>VZRI01004426.1:33823-154567 GCA_013397515.1 Upupa epops
TCTAAGATCTCCCCAGTATCTCCTCGTCTCCAGCCTGAACAGCCCAACCTCTCTCAGCCTGTCCCTGTAGGAGAGGTGCTCCAGCCCCCCACTCATCCTCGTGGCCCTCCTCTGGACACATTCCAACAGTTCAGTATCTTTCTTGCGTTGGGGGCTCCAGAACTGGATGCAGTACTTGCTGTATTGCTGCTGCTTGATCAGAGCAGTATTTGTGGCACACGTGAATTACCTATAAATTGGTTTGGGTGGCTTTTTGTTTTGGGGTCACATTTTGCTACTTTCAATTCTAGTGAGCTCTGTTTTACCCCTTTAGAGCTCCTGCTGAAGTCAATAGCATTGTTCCTGCCAGGCATACAGAAGGCCTAATTACATACATCTTAATGACATTGATATTCCCACTCATCTCAATTATTATTGTCCTTCTGGACAGGAACACGGAGAGCCAGAAGAAGTTTAGTAAAACCAAAAATTCCCTACTCCTTCTTGAGCAAAATTCACACTGACACCTCTATGTGATTTAGTCTCTTCCAACCTGCTGACGTTTGTCTCACAGAACGTAACCAGCCAGGTTTTAGCCAACACTCTCACCAGGTATTCAATTTTATTTCTGACTTTTACTGCCAGCTCGGGAGACTGTAGAGTTAATGTGATTTGGATGGGGCAAGCATTTAAGCTTGCTACCCACAAGAATACTGGCCAGCCAGCACCTATGATATCTGCTCCCCGAGACAAAATCTGACAGTGCCTGCACTACAAAAGAAACACTGGCTCTGGCATTCACACGGAGAGGCTGATGGATTGGAATTATTTTCTGAAGCAATATGAGAAGCTGGAACCGATTCTCTGGTGTCTGTTTTATTATGTATGGCTCAGTTCTGCTGGGGGCTCAGTTCTGTTGTGTGCTAAAGGAGACTGTGAGGACCTGAGATAGAATAATTGGTAACTGTGACATTCTCCAGGAGGAGTGTGCAAGAGCACACTTTGATTTATATCCACTGCTAAAATTAACTTGGATAGAGTGACATTATAGTTTTCTCTTCAAGCAGCTGTGAACAGATATTACACTCTTGCAGAGCAATATAATCCTGCTTTTCCCAATGCTGTTAATAAATTATTACAGGACTTGAATTATTTAAACAATGAAGAGCTTTACAGTGGACTGGCTAAAGGGACTGCAGCAAGTCCGTAAGTTCCTCACCACCTCCTTACTACCAGCATGTGATCATTTAAAGGTATGACTTCACAGTTTGTAAAACAGATTGCAGTAAGGAGGAACATCAATACAATTACTGTAGATATGTCAGAGACAGATCTAGAGCATAGATGGCCTGAGTTTATGGTAGTGAACAGAAAAGCCTATGTTCTATACCCCAACATGGACAGAACCCCACTTAGATCCTCCTTTCTGGCATGGTCCAAGTCACTACGACCTTCATTAGGCTCAATTTTTGCACCAAGCTGGTTTAAGCAATTGCTTACAGATAAACAGTTCCTGCCTGCAAGGTGAAAATGCATGTACCTCATCTCACTGCTGTACACCTGCTCCTTGATTCCTGCAGAAGAAAATGAAGGCTTCCAAAAAATAACAGTGTCACTCACCTCGACTTTGGCTTCTCCCTCTTGTGGAGGCAGATGCTGTGAAGAACAATGAGAGAAAAGCTATGTTAGGCTTTACTGCCTGTGACAGCTCTGAAAATGAACACAAGGACGTTAGTCAGAGAGCTCAGATTCAGCCTGTAAGCTCGTTTACTCAGAGCACAGCTGAGGGAATGGAACTATTTAGAGTTTTTACCAGGTGTCCTTTATACCATTAAGTATCTTAAAGAGTAAGTAGCACATTTAGCACCTCTGGGCCAACTGTTTCTCCTTGTATACGTATAAATGCTCTTTGTAGATGGTGAGCTCTCATTTCAGCAGCCTAAAGGAATCTGTGCACCCCACCAACCTGGCTTGGACATTATGAAACCCTGTCTCATCTCTGAGCCAGAAAGATGGCCTGGTCATATTGCTTCACTCTCTGGGCTCAGAGTTTGAACAGGCAAGCTCATACCTGCTGACAATGTTCAGTGTAAACCTATCACTTGATAGCCAGTTCATCTTTACATATCCAGCAATGGCTCAAACCCCTTAGGTTTTGGGCTTTCTTTCTTAGAGCTTTTCTCCCAGTTGTGGGGGTGGAGGGAGGAAATGTTGTAAACCACCCCCTATCTGTGTTGTCCTGTCCAGGTTCTGTGCTATGTGGGGTGCATCTGAAAGCAGCAGAGGGTAGCAGATGTATGTTGTGCACCCTCTGATTATTTGTCGGTGAGACCCTGTTGTCAGCTGTTAATGTAAATCCACTGGAGGTTATGGAGCTGCACTGGCTGCTCAAGACAGAGGCAGCACAGCTTCCACAAGACACAGTCATGTGCAAAAGGCCACCATAGTCACCAACTCAAATGGCCTTGCCATAATGTTCAGAGGAACAGCTCTAAAAACAACATACCCAACTCCTTTCTGGGAAACTCAGGAGAAGAGTTGGCACTGGAGCTCCCTGAAAAAAACCAGAAGGTGGTCATTAATACTTCACAGGAGACTGTGAAAAGCTTTCCAAACATGTCTTCCTGGTAACTGTCTAATCCCAGTGGGTGACAAACAGTTCCAGTAAAGAAAGAAAATGAGCTGTTCAGTGTTACATGAAAAAGCTGCTAACGTCTTTGAATAAAAATATGCCACAGCTCCTGTTAGGAACGAGCACCACTACAAACCGGATTTAATCTTTCAAGTGTGTCCCTGATGGCTTATTTCCTAGGCAAACCACAGTGGGATTCATGTGCTATTTGGGACAGTCCTGCATTCATGCAGCTCCAGAGTGCACCACACGGTGCACGTCCTGTGATACCTTCGTATGTTGCATGGCGACTGACATAGGTTTTTCTTTCAAATGTTGAGCCGGGTGATTTGGTGAGAGTAGAGCTGGGAGACTGGGTCTGTCTGTAGCTGGAGGCTGATGATGACGAATTCAATCTTCCACTTCCACCTATAGATAAAATGCCTTCAGCACAGTGAAGAACATCTGGGATGCGCACCCTGGATGCCCTGGGTGCTTTATATTAGGTGTCTTTGTCATTTCAATACAAATCTTATCAATGAGCGGTATGACAGCAGGTTTTGGCCTGAACAGGAATAATGAGGCTCTGGATGGTGCAGGGTTTTTGGTTCAGATACAGATCTACCTGTAAACCCCAAATGCTGCATAAGAGAGGCCACAATAACTGGGAGATTGTTAAGCCAAACTCAAAGTGCTGAAGGGCAGAGTTCATGAGATAAGGGAAAGCAGGGATGAGTCAACTTCCCTTCCAAAGCAGCTATCCACTTAGTCATGCCTTACTCAGTCTGGTTTTTGGAGAGGCAGCTGTGGTGTGTGTCAGGCCCAAGGCACCCTGCAGGATATCAGCGGCTGTTTTAATTACATGGAGAAAAGATCTTCCCTCCTAGTTCATACCAGCGTTGTGGAGAAGGAACTGAGCTGACATAGCTAGTGTGTTCATACTTTTGTACGAAATTTCATGTTGAAGTAGGATCGCTGTGCAGCAAAAAGGGAGCCCTGTGATAAAGTGCAAACCTATCCATGCTGATCAGCAGGAAGAGGCTGGATACTGTTTACCCATCACTGCAAGAAGTTTATCCTTGTGATCTCAGAGTGTTTTCTTCCCAACTTTCCCCTCTATAAGACCTTGTTTTGTTCTGTTATGTTTTCACTTAATTTAGCAGAAAGAAGTACTAAGTAAGCCCCTGTTAGAGGCACTCTGCAAACAGAGTGGGAAAGCAGAGATTAGAAAATGCTCTGTGAAACTTCAAATGTTCATTATCTCTACTGTTCAGATTCATCTCTCTTCCTCCACACACTGAAAAATAAAAATGAAGACAGCAATCCTGCTCGGTCATCTAAGTTTGCTGGTGCCAGTCCAGACAACTGACTGACATCTTCACTGGAGTTACTGCACATCTGCCCTCTGGTACAGTGAATCCACACTGGGGGTGTAATTGGTACAGAGGTGCCTGTCAGAGCTATTGGGTATGGCTAAATCTAGCTCAGAGAGCTTCCAAATGGCAATTTGCAAATCCTGAAGGAAAGTAAATTTTGTTTCTGAATGACTTCATAGCAGTAGGAATGGCTTTTCTTTGACATTTGTCTTCCCTGTGAAAAAAGGGAATTCTGCGGTTTACTCACCATCCTCACCCCCAAGATTAGTGAAGGAATACATTTTCATTGAGCATTCGCCACTTCTATTTTCTTAAACCCTGTCTTCCCTACCTCTGGTTCATCCTACTTCCCTGCCCTAAATCTCTCCTCAGACCACTTCTGCTGCCTTGTTCTCTGTGCAATCTCTTCATTCCTTACTTGAAGTCACATAGCTGCTGCCATGGGTGTAAGACCTCTTTTGCCCTCCGCTCCCTCCGGTGTGGGATGATGTTTTGAGCCCGCTGCTGCTGCCTCCTTCTGGAAGAGATGATGAGCACAAAGTGAGACACTCTCAGGGTGAAAGATCAGAAAGGGAAGGGCACTGCAAGAATTGTCCTCACACCCGATTACAAGTATAGCTTCATGTCTGGTGAGGTATCAGAACTGCAGAAGTGTCTCGGTGGAACAGATAAACATTCACCTGCAGGCCCAGCAGGTTTGTATTTAAGCTTTGCTCCATACATGGACTGAAGGATACTCCTGTTCACCCTCATCACAAATGAGACAGTGAAGTTGTCCAACCGAGCTGCAGCAAGCTAACTACCAATCCAGTGGCAGAAAAAGTATAGACAATTCCTCCTAATTGTACTTCCCTACAGACGCAGAAATCACTCGTGGCATCTGCTGTTACCCAAAAACATTCACTTGCTGTTCTCAGGTGGGCAAGAAGCAGCAGCTGCTGCAGAGCTATCACTCCTGTCTCCAAAAGACAGTCACCACTGGAGACCCCATATGTGGGCTTAAACCCCGGGAGAGTCTGGGCTACCAGTCTTGGTGGACTGTGTGGCTTTGTTTCTGCCAATACCCAGATGGCTCCTTCTCCCCACTAACAAGTAATGTGGGTGAGGCATTTCTGAAAACAGCTTTTCTTGGGGTGCGTGTCGTTCTACACAGAGGCTTCCTGCACCCAGGGATTTAGGGAACTAACGCAGTCTGACAGCACGGAGTGGCACAGAACCCTGAGCAGAAGCAATGCAATGACTGACAAATACTTACTGGGTGGTAAGGACGTCAGTCTCGTAGTTACGGTCTCTGTAATAACTGAGGAAAGAAAAGGGTGCAGAAGTAATGGCATGTTCATAGAGCCAAACCAGATCAATGTTCTACTTAATTTCCATGGAAGAGCATGACTCACTCAAAGATCAATTCATTTAAAGAAAGTCCTGTAAGATCACAGTGCCTGGGGGCTGCAGTCTCATTAGCATACAGTGCTGTGTGCTTGCTTGCAGGCCTTTCTAACGCTACAGATTTTTTCTTTACAAAATCCCTGTAAACTATGGAAGCATTGTTTCTGGATACTTCTGAACCGCGGCCATTGCTGTAACAGGAATGACCATGTCAGAACAGTTGCCATCTTTCTGCTTGCTAGTTCCCAGAATCATAGAATGGTTTTGGTTGGAAGGCACCTTAGAGACCATACAGTTCCAATCCCCCTGCCATGGGCAGCAACATCTCTCACTAGACCACGTTGCTCAAAGCCCACCCCACCAGGCCTTGAACACGCACAGGGATGGAGCATTCACAGCTTCCTTGCACAACCTGTTCCAGGGTCTCATCACCTTCACAGTGAAGTAATTCCTCCTTCTTCTAACCTAAGTCTGGTCTCTCTCAGTTAAAGCCATTAGCCCCCAGGTTTCCTGTAGCCCTCAATAATATCTCCCCAGTATCTCCCCATAATGTCAGTAGGAAACTTATCCTCTGTTCTACACCAAAAAAGATATCTACAGAACATTTTCTAGGCCACACAGGGCACTGTTAGCAGAGGCAGGAGAAGAAGCAAATTGTCTCCAATACCAACTAGAAATTTTACCACAGGGCAATCCTCTGTAGTAGAACAATGAGGTCATTCTACACAGCCCTAGACGTCAGAACTTGGTCCATTCTATTCCTTATTCTGACTGCAACAGAGAGACCAGGAGCAAGTGCAGAATTTAGACCTCTGGCCAGTGGCTGATCCTTTACAAAACTGGGCATCCACTGTGGGATTTTTGCTGTGTGACATAAACCAACAAACATTCTCCTTACGTCTTTCAGTCACTTCTGTTCCATCTTGCCTCGTTTTCTTTGTTACAGAATCCATACCATTGCCACCTGTAGGAAAAGCAGAGACAGCACTTAGAGCTCTGTGAAGAGCAGGTAGATGACAACAACTCCCCACAAGTCCATTCAGTTTTCTCCCTTCCGTTGGGAATTAGACTTTCCGGAAGGTATGCATGCTGGGTTGTTAACACTGTCTTCAGAGCCAGGTTAGCATTAGAAATAGAGCAGCACCAGCTGCCTACACAACTGGATGGGATGGTACACAGTGCAGCAGAGCTGAAATTGCAGGAGGGGTTGTAAAGCCAACAGGTGAGAGAGGGGCAGTTCAAGTAAATCACTGACACATTAACCCTGAAGCCACTGAGCTCCAGCAGGCTGGCTGGAATTCCATTTTCTGCCAGGATCAATTCATTTCACCAACTCCTGTCTGGATTCACAAAGACATGGCTGAGGGCTACGTCTGTGGCAAAGCAACAGTGCTGGTGAATCAGAGAAGCCACCTGCAGTCATCTCTGAACAACAAGCAGGAACTTGTGAAGAGGAATCACTCTCAACCATCACAGGCAGCATAAGACAGGTAACCTATGGCCACTTTAATAATAGCTTAGGGGTTTTAGGTCACCTGTGGTACAAGGAATCAGGAGATATTCAGCACTGCCATGCTTGTGCACACCGTGTCCCCTCTGCACAGCACTGAAGAAAGGATGGTAACAGCTGCCCAGCTGTGCCAGGCATGCTTATAGCTCTGCTTTCCACTGAAGTCCAGCACTGCAAGGTACCACACCATCCCCTGCCTCACCCGACTGCAGCACGCTGGTAAGGACACTGAGCCAGCCTGGGATGGGACAATAAACCCCCCCTTATTACTTCAGAATTTTGGTATTGTGTACAATAGCAACACAGTTTATTACAGGTATTTTTCAAATGGGAGGAGAACAGCCACAAAGACCTATTTTAATGGATAAAAGAAAGCAGACATGTTTCAGATTCTTTTGTTCCTCCACAATGTCCTTCTCGTTTTCATGTCGGAACGATGCTGCACTCTCACAGCACATTCTTTCAGCTCTCTCCTCCCTCCATTAATAAGGCTCTTGCTGTGAGACACTCCATTAGGAGAAAGAGGCAGCAGCAGGTGCTGAGATTAATAGTATTTCATGTCAGTGGAACTCTTTGATCATGAACACACTGAGACTCAGTAGGTATCTCCAAACCACGTCACTAACTATGTTAAAAGCAAATGCCACGTCTTCCATCATATAAAATGTCTCTTAGGGTGCTCCTTCCTCTTAATCAAGCCTGTCAGATGGCACTGTCCTGGGATTAATAGAACTGGCTAAAAAATGTCCCTCTATCTCTCTTTTACCCCCCAGTCTAGGAATCTGACCTTATTTTGCTTTAAAAGCTGCTCCTTTTCAGTTATTCTACCCAAAGCAGCACAGTCAGAAGTGAATCAAGCAACGCTTCCAGATCCGCTCATTTTTTAGACTCACTGAAATTGTCCCAGTACCAGGAAGGGTCAGATGCCCAAGTAAGGCATGAATGTGCTGTAGGAACTGAATCCTGCTCTGCCACAACCTGTCCTCTCTTCTTTGTCACCAATGCGCTCACTTCCCAGAGCACAAGGAGAGGCACTGCCCAGACTTCACTCCACTCTGCCAGCTGCTTTCCTTTCAAAAATGTCCTCATCATCACTACTTAATTGTGCTGTCCAAAGAGAAACAGGGCAGAGAAAGGCCATTCTGACCTACACAGTCTTCTCACCTCTGGCACGGAAAGTGGGACAAACGATCCAGTATCATATAAAGATTGTTTGCAGAACAGGAAAGTGCTGCTGGTAACATCCATAGATGGAGAAACTAAGCACAGAAGGGCAAGTAACTTCCCTGAAGTCACTCTAGAAGTCAGTCCAACGGCAGAAAAGGATGACAGATCTTTTACCTTATGCCACTATGTTCAAATTGCCAGACCTCCTGCAGAAAGGTTTCAGACTGATTCGCATAATAGACCTTTCTAACTTACTGTAACAAAGCTTCAAAAAGCACCTTACAGTGCCTCCTCATCTTCAATGGCAAAACGTGGCCCAAAGTCCATAATCCATTGAGTCACTGTTGATAAACAGACTCACCTGTCTGAGATAAAGCAAAGCTTGTCCATGGCAACACAAACTTTCACTCAGAAGCAGTTCCAGGCATTCTCAGCACTAGAGATCAAGTCCTTAACATTAGACCCTGCACCCGCCATGTGAAGCTGCAATTTACAATCATCATTCCTGCTCGGTTTTAAAACAGCTGACAAACAGTCTGCACTTCACCACACCGGTACCTTCACGGAACAGAGAACGTTCAACTAAAGTTTATCTATTTGCACAGCAGTCTCACAAAACGCGTTGAAAATGCACCCAGAGCTTGACTTCCCGTTTCTGCCCCCCAGCAGATACACTCGTTTCACCTGATGCTCAGTTTAACAGAGCTGTATTCACTGACAAACACAATATCAAAACGACCCAGCTCTTACACAATCTTGCTTTTACACTGCAGGAAAATATTACACCTCTCCTGCTTTGCCTGCGTACACAGCCTAGCTCTTTGAGGAATCTCAAACAGAGAAAATAAAGGATGGTTTTTTAAACCTGTATTTAGCAATGCAACTTACCTGGAATGCTTTGGTTACTGAACTGAAAAGCTGTTTATCTCCTCCGTTCTACCAAAATTTGCCACCTAGAACTTATATCCTGTCCTTCCAGAGGTGTGTGGAATCTGAGTGATCATCCAAAAATGTTCTCTTCTTTACTTAATCTGTTTTATTCTCACGCTTCTTCTACTTTTCTATTCCCGTGTTCTTAAACAAGTCCCAACAAAGGTGTGTCGTGGTTTCCTGCCTCACCCTACCCTTCCAATTATCTGACACTCGCTGGAAAAAAAAAGATCTGCCTCCAGGAATCAAACTTTATTGAAAGAAAAAATGCTCCTATCTAATTGCTCAGGTACATTAACCGTTTAGATTCCAGCCAGGCAAAGGTGTGAAAACTTACGTCAGGGAAAAAGAACCACTATAGCAGTGCTGGCTGGTATATGACCCGAGACCTGTTCTGGCATTCTCTTACAGTAAGTTGCAGAGCACCTGCTGCTATCCCTGCAAGGCTGGCTGCAAGCTAAGCGTATCTTGCTGCTCATGATACAAGGGGCTAAACTCCCAGCTGGTACAAACTGGCTGAAAGCCGCTCAAGTCAGTGATCTGGACCCCACAGATATTTATGCTCTATTCAGAAGGCAGCAGTGCCAACTAATAAAAGTATGCCCAACTGAGTAAGGAACAAAGTTTCGTCCATGTATACCATCTACTGACTTCTCGCTGAACAGCAACTGGAGCAGAAGCGCGGCCATGGTGAGTCAAAGCAAAACTCTAGTTCACAACCCTGTCTTCTATCCCAGTCCATTCTAACGGCCGTGGGAAACCTAATAACAGGATAAGCATATGCAGGTATTCTCATGGTATGCACTGCAGACCTTCTAAGTCACAGAATCACTGGAAGGTAGAGATTGGAATGGACCTCTGAAGACCAGTTAGCCTAACTCCCCTGCTAGAGCAGGATTACCTAGAGAAGATCTCACAGGAACATGTCCCATCAGGTTTTTAATGTCTCCAGAGAAGGAGTCAAAAGCAGCAGCACTGCAATAATTCCCCTATGGGTATTTTCTACTGATTTGTTCAGTTTGTTTTCTGAATCTGTAGAACATCCAGTCTGTGTGTCCCACAGCAGGGATTTTGCAAAGATTTTTCCTCCTGCTGAACATGACAGTATCATTCAATGCCCTGTGCCTCTTGATAGGAATCAGAATTCACCTCGGCTTCTCACTCTACACAAATTTGTACAACTGAATGGGAGAGAACTTGGTGCTTTGTAAGTATTTTTACACAAACCTCTGGAGGAATTGGAACTCTGTACTGTCAAGATTGCACCTTTTACAAACCTCTGGAGGAATTGGAACTCTGTACTGTCAAGATTGCACCTTTTACAAACCTCTGGAGGAATTGGAACTGTGTACTGTCAAGATTGCACACAGTTCTCCAAAGTTCCATACGGGAGATTTCCAAAGGTATGTAGGGATGTGGCTGCTACACACCACTACGTTGCCACTCTATAATCCCTAGCCTATGCTCTAGGTTTGTTGATGGGGATCCAAACTCCTTCCAAATTCACCAGTTCAAGTCCTAAATCCCAGAACTTGCATTTATATTTTAATCAGACAAATATTTATGAAGCGTCATTTCCTCTCTGCATGGTGGAAGCATCCATGACTCTACCTTCTAAACACTAATCAAAGGACATTTAGTTGTCTAAGCAAACTGCATGTGGTAATTTAGTCATTAAGAGCTATAAAGCTCAGCCTGGGATCTGGCCAAATGCACTTGGCTTAAGCCTTGACCAACAGGATAGAAGTGGCTTAACTTTCTGAACTTCACGCTCTTTGAGCATGACACCTTACTGTCTCTCTTACTATCAACTGTACTTTGAACCTGCACTTTGGCCATCTCATTTGAGATGTATTTGCAGCACAGTCCACAGCTGCGTGCTTCAGACAGCCCAGCTGCCCACAGACAGGAGCTGTTCAAGAAAAGCCTGCAATGAATGCACAGGGCTACTCTAGCTCTGTAAGACCCAGCAGCATGAGGCAGACTCACTGAAATGGCACACAGACTTCACTAGAGCAAAAGATTTCTCACTGGAAAGAAAAAGAAGGTGGAGGGATATGACATACAAAAGGAAACTGAAAATAAGTCACCTCTTGAGAACCACTGACTCTGCATTTAAAAAGGGGAAATTTAGGAGAAGATGAAGATCCTCAGATGCTACCTCATGAAACACACTCATTAGTTCCCCCAGTTCCTAATGGGCAAATGTCAACCAGGACATAATTCAGAGAGGATCTGAGCTGCCTCACCATTTACTGAAGTGAATGATTGCCTCAAGTATTCAAAGTCACTGAAATTCAGGAGCCTAGCTGGTACAGCTACCTTCAGGTCATCAGCTGCCACTTCTGCACTAAATGGTGGCGTGTGGACTGGTGATTAGAGCAGTGGAGGCAGCTTGAGCTCCTCTTGCAGATAACCATCACCATTCTCCCACTCCCCTATCTGTGCTGCTCTGCTTTGCACTGTAGAAGGTTAAGCTGGAAGGTTAAGTCACACTGCTGCCAGGTGTGCTTGGGAACATTCTACCATGTGCACGTTTGTTGTTTTCCCTCTTCTCAAGACAACAAGAAGCTGCACAGACTTTAAACTTTCAGTCGATGCCTTGGTCCAGCAGCTGTAGAGAACAAACCATAGCTGAAGACAGCACCATTTTCTTTGGTGAAAGATACTTCAAAAAGATTACAGAAACTTAAGCTAACACTGAAAACGTTGGGAAGATGAGACAAAAATATACACTGCACATTCACTACGTCTGGAAGGGGGCCGTGCTGCAGCCCATCTTGTTCACGTCTCCCTCCACAAGTGGAGCCTAAAGACAAAGGTCTCGAAGCTGAACCAGCTGGTGCTGTCATGGTTGTCCCTGGCAGCTTTAGGTGTATTCACACTTAGAAACAGCCAAGTGATGATAACTTGTTATCTTCAAAGGGAGTGTGGAGCACAGGATAAGCTGTACATTGGTCTGATAATCCTGTCTCCATTGACACATATATTGCTCAGTTAGTGAATCAGCCAAGAAGCTGATTGGAATAGTGCAGGCCCACACAAGGATGGTCTGCATAGGGAAGAAGAAACCACACCTATTTCTGGGTAGCAACTGCAGTTCCCTCTGCGCCTTGGTTTTACCCAGTGCAGCCAGACATCTACTGAACCAACCAGAGCCTCCTGAGTCACTCCCTTGACTCAATGCCCTGAGCCCATGGTGTGTGCATTGCTTGAGGAACTCCCCATGAGTAACCTTGGGCATGAATAAAAGCCTTATGGGGAAATAATCACTGCTTTTGTGGTGCCGTGCCGGGAGGTGACTAATGTCACCATGCAAAAAAGCATTGCTAGCTTAGTCTCTCAGGTCCCCAGAGACTTCAGAGATCAGGAGAAGGTATCTTGGCTGTCTGTAGTCATTAATATAAAAGCTGTAGAGGTAAGGCTGGGAGGCTTGTTATAGCATCTAAGGCTTATCATAGTGCATATAAAAGACAGCAGTAATTACAGCAAAGCTGTAATGCATGTGGAGCATTATAAAACACCAGCGCAGAACAAAATCATTTGTACCGGTCCAGAGAGGGAGCATGCTGTTCTGGTGCAGGACAGAGACTGCCAGGAGGTGGCTGAAGACTAAGTTTTACTGCTCTGTTACTATGCAGGCAGGAGGAGTGGGTGCCTTTAGCAGCTGCAGAAAGCTCTCTCCCTCTGCTCAGAGACAAGCCTTTATGGACACCAGCTTGCTCTCTGATGCTGTCTTGATGCTCTGCAATACAACTGCCTAAGCATCGTAGTCCAAGGGCAGCGTAGGGACATTGGCATTGTCTTGTGTGTCTGGGACTGCCAGATAATGATAATGTCAAATTTGGTGACAAACAGATCCAAACAAAACACAACCATGGCCTCTTAAAGTTCCCCTGTCCTCCAGTAAAGTACAGCTTTTTACACACGCTGAAACTTGGGCACATTTTACACTGTGGCACAGGCCAGGCTGTAAAGCAGGATCTGTTGGGTGTCAGAGTCAGGAGTTATCACCCATGTCAGACACACCTCTAATGGCACCAAGGCTTGAGTAACAGACTCGTTTGCAAAAGTGACCTCCTCTCATGTCTCCCTCTTCTTCTCTCTTCTGACCCCCATGGCAATTAAGGAGCTGCCCCAGCTACTTCAGTCCAGCAAACCACAGTGCTGCCTGGGTATGCAGCTGTGCAGCAGATGGCCCTGATCAGTGCCCTATCACTGTGAGTCTGACCTAAGGAATTTTCATCCGTAAGTGCTGGCAGGATGAGTAATCCATTTCACTATGTCTGCTAGGTAAGAGTAGCCTCCAACAAATGCTACTCTCAGGAGCAGAGCTGCTTCACCTTTGCTTACGAGCTGGTCTGCGTGTCTTGTTCAATGCTGCTAGTTGCTCAGTCAGCCCAGTGCCCAGCCTGCTTGGTCAGAGCAAAGCGAAACCAGGCCTTCAGTATTTTACTTTAGAGACTGCAAAGTCTGATTCACAGGATCAAATACTTTCCTATCCTCTAGCTTTTAGGAAACAACTGACTGTTTGACTGTTTGCATGCTCTCTGGTAAGCCCTTCAAACAGTTTTAGTAGCAGCATCTCTTAGACAAAACATATGCATCACGAAATGCGTTATTTGCAAACCATCAATGTGTCAGGCAGCCAGGCAGCACAGGGACACAACCAGATGTCCCAGCTGTGGTGCTGCCAAAGTAAATAATGGAGAAAAGTCAAAGCAAACTATTTACCAAGAGCTGGCAGCATGTAAAAACCCAAACCCTTCTGGCAGGCCCAAAGAAAACAAGATCTGATTTGTGAATTGCTCACCAGCCATACCCGTGGTGGAAATTCCAAACAATTAGTATTTCAAACAAACAATTCAACCAGTTCTTCGTGCTGCCAGCCCAAAGCCTGCGCCTTCAAGCGACATCACAAAAGGCAGCCCAGAGAGAACTGTGGTGCAACAGCGCATACAGAATAAAAGCTGGAGACAACACTTATCTTGGAGATCTGCCTCAGCAAATGAGGAGTGTTGGCAAATAAGCCGGATCTCTGTCAGCCATCTTGACAGAAAATTCATAACACACATTGGCAAAAAAATCCCGACAAAGAAGCTCAGCCTGGCTCAGCTACCGCTTGCAGCAACTCACCTCCCCTACAGAGAGAGGGATTCTCATTAGGGTGATGGGAAATGCACGGGAGGATGACTGGAGGGTCTCTAAGAGCAGCTTTCTTTCACTCCCTCCCTCTCCAGCTCCATGTATTCCTGCCCTGCAAGTCCTTCTCCCTGCTAAATTTCCAAGGGCTATTTGTGAATCAAAGATTATTTCACAGCCCAGAGAGAATTTTCAGGAAATTTTAGGAAGGGCACTGATGCTCTGTCACTGGGATGAGGTCCTGTACAGTGCAAGAACAACGCCTGAAAGTACTTGTGCTCAAAGAATGAAATTAAAACCAACACTGCGTGCATACACAGTCCAAGCAGCCAGCTTGCTTTACTGCAGGGACAGTAAGTGAATGAAGCACCAGAAATGTTGCTGCAGCACAACTGAACTGCAACCAAGTCTATACCATTGTGGAACATCTACATCCCATCCCCAAGCCGTATCTACATTGACAGGATCTAACTTGGCTTTCACAACAGATTTCCTCATTATCCAGACTGTTCACACACACAAGCTTGTGCTAAGAGGGAGCATCAGCCTGAGCTCTGCAACAGCTCCAGGGCAGGCCCAAAGCATAAGCAGTGGCCAACACTTTTGCTCAAGCAGCCCAGACTGACAAAGTATGCACCATTAAATGTGAGCAGGTGTCAGTGATTCTCACACAACCCTAAAGGCCTGGTAGCCATCCCCAGGCCATCTTCTAACAATTGTGTAAGGAACTTGGCAGTGCATTTTCTACAGATCTTAGCTGGTCCTAAATACTGTACTGACACAATGAACTCACACTGCTGGTTTCCTAGACCAAGGCAAAACCAAGCATGTGGAGTGGAAGTCAGTAACTAATGGATAAGGTAGGTTTATACTCAAAAGTGATGCCTGCAGTGTACATAGACTCTCCATGGCCTGTCCAGGCACAACAGAAAAAGAACACTCTACAGCTTTTCAGGCTGCAGGGCTCCTGATTCTGGGTGCGGGGTCTCCAGCACCACAAGCAAAGCACAATGAGCACATTTTCTAACGAATTAATCAATGATAAGGCTTTACAGGTCACCAAGAGAATGTGCTTCAGTTATCAGGGGCTCTGATTTACCATGGAAGCCAACGATCACCCAGGAAAAAGAATGGAGGTACAAGGACTTTTTAAGTGTGTATTCAGTGTGTTTGCTTTTCTGTTTCATCTGACAGTTTGGAGCTTACTGTGGATAAAATACACTTCTCCTGCCATTGTCAACCAAATGTCCCAAGGAACCAGTTGTAAGTAGAAGAAACATACTGCCAAATGACTTTAGCCTACAGTGGACTGGTTTTCTGCCCCCTTTAACAATTTTTACCAGTCTGCAAGCTGAAAAAGGCTATAAACCATGGTATGAGATCAAAGTGGTTAAAAACATGGAACACACAGCTCAACAAAGGACCCCATGGATGGTTTGATCTCTTCTGAAGGGATTTCTCCTATCACATGGAAAGCACCCAGAGATCCTGGATGCGGGGTAGAAAGTAAACGATGCTTCAAGCTCCATTTGTTTTATTAACACAGATCTTTTTGTGCCCCATCTGTATGCCATGCCAGCCTGCACTTGTGGAAATACAAAAGCATTTCTAAAAACAGATAGATCAAGTTGTTTGAGCTTTTCAGTTCTTGCATCCCCTGAATGGTTCCTGCCTTTGTTGGTGTGTCTGTGCATATGTGTTTGTTGAAGATGAAACTGCCAGTTGGCACTTGGATTTTCTGTGGGAAGCAAGAGAATGCCAGCCCAGTCATGAATATACTCACTTGGAACAATATGCAAACACCAGTATAGTGACTTAATCCTCTGCTTTTCACATTGTTCTCTCTAACTCTATGGTCAGTCCATCCTGGGCTGAAGAGATTTCAAGAGTGTGTTTTCTTTAAAAGAATCATTGAAACAATCAGGAGGAGATGTCCATCTAAAGCAGCAATGTTTCTGAGCAGGTAAAACCAAGGAAGATCTATACAAATGTGTTCTGCATACCCCAGGTTGTTCTGACTATCCCCCAAGCCTATGTATGATGGACACGGAGGCCGTTCAGCACATTTCCTGAGTAAAGTTCGAATGGAAGGCTACAGAGATCTACAAGTTTTATGTTTTCTTGTCCCTGTCAACGTGATCCTTCTCCTTCTTCTCTTGGAAGGGACTTCCTGTGATTAGGCTCTCAAGCATTTCAGGGTGGTGCTCCATTTTCACTGCCAAATTAAACAAGCCCTCCTGGGCTACTAAGGCGTTCCCTCTAAGGGAACATGCTCTGTTGTGAGCCCTGTTTACTGCCACTGATCATCAGGGATTTGCATTTATCACAGTAAAGCTTGACGTTATTAATCAGGGATGAGGTTTTCAGTTGTTCTCCTGGGTGCTTCACAGCCATAAATATGCTCAGCTACGTATTGCAAAGGAGTTCTAAACCTAGAGATTCGTTTTCATTGGTGTAAAGCTGGGTTGTGCTTATTTCTGTTGAGTTTGTTTAGATCTGAATCAATATCATGTGCTATAAAGGAGCAATCCGGACTTTACTTTGGTTTTGAAGGTAGTCACTTGCTGTGCCAGCTTGTGGCAAGAAGGTGTGTGGAACTGTTTCTGATTCCTGTTTCTACTTCTATTTACTTGCTGAACTGGTCATCAGAAACGCCTGACTCTTTCTTCCTGGCTACTGTAGTGCTACACCTGCTTCTCCTGGGGCACACAGCCTCACCTGGCATGTGCAGGCTTGCAGAACCCCAATTTAAATGGTACTCCCTTATTAGACGATACATTCCAGAGGCATAAAATATTATTACCTGATATACATGGCTAGAAGACTGCTGATCTCTTGCAGGGCTGCAAGCACAAGATGGGACATGAGACTCTTGGTAAAAGCACTCTCCAGAACACACTTCACATGGCAGCTGGAAGCTTCATACATGTTCTCAGTACTAGGGTTGGAGAGTGCCTTGGAGACCCTTCTGTGTCACACTGTAAAAATGACTTCAGTAAAGAATGAGTTATCTCGCTGAGACCTCGTAATGCTTATTCAGTGTTGACTCTTTGGACATATTCTCCTACTTTACAGTATCACTCCTGCTTCACTTTTTTCCTCTCTTTCCTTCTTCAAGAATGGCTATGTACCCTCTTCAAGACAGAAATACTGTCTTCTCTCTACTCCTTTCACAGACTTTGCTCATCTTCACTTTTTAGCAAGGAGCTAGGGATTAATTTCTAAGCTTTGTGAGCCTCCCTCACAGGAGAGAAAGATCAGTAAATACTGACAACATTGGGATTTTTTTAAGATCTTGGCCAGAAGATACAAGGGCTATCTTCCTCAAATTCTGTTGTTATATATGGTTTTGAATAAACACTCATTATTTACCTCTTTCACAATACCTTTCGTATGTATCTCGTTGTATTGAAATTACTCTGATTGCAGTTTTGGACTCCCTTCTCTTCTGATATGCACTTGACCAAGTGTCACATCTACATCTGGCATCCTAGCCTCTTCCTTTCCACAGAAACAGAACAGCAGACCAGACCCATGTGGAACAGTCACAACAACACAGACTCAGTAAAGTTTTCAGAAACAAGCAGACAGAAGGGTTACAATAAGCAGGAAACTATGGCTGGAGTTAGACAGCAGTTAGAGGCACACCAGTTATCAGTAGTTAGGATAAGAGTAAATATTTGAGAAATATTATATAAGTTAAAATCATAGCTGGCAACTCTTTATCAAGCACTTTTCAAACTGTTTTATGATCACTCACTGCTTTTTAATCTAGAACATCTAGTCTGCAGCTTTTTTCTTACATGGGTTAATAGCAGTATTCAGCACCACTGATGAATATTTTCTTAACAATCATATTCCCTCACAGCTCCCCAAGTTTCTTGCTTTTCATTACAGATCATGCTCTTTCAAGCAAAGCTTTAGTCAGGCACACCTTTGCCACACAAAGCGGTATGCTAATTCCAACCAAAAACTGCTTGTTGAAGGATAAACAAAGATTTGTGACCCAGAAGAAGAACAGATAGGTCTGTGGTCCTTTGATAGGATTAATTTCTGCCTCATAAGAGCACAGAGATACCATCAATTCTGTGGAATATTTACCCATGTTTATGGGTGTAGTAGTAAAAATAGTAGTCGGAGTAATTTCTGCAGAATTAATGCAGCTCATTCATGCATCACAGTTACAGTTAGTCCACGCACAGTGAGAACCCGCATGTTGCTAATTTGCTGCGTTAACTGCAATTCGGTGGAGCAATCTGTAACCCATGGCTACAATGAAAATGTCAGTGTTGGGTGACAGCTGGAGGGCCAGCTCTACAATATGCCACAGCTGAGTAGCAAATGTCTATCTTCAGCAGGACTCATATTTCTATGGAGCCAGGCATGAACACTTTGTTTTAACTGCCGCACATTTCTTCTCCCAAAGAAGAAATGGTGGCAGGATAAAGATGAACCTAAGCTGGCTGGGGTCACGCTGCCTTGAACCACGGGGTTTTCTCTGGAATAGCTCACCATTTTTGCAAAAGGTACCGAAACGTCAGTTCTAACGAGCAAAACAGCAAAGATCTAAACAAGGAATATTCAGAGAGTATTTGCAATACTGAATATTGGTAATGAGCATCAGCCGGCTTTACTGAGAAAACCTCTACATCATCTGGTTTTACACGTTGCTCTCCCCAGTAATGGCCATCAGGGGTTCTATCAGTCCTTCACATGATGTTGTATGCAAAAGGATCTCATTTTACAAACCAGTTTTTCTCCAGTGTCAGTAAAGTATTTAAAATCAAAAAGAAATGGTGGCAGGATGGCAAGTACATTGTGCTTCAGCTGATCAGCTGGCAGGGCAGAACCCTGGGGAAAAAAGAAGCTTTTATTTTCAGATCCTTACTTACACCAAGGCTTGAACACTGACTTCAGAACAGCAGCTTATTTTTAAATAGTTGTGAGTAAGCCATTTGCAAGAGAACACTCAAAACTTCGATCCGAGCTATTTAAGTTGCTTCCACTTCCCGTTTCTGGCAGTTTTCATGCCTTGGCTCTGAACCTCCTGACTATGCCCATCTCTATTTTCATGCCTCTGCTTGAATAAATCCCATTTCTTATCCAAAAGCACAGAAGTATTGCTTTTCCTAAAAGCCAGGTCTGTTGTGTGTCACTCCTTCTCAGCAAGATGACTGGCTGGAAACTTAGTTGTTATTCAAACTTTTCATTTCACAGCGATTCAGTTTCTGATTAATTTGCTTCCATCAGAAGTTCAGCTTGTGAGACCTGCGATAACACACAGCCTTCTCTTATGAAAATTAAGGCACCCTGGGCTCATCCTCACTCCATATGTTATGTATTTCAGATGTTCCTGCTGGCACAGATCTTTCTGGTACATTTATTATTATCACAGAGTTGCCAGATGCGTGTTATGGTGGCTGCCTTCCTTACTCAGTGCCTGCAATGGAGATGCTCCTTGGATTCTACTTTAATAATCTCCATGATTAAAGTTGTCAGCTGAAGGCTCTGTAACCACAACACCTGGAGATGTGTCTAGTTTCCAGCAGGAATTTAAAAATGCAGAATAGAATATTTATACACCCCCTTGCCAAGTATTAAAACTCTGTACTGAAAAAACATTGTTAGGTATGATGGCAAAATAAAAACCATGGATAAAACACAGCATGGCGGTGATCTCAAGTGAGGAACCATCGCCAGCAAGGGCATGTATTTTTGGAGTGTGATACACTGAGTTCACTGAATCTTGAGGTACTGACAGGGAGCCCAGTAAGAACACTGACCCGCTGCTCACCCTTCTGACTGAGTAATGTTTGCCTAAGCCTACAAAGAAGAACTCTGTGAGAGCCTCTACACATTTGTATGGATGTATAAAGATGTACAGTGAAAGCACAGAAAGCTATAGAACTTAGAAAGCTGAAAAGGCTTTCAGTTACGTATCTTGTCCATCTCTCTGTCACAATACCCAACTTAACCTTGAATCTTCTCAGCAGATTTTTATTTGAGAGACTTAAAAACATTTCCATGAGGTTTCATGGGCCTCTGAGATGACATGGTCCGTACTTCTGTTAGAAAATGTCTCTGAATTCTAAAACAACTATCTCCTGCTTCAGCTGAGGATCACTTCTTCTATTCCATTCTCAGTGGAATTATCTCCTTTCTTGCTACCTTTCATGCGTTCGAATGCTGTTGTCATACATGCCACTAGCATTTTCAGTGACAGACTAAGCTTTTCCTGTTCCTGCAGCTTTCATCAGACACTATTTCCTAGACCTCTGCTCACTGAGAACTACCGCTAGCTTTCATGGGGACTACCCACAGGCTGAAAACTCCAAGCATATTGAAGTGCTGTGCTGAACTGGGGACTCATTCCTAGCGTTGCTCGAGACTGTCAAACACACGCTGCTCTAACTTAATTGCATGACACTTCAGTTAATGACTGTTTTCATAATAACAATCTGGCAGTTTTGCAAATGTCTTTAAACTTGTAACCGCAGGTGAAAACTAACCATATTTTGTGGGTGAAGAACAGCCAGTGCCAAATAGTTGTGAAGCTCATTGACCTGACCAGCAGGCAGTTTAACTTAGAGTTTCTTCAAGAGTGCAGGCATGAACAGCATGCACTGGAAACTGATAGTCTCGGTATGTCTAGAAGCAAATTCTTTAGCCGATAAACACCATGTTCAATACCTAATGCTTACTGAGACACAGAGACACACATATATCCCCATCCCCATCAACAGAAAGGTTTGATCCTCCCTCATTTGAGTACAGAAAATGTGGCAGACAAAATAGCAGCTGTGCTCGCTAATGCATGCCAAGCACATGCACTCATGTGAAACATAAAGAAATCAACAAGCCAAGACACGCACATAAAATATTGTAATGAAAACGGCGGAAGACAGAGACCAAGTGGGAAGAAGGCAGAATGGAAACAGAGACTAAGCCAGAGTCAAGAGCAATTGGCTCACAAGAGGGAGGGTGGTGAACTGTGTTGGGTTGGTGTTAAAGGGGCTGCTAGAATTACAAGCACCTACTTGTTTACTG
The DNA here is from genome assembly GCA_013397515.1 of Upupa epops. NCBI lineage: Eukaryota > Metazoa > Chordata > Aves > Bucerotiformes > Upupidae > Upupa > Upupa epops. The sequence continues at coordinate 54,972 of VZRI01004426.1, forward strand.
AAGCTATGTGCAGCGTCAGTAGAATCCTTCAGCTTTTGCAAGACAAATGCACAGTGTCTGCACAACGGAACGTTAACAACCCCGTAAAAAAAAAACACCAGCGTGTAGAAGCAACAGAAGCGAACAATAAAAAATCACAGTGTTCAGCTCTCAACATATAAACACCTCAGCCATAAACAAGCATACGATCAAGTATGAGTAGTGCTTATTATGTACTTGTGGGCACACATGAAATATTCCCAGAGTAGTTCTGCGTCAGATATTCAGGAACCGTTGGGCACAACTGCGTAGAGAATTAAACAAAGAAACAACAGGCTAAAAGTGTTCCTTCAGGGCATTTTCTAATACTTGATTTAGGATTTGCATTTTTAAAACATCAGTGGGAAAGCACTCTGAACATCCATTCATATATTCTAAAATAGCTCTGATTTTAATATATACCCATCTCTGCATGAAGCAGCTTATTGGGTGACCAGTGCTTAGGATTCCTCTACCTGAGATGAACATTAATCACAGCGTAACCACTTCCACATCAACTCAGAGGTGGCTGCACCTGTGAGGCAGAAATGTAAGGGGACTTCTAGATGGCAGCTGCATTCATTCCAGCAACGGATTTAATAGGCCAAAACAGAAGGCTGTTTCTCTCACTCACAAAGAAAGCACCCGAGATGCATTTAATCTTATTCTACTTTTCCCACCTTTTTTCTACCCAAATCATTTAGATAATTTTTTTAACAAATAATTAAATCAGCTATTGATAAAATAATCAATTCCAATGAAATAGGCTGAGCTAAAAAAGAAATTGTTCCACATGATGTTGCTGTTTCAAAAATAAGTGCAGCAATAATTAATAGCAGCAATGGGGTTTATCATAGAATCATAGTATTGGAAGACCTTTAAGATCATTAAGTCCAACCACTAATTAACTCTACCAAGCTCATCATTAAACCATGTCCTTAAGCTCCACATCGACAAAGCGTTTAAGCACATCTTGGTGACTTCAAGATGTGAGGTTTGATCCTCCACATTTGAAGTGGTAAGTCACTGCAACTTCTTCATGATGTCTGTGAGGGTGATTCTTGCACATAGGTTTACTTAAGGAAAAGGAAATATTTCTGTGTAAGGTATAGATAGGAGCCACATCCTCACAAGTTTGCTCTTCCCCAAAGGGATGGCTCCTGTGCTTCTGATGCCACACCCCAGTGCATCATAGAATGACTTCACCACTCTGGCCTGCTTCTGAAATTTGGCAATGTGCATGGCCATGTCTCTTCAGCAGTTCAAGCTAAAAGGAAAATGTATGAATTCTTTAGTTTCTTGAGGTCCTCACAACTTCTTAACTGCCTGGAGGACTCTCCAGAGCGCTGTACCTCAGGTTGGTTGTCAAAATTAGACCGCAGGCTTTACCACTAACAATCCACACATCTGGAATAATGAGATTGGCAGAACTGCCTGTAGCATAGAGCTGAAGGGCAGCGTCTTCATTTGCAGTTCCCCCAGCAATGCTGTGCAGTGACTGATGTTGCATGCCAGCAGCAATGTACGGCATCTCACCAGTGTTGGCTTTTGAGACACACCTGTACTTCTCAGTGGCATGATGTACCCATGGTGCACCTAAGAACTTGGGAGATCAGTGAGGACAGCTATCTAATTGTTATCAGTGGAACCTGAAATGCCTTGAGAAGGCAACAACAAAACACCAAGACCTTCCACTAACAGGTTCTGTCTGGAGAACAGATCCTCCTGCTATTTCCAAATCCTGCCTGTTGTCCTTTATCTTTTTTTTTCTTTTATTTGCACATCTTCAAAAAATCAGCCATTACAGCTGGGCACTCTAACTAGTCATGCAAAGCAGTAGCAGCTCCTGCATTACAATCACATTTGTGAGAAAGCACATCTCTTTAGATTGGAGAGAAAAGCTTTGAAGTATTAGACCAGAGGTAGTTTGACAGCTTCTAGACTTGATTTCAGAAAGTGAGAATTTTGCTTTAAGGAAAAAAATTTGGAGACAGAATTCCTTAATTAAATGGAAGAGAAAGCTGTCACCAAACAAATTACTGCATGGAGCAGATGATGCTCTTAATGACTCTTCCTAGCCATGAATGACACATTGTTAAGAAAGATGCACCCACACATGCACTGTTGATCCTAGAAAAATGAATCCTACACAGGACTTCCTCCCCAGACAGCAATGTGACAGTTTTAAGGTTAGTCATGCTCTGTTTCACAGATTCAAGAAGAGGCAGGGTATATTCCACCTAATTTTCCAGGGTGATCTATCTGCTGATCTAACTCCTGTCAAGTCTTTCAAGAGAAAACTTGTCAATGCATACCCATGTGTTGAGTTACCACCAAGCACTTAACAATCATGAAGTAGCTTATTCTGGCATACATCACTCATAAAACTGCTTATAACTAACTCAGGAGAAAAGTGTACTAAACTCTAAGACATCAAAAAAGATAGTAACTGTACTGGGAGATTTTCAGTGACAGGAGTGTTACTCGAAATGGTTGATGACAAAGACAGCTTATTCAGTAGCTACTGATATGTGTGATGGAGGTCACTGATGCTGTGACACAACCTCAAAATCTCCATGGGCTACCAACAGGATAACATCCCCAGTTGAAGCACCTGTTAACCTGATTGAGCAAGACATTTTCTTTCTTCACTCAGTATCAGTTCAGCATTCCTGGACTCCATTTAAGATAAATGTTCTTCACCTCAAATGCAGTTTCCTTAATACTCTGAGAGGGAGACTGGCAGCCCTATCATACATTAAACCCAGTGTGAAACACCTACACTAATGCAGTAAGCTGCAATTGCAGTACCTCAGCACCACATGAAATCATACTATTAGCTCACTCCATATGCCACACTTCACTGACTTCCAGCACAGTTCTGCTTCCCTTCAGTTCAGTAGGAACTTTCCCAATGACTTCAGATGTCAAAAGGGCTAAGATGCCCTTCTGCAGAAAGGCAAGGCAAACGGTAAAAACAATGTCAGAATAATCACTTCATTCCATTAATGTGGTAAGACAATACTACGTGTTCATCAGTAAAGCTCCTTCTCTATGCCTAAGAAGAGAAAGGGGCTCAAAATACTGTTGGTTCAGATACGAACATGGATACAAAATCTGCACTGAAATTACTTCTGAAATAATTGAAACAAAAGCAATACAGCTCATGAACACTGAAATATCCATTATGAAATGAGCCGTAACTGACATAAATAGCACAATTTACTCAAGAAATGGGAAAACTTTAAAAGCTTCACTGCTCACTTTGCTTGTAAAAAGAATGGTGCAGAAGATGTTTTTACTGATTTCCCTGTAGTGGAGCATTTTGAGAGGAGGAATGATAAGTAGGTATTTACTGAGTTCCCACAGTCTGGGTGTACCTTACGTCTTTTCACCTCTGCTGAATTTGCTTCAACCTTTATATTAAGACGTGAGAGTTTCGTGCCTGGTGACAATTCTCGGTGAATTGCCCACCTCACTCCCTCAGGCAGCTGCCCGTAGACATCACAACATCTATGAACAGTTAAAATGTTATGCCAGTTAGCAGCGGTGTGACCAGGAAACCAGGTGAGAGCTTTAAGCCAGCTCTCACACGAGTGTATTTTTACCCTGTGAGCCTGGTTTGCAACATAAACGTGGTCAGGACCTGACAACATTGCCTCAGTGAAATCTCAGCCCCCTAATGTGACTTTATGGTCAGCAATATCCAGAGATGGAAACCTCCCATGAACACCACACTCATTTCATCCTTAGGAAAAGACCTTTACGTTTTTACCTAACGCTTTCTCTAGCCTCAGGTAAATGACCTAATTTGTTTCTTAATAGCAGGGAGGAAGTGTATTTTTTAAATCCTGCTTGCTGATGAAGGAGGAGTGCTCTGTGTTTATTCAAACCAAAAAATGAAGCAATGATGCTGCTGAAGTGACAATGGACACTGCTCACCCATGTCTACACTCACAGCAACTGAGTCCAGGAAGAGGCAAGGTGTGCATGTCCACCTATGCATCCTGCTCACTGGATGACTTGCTTGTTACACCAGTTTAATCCACTGGGCCCACCAGGCTTCCAGACTGTGGGGAACTGCTCTCAAATCAGCTCATTTGCACTTGAAAATAAACCACTTCCACTTTTTCAGATTCAGCAATGTCAGTAGCACTGACAAATGCAACTAACCAGAGAGTCAGCTGAGCAAACTTTGCACGAAGTATGTGAGAAAATGACATGGCCCTCCAAGCTCCACGACAAATGAAATACCTTTAACACACAAATATGCTCAGACCATCCCAGATGACAAAAGCTGTACCAGGGAGTAGTTTGGGCAAGAACTTTTGATTTAAAAGGCTCCAATTTTATTACAGTAACAATCAGTTCTCCAGCAAAGACAAGAAGACTGAAGGTCTGTTTGCTGTTTCCTTTGTCTGCTACAGCCTTGTAAAGACTTCAAACTGTAATTTTGGCATAGCTATGTTAGAGAAAACCCCACAAGCAGACACAAAAGTAAGAGACAGCATTATGCTGTTCCCTTTTATTAGCACGGTGCCCTACCCACTCAGTTATTCACACAGGCACCAGCAAGAACCAGGAAGCCCATCTCAGCTGGCTCTCACGTTATCTTTTGTAATGGCAAATTGCAGTGCCCCTCAGCTACAATAAGGCATGTCGGCTTTCCCTTTCAAAATGGGTACCTAGGAGGTTGAAATAAAAAATAAAGTATAGCCTAAGCAAACCCCGAGATAAAGCAGAAAAGGCAACAAAATGTTTACTTTTGCTTTAGCTTCACGCTGATGTCCTTCCAGAGATTTCACTGTAATTACTGGACACGTGCACCATTCTGCATGTGAAAGCAGAATCTATCTGCCTAGGATAGGTTTTGCTGTAGTAAACTGGTATTGCTCCAGGATTCTGGTTTACAAAACCCTACCCCTGATATATTTACATGGCTGTAAGCAAGTCAGAACAGTTTTCTGAAGAATGAATTGCAGCCAGCAAAAACACAGCCTTAGGCCCATGCTGAAGTGGGCAGGATTGAAAACACTTCTGCAGCAGTTAGTGGTTAGGTACATAAAAACACTCCACCCTCTTGCCTCGGGCAGGAGAGAATATTCAAGCAGTGCGGAGTGTATCTCAGGCGTCAGGGTACATCAGTTGGCTTTAAACAAGATCAACACATTTCAAAAAAAAAATGAGATAAGGGGATAATGTGGATATGTCTTAAGGTTTAGTATGTTAACTAAGGTCTCAGTTCCCCATTGGCAATGTTCAAGGAGAAAGGGCCTGGCTGTTGTGCCCAGCAAGCTGTTAAGTGGAAATTCTGTGATGTTCCCTGCACTCTGGAAAAGAATCCTTCTGAAAAGATCAAAGTCAGTTTCCTTTACTATTATTCTCCACTTTGGCTTTGCTACTTCAGATTGTGCCCATAGAGGAATATAAGATGCTCTTGTTCTGTCAGTGCTGATGGGTGAGCCCTAGCACTCTTCTAGCAATAGAAGGTTAATGAAAGAGGTAATGCATGCAGAGTTATCTTTCAATTGTGCACACAAACTGGTGTCAACTGAAAAAAACAATCCAGCCCCTGCAATGTCATCACAGAAACACCAAAGGAAATAAAACCACGAAGCTCATTTTCCTTCTGATTCTGAAGAGAAACCAAGTTACTTTTAAGGGAAACACTATGCTCAGCAAAGCGCTCAATAGCTTCACTACTCAGTGCACAATTTCCTATACAATGTTTTCTTCTGCTTACCCCAAACTATTCTGATCACAGAAGAGTACACAAAAAAAACCAAAAAACAATAGCATTGCAGTGCTTAATGCAGACTGCAGCGCAATGACCTTGCTAGCTGTGTGCACCTACTGGGGAACTTAACAAACAACAGGGAAACACTACAGTGTGCCATAAGATGCCACTATCACCATCACAGGGACAACCTCTTTTCCTCTAGAGATACGCACTTTCTGAGAGGAAAGTTTTCATCTGACTCCTGTTTGCCATCAATAGCTGCTGCTAACACAACAGCCACCATTATTTGGTTTCTGCAATAAAAGTACCACGTAGTCACTGGACAGTCACTGATGACACTGTGTTCCCCAGCTCCCTCAGGCGCTTCCTGCCATGTCTTAGCCAAGTCATGCTTTTGCAGTGCTAAACACCAAGCAAACCCGCAAGTAAAGGTGTGAAACACAGCTAAACATTACCAACCTGAAACAGGATCTCTTCCTAGAGTACCCATCAGTCAATGCTGAGGATATTTCCTCTACTCTATGTGTAGCACATTAAACTCGTAGGCCAAACGACTGGAATCACCTTTCTGTATTCACAATCTCCAACAGACATAAGTCCTCACTTTGGGTGCGGCACATGGATGTTGCTTGAATAAAACAGCAACAGGATGACTTGTTCACGTGTTGTGCTCCTGCAATGTCTTCCTGGAATCTCAGCTGGCAAATGATCTAAAAATCTCAACCTTTCTGTTGTTCTTGTGCAACTCCACCATTATCATGTCTGTGCATGAGTGATTTAAAACAGGGATCATCCTTGAGACAGAAGGGAACACTGTGAACTTGGAGATGAGTGTATTGGAAATCCAACTCACTCGCTAAGTTTGCAGCCAAAGTCCTACTAGCACTTTTACTGTTACACTCTAGAATCCGTTTGTAATATATTTGAGAAATACTTATGACGTGAAATTAGCTCCAGGTATTAAAAAATTACAAATACCTGAACTAACAACAAAAAGCACAGAAAAAGGAGCATGTTTAAATGTCTCTACCCTGCACTATCATGTGAAATTGTTTGCTTGGTAGTAAAAGATGGGACGTTCCAGCCCCGCCTGGCTGTGTTCCTGTGCGACTTGGTCTGGGTGATCCTGCTGTGGCAGGGGGACTGGACTGGATGATCTTTCGAGGTCCCTTCCGATCCCTAAGGATTCTATGGTTGTTTAATCATGCGTGGTAACCTCCTGCATTTGCTACGGCAAACATCACTTCTAAGTCAGCTGCATCCAGCGGGGAGAGCTCTGTGCTGAGGGAGGAGCCCCTCGGAGGAAGGACACTAGCAACAAGATGGCGCCTGGCCCTGGGGCAGGGCGGGCCGCGGCCGTGAGGTGCGGGGCTCCTGCTGCCGCGGGGACACGGCACAGCCCCGCACATGCAGCTGAGACAGACGCGAGTACGAGGCTCCCAGCGACGCCTCGCACCCGGGGTTCGCGGCTCTGCCCGGCGTCTACAAAAGCTGCGGGTGCTGAAGCGGTCATGACGACCCAAGCGCAGGGACACAGCAACCCCGGCCCGCGCAGGAGTGCCACGGCCCTGAGGGGCTTCCGCGCGCGCACAGAGCCATGCGCGCTCCCTCGGCGCGTGCGCGAAGCGCGTGGCCCCGCCCCTTCTCGGACGCGGCAGGTTCAAGCGCGGAGCCGGCGGGAAGCTCTGGGGTTTCCTCCGCTTCTTGGTGCCTGCGGCCGTCGGGGTAGAGGCGGAAGGAAAAGGAGTTCCTCAGGGCTGTTTCCTGTCGGGACGCTGCTCCGGGCCAGGCCCAGGCGGGGCCGCTGTCCCGCATCTTTGGCCTGGGTTGCGGTCGCGCTCGGCTCTGTGCTGGGAGTGATTTCCCCTCAGAGAGACCAGCCTGAGTCTGGGGCCCTGCCTGTAGGCTGCGCGGTTCTGCTTGTCTGCGGGGTGTCAAAGCGGAAAATCGTTATCGAGTGTTAACAGAGCCTCCAGCTGGTTGGTGGGAGAGGAGCGGAAGAGCAGGAAGTGCTGTTAAGTATCGTAGCTGTAAGCAGGGAAACTGAGGCACGTGGCATCGCAGACTTGGCCCAAGTGCAAAACTGAAGTAAGTAGTGAAGTGCAAAGCTGTCTTTTCTCTTCCCGGCCCAGCTTTTCCTTGTGTGCTGGATGGAATTATTTTCCTCAGTGATAAACAGCATCTCTGCTTGAAAATGATGACGATTTTTAGGCTGAGATCTTGGGGGGGGAGGGTTTTAACAGACCTTATCAATGTGCTGCCAAACCAGAGTTAGAGTAGCAGCTTTATGAACCATTGGGAAAAGGAGTCGCCAATATTTGAAGACAAATAATCTGTATTAGGATGCAAAGACAAGGAGTCACGGGTAGTATTTTTTAAAAGTTGAACAAGTTTGTGGAAACCAGCTCTTGGGCTTGAAATGGTTTAGCTGCTTGCTGAGGTTGGTTAGGTTTGTGACGTACCGGGTACATAGGCAGGTTGTGGTGTTTTCTAGGCTCCAGCACAGTTAAATAAATACTGCTAACTTGCTTTATGGTTAACTGGTTCTGTGGGCTTCCTCTTTAATTGGTAGGTTGCTAAAATGCCCAATTAATTCGACTTTCCCTACTGAAGTCTGATGTTGTTTTAATAGAATACCATATGTTGAATTTTGAACAGCTGGGGGGGATGTTGACTTTTATGATAAATGAGGACCCGTGTCCTTTAGTACAGAGCCAGAAAGACAAGGGTTGCTGGGTGAATAAAGCTTTGCTGCGCTGAAGCTTCAGTATGTCTCATTTTTGAAGAGGAAGCCCCTTGTGCCAGTCTGCTGTTGCCCAGTGAGTTGTTTATAGGATTTTAGGTTTAAGAGGCTTCTGTTTTGAAACTCCTGATGGTAATTTGCAGGTAAACAGAGGTGTAGCTGATGATTTTCCATCTGCATTTTGGTCGTTAGCAGGTGGTTCGCAAGTGCTAAACTAAGTTAAACGTTGCCAAATCAATTTGAAGTTGGCACATGCTGGGAGGTATAACTTACCGTTTTAATTAAGGTGCTTTTCTGAGCGAACCGGGGATGCTTACTTTTAATCTAAAATTCTACTTCTGTGAGTAATTACTTTTTAAAGCAGCATTTGCAGAAGGATCAAATGAGACAGACTATTTTCAGACCTGGACACCCAATTATTTTGTTATATAGAAATGATTGTTTGTACGTGTGGACAATAAAAACGCTGTGGCTTTTATCGCTGCTTGAGATGCAGTTAAATGACAGACTTGTCTTCACGACCTGCCTTAGTAAGGTCTATTCCTTTGCATTAGACAAGTAGCAAGGGTCATTCAGGTTAAGAAAATACAGTTGATCTGGAGCCAAGCTGGTTTTGATCACTTCAGTGTTGCGGGATCTCACCTTGGATTTAATGGGCATACTGTAATGGGATCAATTGCTTCGTAAGTTGGCTGGCTCATTTTTAACACTCGAAAGATGACAGCAGATAAAAAATGTATAATGGGGAATATCTGCAAGGCTTTTAATAGTGTTTTTTTGAGGAAAAATTCCATAGAGTTTTGTGAGTGAAATCCATAGTAAGTTAAGTTAGTCCAGTTAGTAGTGTTATTCATCCTCTTTGAAGAAAAGCAAGATGCCACTTAGCACAGGGAGCAGTTGTGGAACTTTTGCAGATGCCTTTTTTGAACAACTATAAAAGAAGGCTAAGTATTTATTGGAGCTTTTTACGCATTTCTGCAGCCACACAGATCATAACAATCACTTGAAAATGGCACCATGTATAATTCTTTCTGGTTTGTAACAGAAACTGCTGTTCATCTTGAGATGGAAGAGCCAGTGCTTGACAAATTGCCATCTTTGTGCTGTACCCCAAAGGACTCTGGGACAGCAGCTCCACAGACTGGGACGAGTTCAGGGAAACAGGTATGAGAACTTTCTTGTGTCTCCATTAATGTCTCTTAGTAACAAAAATACTTGTGAAATAACCGAGTAGTTGGGTGTCACAGATACTGTGCACTGAAAGGCAAAAGAATACCTCACTTATACCCATAGCTGCTTGTCTGTCCAGGTAAGGAATGTGTGTGGTGGTACACCTGGCTCTGAGCATCCAATGATGCGGTATAACCCAAATGCTATACGAATACACTTAAATAATGTAGGGTTTGTTGTTGCTCGCAATCTTCATTGTTCTCAAATACTTGTTTTGTGGGTTGCTGTGTATGCAGAGTGACTTTCTGAGGCTTCTCCTTGCGCTTGAACAAAGGGTGCTGCTTTCATTTTGTAAGTTCTCAGTAACACTGACCTGTGCTTTGGCATTCATCCTGCTAAGCGTTATGGTGACGCTGTCACGCTCAGCATCTGCACCTGTGCAGCACAGGGCTAGTTTGAAGTATTAGCTATCCCGCAGTCCTGTATTTCAGTACATTTTCATGAGTTAGACACACATTATAACAAATAATTAACTTATTTTGAAGAAAATCGATCTTTTTAGCTGCTCATCAGCAAAGGAATTCAAAGCATGATCAAATCAAAACAGTAATTTCTACTGCTTGAGTAGAGTACAGATGTTTTACAGTAGTGCTAATACAGCAAGTGTGGTGGGATGGAAGAGCAACGCACCTCTTAAACTGGAGGGGAGAACTGAACTCGGAACAAAATCAGCCAAGACATGTGTCATGTATTTTATGCGTGAAGCCTAGATGAGTAGGTGTGCCTCAGCAGAGTGCAGAATTTGGTTCTAGAAATTGTAGAGGCTTTCCACATCTTCCAGCCATGTGTGCTGATACATGTGAAAGGAAGAAGTTAACTTTATTCAAGTTTGAGAAAGCTATAGAGAGAATTGGGAAGTCTGGCTTTACAATTACCTTTAGATATTACGTACAGTATTGCTTATAAACAATAATGAGGGTAAGCGCTTCTTTGAAGCTTAATAAAAAAAAGTGGATGGATTTGAATATTTTTAACGTTCGTTTGTTTTTTTTCCTAGACAATGAGTGCAGCTCTGCGGGAGCGATTAAGGAAAACAAGACGTTCGTTTAATGCTAATTTTACAGCGGCAAAGAGACTTAAAATAGACAGTGAAGAAAAAGAGACTGCTGATGCTGACGAAGGGTGCCTGCCGAAGATGGGTACAGGTAGTTTCAGATTACAAGATGGTTCTGAAAACCTGGAAGGAAGTGGCACCGAACACACGTGTTTCAAAAATCCCTTACAGGAGAGTGATGTCTGTGAATCAGTGGAGAATTCTGATGCACTACAGCTTGACCTACATCAGCAGCCGTCCCTGGAATCAAAAATAAGGCTGGTGAAACAAGTGCAAGAGAAGGAAGAACTGCTTCGAAGGCTCAAGCTGGTGAAGATGTATCGATCTAAGGTGAGGTGAAACAAAACTCTTTAAAAGCGCTTTCAAGTCCTTTTGAACTGGAATCCATAGTGTAACACGAATTTATTAATTTAAGCCACAATACTGACTCACTTTTCTTTGGGGGGTGTTCGTGTGTTGTCTTGGTTTAAGGTGTTTTATAAAAACAGATCTACAGGGTGTCCAAACCCCCCACGTTTCAGCAAATGATAGGTATTTTGCTTTATTTTGTCCCAATTTCAGAACAACCTCACAGAACTGCAGGCTTTGATAGCAAAATGGAGAAGAAGTACCCAGCTGATGCTCTATGAACTGCAGTCAGCCTTTTCTGCAGATGGCAAGAAAGTGAGTCTCACTCAGCTGATAGATACTTTTGGATTGGAAGATCATTTGCTGCACTACAGCAGAACAGAAGAGGATTTTGTAGATGCATAACCTACATGTGAAAAGCTTTCAATTCCACACAGGCAAAAACACAAAAGACTGAATTCTAATCGCGTAAGAAGCGTTGATCAGATTTTGTAGTTTGAGGTTAGGAGGTTTTCTCGGGAGATACGTGCAAAGCAATGTACTTTGGTACAGTAGGCGCTGTAAAAGGCATTGCTTAATAGCAAAGGTTGAACTCACTGTTTTGGAAAACCTGGCTTGATAGCTTGATGAGTAAATTGTTATTTAATAAAAATAAAATGAAATCAAGTCACATAGGTAGAAGGCACTGGATTCCTTGATTAGTGCTTGCAGGAGTTCAATAATGAACTCAAATGAATAGGCATTTCTGAGAGTTCAGGTTTTTGTTCATAGAAAAAAATGCTTGCATTACAAATGTCCTCCTGCTGCCTAATGACAGCATTTTGTGAGTTAAGTAACGGTAACTAGTTTTCATGTTGTTAATGTTCTGAAGCTGCAGTAGCTTTAATTATTATTGAGGGAAATGTGCCATAATGCAATCATTTGCAGATGCTGGTCCAGACAGTTTGAGGGAAGCTGTCTCTTCAGCGTTTTGTCACAGCCTCAGTTACTGAAATGAAAGGCAAGAAAATTGCAGCCAGTATCCGTCTGCTTCACGTGAGGGTCAACGTGTTTTCTCTCTCCAAATAAAAAAGAAAAACAAGGCTTTGTTTTATGTGACTGTTTCAAGAGCACCATTGTAAAGCTGAATAAAACTTCAGCATTTCATCTACCCCTTAATAAATGGGTTTTTCAAATGCTTTATAATCTGTACTTGAAATTGCTTATTTTCTTGTTACAGCTGATGCATCTAGTGCGGTAGCTTCTACCTTTCATCCTCAAAATCATTGCTCGTCAAGCGTAACCATACACAAATCTTAACTAGCCTCCAACTCTGCCTGCTGCAAATACTGGTTTATATGCAGTCACATTCTTTCCTTGTTTTACCTAACTGGTTTAGCAGTGGCATTTCCTGTGCCCTTAAATAAGGGAATAATTTCCTGTAAATATCAAGAAAAAGAAAATAAAATTATACAGATCCCCTTAACAGCTAACAGCTCATTAGGTGCAAATGCACAGTTTGCTGTTAAGAGTATTGATTCTTGCTGTCCATGGAGAATTAATGGAGAAAAACCGTTATTGCTAATCACATTTTGAGTAGGAAGGCACTTGGTTATGCTTCGTTAGTTTAGGAAAAAAACCCCAGTGATGGCGTCTGTTGAAGGGGATTAGTTTGTCTTCTCCAAGTTCCTTGTCAAAAATGGAACTGGTTTCAGGGGGAAGTAAAAAGACTGCAGGAAGAATAGAGAAGTAATTGGAGTCTTTGCAGGCCCCAGTTAAGAGATGGTAAAACAAAACTAGAGGGGGTGTACAAAATTATAATGGCAGTAGTCTTCCCTGTGTGTATAGTTCTGATAGCTTAATTTAACCAAGTTATTAAAGCTCTCACAATGGCATGGATTTAGACTTGATGGGAACTTGGATATTTATAAAAGGAGGCAAAGAATTGACACCATGGAAGAAGAAAATAAAAAGCACTGAGAATGACTGAGTAGGTAGAGGAGTCTCCAGCGGTAGTCAATTTTATCAAGGGTTCTGTATCTTTCTTGGCTGTCTAGAACTGATCTGGCAGAATAGACAGCACGTCAGTGGGAAGGGGTAGGAGACTGCAGCAACTATTTCAAGAGGCCAGATGCTCCCGGAGCTGGTTTTCCTGTCATTCTGCCAGGGGTAGCAGCTTCTGCTGCTGGTGGCTGTGAGCAATGACACAATCATAAGCCACAGCAGTGTTCAGGGAATAGGCTAGATGAAGCATACCTTCATCTTCTCAGCAACTTATGCCTGTGCCACCAGAGGTGTAAAGTATGTTAAAGTAAAATGGAGTCAAAGCCGGAGATGTGGATACACGGTTTATGTAATCAAAGCAGCAAAACCAAATCTCATTAACTCAAGTGTAACGGAGCTAAGACTAAGTATAAAATGCAGAAACCAGACAAACACCTTTCAAACAAAACTTATTTTTAAAGAAAGTACAGAAAAAATAGTTTGCAGAAAGAAAAGTTCAGGGAGAAAAGTTAATGTCCAAGCTCTTTTTATTAGACAAGACTCTAGTATTATATATGTACCTGGACTCTTGATTTTCAAAGAACAGGGAATGTTCTTGATCTTAGTCTTTCAACTTCTGCCTGAAGAATTTCAAGCTGTTCTTTCTTTTCCTTTATAAGACCCCGTAGGTGTTTCAGCTTCAAAATCTCTTGGTAACGCTGCTTTGCAATCTTTTCAGAAACATGACGTGTGTCTGCATAAAACAAAACACCGGAGTTAGCCTGTACTTGTCAGGGATGTGTAGTCTATATTTATGTTGGATCTCTCCTGTGGTTTTTCCAAGTTCTACATAAACAGGCAAGCGTTTTCAGAAAGGCTCGCGATTGGGCTTAACAGTCTTTATAGTACTGAATAAAGGAAACCTTTTAAAAAGGCTCTGGAAATGCTTCCTTTCCTTTCTAGCAAGTACTCGCTGATTGGAAAATCTGTAGTTGTTTCACTAATGGAAAGATCTCTGTAGGATTCCTAATAGTGAATATGCTTCCTTGGTTGTCCTGAATGGGAGAGGTGCTAAAACCTCTGAGAAAGAAGGGAAGCATGTTGCCTCATCAAGGAATGAATGACTATAATATTTTGACTGAAAGAGTTTCAGCGAGTTAGTCCATTAATTTTGGTTATGATAGCAGCCAGCTCTGTGTGTGCTCTTAAGTAGTGTTAAACTATGGTAGAAAGGATACTGTGAACTGTGCATGCACGGTAATAAGTGCTCCTTTGTCCCTCCACCAATGCTCATGGAGAAGAGGACTGTGCAAACTTAAGAGATATTTTCTGAATATGCTTTACTGGTGACATAAAGTGCACTACTGTGACTCACCGGCTGCCTCAAACGTATGTCTCCTTTCTGAAACGGAGACAAGCATTTCTTTCAGCTCCAGGCTGAGTGTGTAGTTTTCTTGCTCTTTTAAACCGATGCACTTCTTCAACTCTTTAATTCTTTTCTGACGGTTCTTCACATTCTTCTTGTGCAGCTATCCATTTCCAAATAAATAAAGCAAAAATATGAGATTATACAAAAGCTGTCCGAACGTATAATGGAAACCTATAAACTTAAGCACTGCGTTGTAGCTCCATAAATGTTGAGTTGCAGCACATTCCAGCTTTACTTCCTATAAATGTCTTTCACACACTGTATTCCAGTTTGCTTTATGTTCTGATGCAAGCAGCAGATAAGGACAAAGAGGCGTGGGTCAGGGTGAGAAATGTATTAAAGACGGAAATAGAAAGGCAAAGAGAGGAAAGGATGTCAAAGGGATCAGTGAGTTGAGAACACTCTGGGTTGCTAGGAGCTGTGAAGAATAGGTTGTGCTGAAAGTGTTGCATGGGCTGTAAAGGGACAAGATGAGGAAGAAGAGGCTGATAACTAAAGCAACCTGGAGAAAACATAGTGGAATGAACTTAAGGATAGTCATAATTTGAATGCTGGAATAGATGAAGGAGCCAGCAAATTGTTGTGCCTGTTAGTTTGAATATAGAGGGTAGTGATATTATGACCAGGCTGATGCTCCTGCAGAGAAATGTTAAGCGGTTTCATTAGAAACGGAAGAGTGACTTTTATAGGCAATGCTGTGTAAGAATTGATACTCAGATGTGCATTCAGATGTTCAGGAAGCAAAATGTTTAATTATTGTAACAGAGCAAGTAGATTTCTCTCCATAGGGCTGATGTATGCAGCAGTCTGTGGATGATGACTGCTTCCAAAGACTTGAGAGAACTGCTGCTGCAGGCAGCTCTGTGCAAATTGAAGAAACTACTGAAAGCCAGATGACTACATAAATGGAAATATATACATATATACATATATATATGATCACAGACTCGTCATGAGTTGGAAGGGACCTCTAGAGATAATCCTCTCCAACCCCCCTGAAGAAGTAGGACTGCCTAGAGCACACTGCACAGGACTGCATTCAGGTGGGGTTTGAGTGTCTCCAGAGAAGGAGACTCCCGAACCATCCTGGGCAGCCTGTGCCAGAGCTTTGTCACCTGCACAGTAAAATTTTTCTCCTTATATCTAAATGAAGCTTCCTGTGTTCCAGTTCCTGCTGCCCTTTGTCACGTCACTGGGCACACACAAGTGAAAACAGTCTGGCATCATCCTCCAAACAGCCACCCTTTAGGTATTTATAGACATGCATAAGGTATCCTCTAAGTGTTCACCAGGCTAAATAGTTCCAGCTCTCTTAGCCTTTCCTCAGAGATTCTTCAAGCTTCCAGTCATCTTTATTGACCTCTGCTGGACTCCCTCCACTAGTTCCATGTCTCAATTTCAAGTGGTCACAGAACTGGATACAGTATTCCAGACACAGCATCACCAGGGCAGAGTAGAGGAGTAATCTGTATGTGCTCTTAAGGCTAGACTCCAAGAGTCCTTGAATTAACCTGCTTACATCAGTTGTAATTATTCCTTACACCTCTTGCTAGTGAAGGAGAGGAGTTTCATTCAAACTAAGGAAGTGTCATTCAAACAATAGATTCACAGAATGGTTTAGGTTGGAAAAGACCTGAGAGATCATCTAGCTCCAACCTCCTGCCCTAGGCAGGGACGCCTCTCACTAGACCATGTTGCCCAGGGCCCCATCAAACCTCGCCTTGAATGCTCCCAGAGAGGAGGCATCCACAACCAAGCTGGGCAAACTGTCCAGTGCCTCACTGCCCTCCCAGTGAGGAATTTCTTCCTAAGATCTAATCTAGATCTCTGTTCTTTCAGCTGGAAACCATTCTGCCTTGTTCTATCACTAGAGTCCCCTGTAAAAAGTCTATCTCCAGCCTTCCTGTAGGGCTCCTTCAAGCACTCTAAGGCTGCTGTAAGATCTCCTCTGAGCCTGCTCCAGGCTAAATAATCCTTCTCTAGAGATGTTCCTGGTGGCTCTACTTATTGGGATTGCAACAGTATTTCTTCTCTTTAACTCCTGATGCTCTCCTGTGTCTTGATAATAGAAATAAATAGCTTCATCTGGGTACCAACCAGATTTTAATCCTGTTGGCTTCGTTTCACACCTCTTGCATTTTTCTGAATGGCAATTCATACGATTTCAATGGCAATCTTTTCATCTTGACAAACATGCAATGCTTCTGCAGTGAAGACTATAGAAATAAAGCGTGGTGATCGCATTTAAGAAGCGTGATGGCTTGTTCAGGATTTACCTCATCCATGACGCCAGAAGTCTGCTCCATCACGGATATACGGCGGGTGATGTGGCTGTCGTAGTCCAGCACAGTCAGGAACTGCAGAATTGAAACCAGAAAGAAGCTACTTACATTGTTCTCAGCAACTCTACACTCCTGTACAAATAACCATACCTACTTCAGACTCAAAACGATGGAATTCTGCACAGAGGCAAGGCTTACTAGGGCTCCTGAATGGATATTGTAAAATATTATGGGGTGCTGTGTGAGTATCAGACTATACTGCTGTTATATAAAGCATAGGTCTATTTGGGCTAATGGATATGGAACCAGAGTAAATTCCTTGTGAGGCTGTCAAAACCTGAGTCATATTTTTGCTTACAAGGAAGTCTAAGGTAACTCAGCTGGAGGCCAAAGCATGATACAGTCTGTCTTCAGGCTGGACAGGACATGGATTATTTTCTGTCAAGTGGCTTCCTAGTAATTCTTACTTCCTTTATCGTTCTCATATCTGCAGAGTAATTCAGGTTTCAGGTTTGGGTTTTTTTCTTGGGCACACTAAAATCATAGAATTATTAGGAATCAGAAGGGACCTGGAAAGATCATCCAGTCCAATCCCCCTGACACAGCAGGATCACCCAGACCAAGTCGCACAGGAACACAGCCAGGCAGGGCTTGACTTGACCCTCTCCAGAGAAGGAGACTCTACAACCCCCTGGGCAGCTTGTTCCAGTGCTCTGGTACCCTCCCTGGCTCCATCCTCCTGACACCCACCCCTCACATGTTTATAAACATTAATGAGATCACCCCTCATATGTCTTGGTCAAAGGACAAATGCAAACCAGGCAGCAGACAGATTTCTGTAGATGTAGATCGATCCTTCTAGGGTACTGTCCTACCAGTGGCAGGTAACATTTTGTGGTCTGGTCTAGTTGGAGAAACAGGAAAGACCCAGCAGGCTCCTTGCTTGCAGCAACAGACTGCTGTTTACTCACTGCTTCATTCCAGATTTTCTTGGGTCCTAGCCTGCACACATTTATCTAATACACCTTCTGTTCCTACTGCTGGAGCCTCTTGTTGCCTTGTCTTTCCTACTAACCCCATCTTTCTAGTCAAAAAGTGAAGTAACATCAAGCCCCTCAGAACATGAGAATTCTGATTAAACCAGTGTATGTCTTTGCTATGGGCAAGTCTAACTCTCTCTGAAGGGCAACAGTCCTGCTCTATCAGCTCAAATGAAATTTGAGCTCATTTAGTGATAAATTTGCCACAGGAGCGTTTCAGTGTGTTGTCACACCACCTCTGCTTTGATGATATTAGTTGTGGAAGTCCCTTGGCTGTAATTCAGGAATGAACAAGCAGGTTGGAGAGCAACAAAAGAAATGATGCTTGAGTATAACAGGTAGTCTAGATTCTCTTGTAATCTTTAGATTGAATTGCAATATCCTTACCTGCTCTTCAGCAGTCTTAATCTTTTCAGTGCTTTACAGCTTTCCCCACTGTACTAGCTGCAGCTCACCTCTCCTCCAGCTTTAAACCTTTATAAGCCCCACCTAATCACCTAAAACACATCAGCTCTCCCTGTAGTTCTCTACATCCTATACTGCAATATTCCCAGGCTTCCTTTAAAACCTTTCTCCTTCCTCCTCTCCTACTGGTATCCTTACCTCTCTCCCACAGCCTTTACCTGTGTTTTCTGACCTGCAAGCTGGGCTTCTTCAAAGGTGGGTGAGTGCTGACTTGCTGGCCAGCTGCCTGCCAGCATGGCAAACAATTCCCTGTTCTGCTGCTGGGCCAGCAAATGGCAGTGACGGGCTCAGTGAGGCTCCTGTAGGAACAGGAACCCTCGGTCTCTGGATACTGAGCAAAAGTCACGGCACTTCGGTGAGATACCAGATGGGGGCACCTCAGACCTTCCACTTAGACTTGCGGTGCTCGATTTAAACGAACTGCTTCTTGAGGTTTCAAAATCCTGATTCCCTACTCTCAGTGCCAAATTTGAAACACTACGTGTTTGTGCTTTGGTTTACACCTCAGCACCCTAAAGAACTTCAGGCTCAGGAGTAAAGCTTCCTTTTAGGAGATGAACTGTTGATACATTAGGCATCATGTTTGTCCATAGAAGTAAGAGAGCTACAAGGTATAAATGATCTTACAGGTATAGGCAGCAACATTTTCTGCAGCAAAATATAAATTAAAGGAACTCACTAGCTGGAGATCCTTTGAAATTGGCAGTGTCACAATGTCCTGAGCCTTCTGTTTCAGGTCTTCTATCTGCATTCTCATTTTCCTGTGTTCCCATTCCAGCTGAAATATCCCTTTAGAGAAGTCTTTACATTCCACCATGCTAGCAATTTTCTTTTCTCCTTGAGCCTGAAAACAAAACAGATTCATCTTAAGTAACACACTTTAGAGATGATGGCCTAATTATTTGCAACAAGATAGGCAAGCTTCCAAAGTTATGATTTTAATAAGAGAAACATGCTACACCGCAGCCTCCTTCCAGACTGTGTTCCAGATGGTTACCTTTTGTGGAATTTTGCTCCCTTTTATGCTCTGTGCTGCACCCTTGGATCAGAGGAGGAGATGAAAATGTCAACTAACCTCTCCTCATCTCTCTATCTTTTATAAGAATGCAAATGCTTTTCAGCTCTACAAAACCCAACCTGGTTGTGTAAGCTATTTTGCAGCTGTTACTGAAGGCTTTGGGCTGTAGCAGGAAGAAGCAATTTTTGGAGAGGTAGAACGCCTAAAGAAAGAACATTTAATGACAGTATGTTTAAACTGTTTAAAGTATGATCACCGCTTTCCCTTTACATTAAAAAGTGTATTCATTTTTTAAATCTTAATGTAAGCTATTGTTCAAATGCTTCATTACTTCACTGTGAGTTTGCCTTGAGGGATCTTTCTGGCTGGTGCCCAGGACATTAGCATTTTCTATTTACAGCGTGTGTGTAAGTGATGGTGTGTCTAAAAACTGTTGCTGTTTCATTGATCTGAATTGTATTGATCAAACATCAAGAAAGCAGCCTGTACTGCAATCTTTACATCTTCTAGGTTACAACTGAGCCTACTGGTGTGTGGTAAAGAATTGGAACTAGATGTCAAACTGGAGAAAAAGCAGAGCTGAAGGACAGCACATTTCTTTGAAAAGCTTAAATTTCCTTAGGATAATGCAAATTACCATGAGAGCGCAATTCAGTTCTTCAACAACACTCCTGTTGATGAGAACAGCATCAGTATAGTCTGGGATCTCAGCACTTTCCAATTCCACCTGTCCTTGTTTTAGCAAGAACTGGACAGTCAGGTTCATCTGAAATTTTGCCTTCTGCTCCTGCAGCCTAAAATAGCAGACAACAAAGCCAGTGTTAGTCATCTCCACAGGATTACATACACGCCACCATCATTCCCCCCATGTTGATATCTGTTACTGGTAAGGGGTATGTTCATGCCGGGATCCCTTTCTGACAGCTCGTCTTCTGTTTGCTCCCAGAGGGAGCACATTTGCAATAGATTTCCATAAATGAAGTCTTCAACCACTGGATTCATTTTAACATACTCTAGCAGATGTTCCGAGAGAAAATGTCATTACTGAACAGAAACCTTAACAGGAAATTGAAAGGGAGTCGGAGGATATCCCAGTAAACCCTGTAGACCCTGTGGTGTGATCCTGAATGACAATGAGTGTGAGAATGTTCACGTTCGTGAAAAAATGAAATACTGCAGGTCCAAGCAGCTCAGGGAAATCAGCTGTCATGCGGCATACTGCAAGCAGGACTGATCACTCTATCTTAGGACTACATGAGCAAAATGTAATTTGGCTGGCTAGCACATTTATGGCCTTGAAGGCTTCGAGGAATTCACTGTATGATACAGCCTTTGGGACAGTCAGTTTGCATTAAAGATGCTGTCACCGTCACTGGTGGTGTTAAAATTTAAGATGTGGATTAAGACTGGTTTAGCCTGCTCACGTGTGCTGCAACCACCTCATTTAAGAAACGTCAGGCCCCTTGGATGAATCCTAGCTAAGAGAGTGTTGGGGAACACAGCTATGTAATTCTGTATGCAAATTCTGCTTCTGCCTTGGTAGAATTTTAAAATGTAGTTGAACCTAGGAAAAGAAACAGCATTACCACGTGAGCTCTTGGAAAATGTCTTCTATTTCTGATTTAATCTTCTCGTTTTCATCCAATCTTCTCTGGAGAAAGGCCTCCATCTCTGCCAGTGTCAGGGCCCTCCATTTCACCTAAGCAAGGAACACAGGATATTCTGAACTTTTTCAACTTTCTTTTCACATCAGGGCAAGCATCTTCAAGAACAGAGAAGATGAGAGTTTTTCAGATGGCATCTGTATGTATAAATAGGTAGCCTGGTATTTTGAGAATTCCAGGAGACCACACGAGACGTAGAGGTTACAGTCCTTAACACTGTGCTCAGAAAATGATCTATTTGTTTATGCGTAGTTGATTCACATGAAGGAAAATCCTATTTTCCTTCCTTTGTGTCAAAAGCCATTGTACCTCTGTCTCTGGATAATTCAGGTTTACACCTTCCTGCTTCTAAACTGAACAAAGAGCTCGGTGGAGCTTTACAGCAATACCTTTTGTGTTAGGAATTGCTCTTGGTGTTCCAGGAAATGATGGGAATCTATTGGTGCCTATGCAGAATGTTAATGGGGGAGAGCGATTCAAACAGATGAGGGAAACCAAATACCTTCTTCTTTTTGTAATGGATGGAGACAACGATTCCTTTTTTAACAAAACAGTATAAAAATCACAATCAAGTATCAAATCCGCCAACATTAATACCATTATTTTGCCTCTGAAGAAGAACTCCACCTGCTTTCTCTTGATATTTCTGTTAGTCTGAATTGAATGTGGCCAGAAACAACTTCCCAACTCAAATGCAGCTTAGTTATGCTGCAGTGTCATTCTGTCAATAGCTTGACCCTGCACTTGAACGCCACAGAACTTTAGGGCCTGAAAACCGAGAAGGAATTTTACATACCAGCTCCTCACTCGCCATTTTATTTCGTCTAGCTAGACAAAACCGTTCCCACGCAGGCGGGTCTAAACGACTAGGCTTGTGCTCAGGACTATCCAGTTCATCCATAGCCGTCATTAAAAGGTTAAGCGCGTCTCTGTAACCTCGCAGTGAGCCTGAACACTCGCCGTATGGGCTGGCTGTGTCGGGGCGCCTTTCTATCACCGGGGCCCTAGTGCAATACACAGCACATGCAGTATTCACCGGTTATTTTCTCTGGCATAAAAGAAGCTCACAAGCATCTAAGAACATTCAGTGCTCTCAGGTCTCTTGCAAAAAGCCAACAGTTAAGACTGCATCTCGCACAAAAGAAGAATGTATGTTTTTGAGACCAAATGATTATTTACATTTCATTTCCAATTGCTAGTGTGGGGTGAATAAGGAAATGTAAGCACACAAAATAGCAATCCTTAGTACGACGGGCAATCAACCGTCCAGTAAAAAGCAGGCAGTCTACTGATTATCAAAATAATTTAGACTATTGAAATAAACAGCGTTCTCGTTCTTCCCTCACAGGAATTGTTAGCATCTAAACCAATGGAATCAGGAGTATCTTACTTTGGTCGAAGTTTATAAAGTTGAAAAAGTTCCTCAAGGAGACGGGCAGGCATATCAGCAAACTCCCTTCTAAAATCCCATTCCATATTCTAGGAGGGAAACAGAACACTGTCGTGTTGCCATAACGTTATTTGCAAAAAAGCATCGACCTCCTCATAGCTCAGAAATCTTGAAGCACTGAAGCATCCTGAAGCACCACAGGAATCTGCACCACTCTCCTTTACTCTTCATTTCAGTGAGCAACAGATTGACCCAACTCAGCCCCTGCTTACAGTGAAGGATGTTCTTCTCATTATCGAGACACAGCACTGACTTTTTGATTTCCCAGAGTCTCACCTTGTCTTCGACTACGGCATCTTCATAGGTATCTCTGTAAGCCTCGACTTGTTTTTTTGAAGCCTGGATTGTGCTTGTAACCTTGACCTATAGCAAAACCAAAAGCTGTCAGCAAAGAAACTTAGCCAGCAAAAGCACTAAATGGCCACTCATGTAAACCGATGGATCTGGCTCCTACAAAAAATACTGTGGGCTATTTTCAACTAACAATATAACCCCTTTTGCAGGGGTTTAGTTGTAGATGCTGCTAAAAGGTGAGCAGGTTTAAAATTAAACTACTCTGCTGCTTAAGGAAGTAAGAAATTTGTGTTAAGATATATAGAAATTGTGAACGAACCCCTCGCTGGGTAATGAATCGGCTTCATGGTTGCACTCAGAGAGTTGTGGCCAATAGCTCAAAGTGCAAACAGAGAGCAGTGACGAGTGGCATCCCTCAAGGGTCAGCACTGAGCCCAGTGCTGTTTAACATCTTGGTTCGAGATACAGACAGTGGCACTGAGTGCCCCCTCAGCAAGTTTGCCAATGACACCAGGCTGTGTGGTGTGGTGGACATGCTGGAGGGAAGGGAGGCCGTCCAGAGGGACCTGGACAGACTGGAGACTCCCAGGCACAAATACAGGCTGGGTGGGGCACAGACTGAGAGCAGACTTGAGGATGTTGGTTGAGCTGGCAATGAGCTGGCAATGTTCACTTGCGGGCCATAAAGGCTGGGCTACAGCATGAAAGGTGGGACCAGTAGGGCGAGGAAGGTGATCCTCCTCCACTATTCTGCTCTCGCCAGACCCCATCTACAGTACTGCATCCAGTTCTAGAGTTCCCAGCACAGGAAGGAGATGGAGCTGCTGGAACGTGTCCAGAGGAGGGTCACAAGGATGACTGGAGCACCTCTGTGGGGACAGGCTGAGAGAGATTAAAACACAGGAGGAAGTTCTCACAATGAGGGTGCTGAGACCTTGGACCAGGTTGCCCAGGGAGGCAGTGGCTGCCCCTCCCTGGAAGTGTTCAAGGCCAGATTGACATGAATGAGGTCACCCCTCAGCCTCCCCTTCTCCAAGACCCAGCTCCCTCAGCCTTTCCTCATCAGGGAGCTGTTCTACCAAAGAACTCCTGATGAAGCAAGATGAGCATCTATTTACACACACACAGATTCATAGTGTCTGTCACATATACAAACTGAAATAATAATCAGTGGCCCTGTAAAATCACTTCTTGCAAAATTTTTATTTGGGAAGAGCAGTCTTTGCCAGAAACTGGCATTCTAAACATTACAGTTCTCCGAAGAACAGCATTCCAAATGATAACTTACTTTTTCTCTCCCCTTCTTCCTAAGGAAATTATGAAGTCCAGCTTCTCTAACATCTAACTCTTCCTCCAACAGTAAAGCATAAATGAGATTGACTATTTTGAGTTCTTCCTGTGAAATGATTGTCATAAAAATGTTAACATTCCTGCTGCACTGAGGGAGAGATGAAAACATAACGTCCTCTGTGATACCTGATAGATGACCATCTCTGATTTCACTTTCCTTTCCGAGAGTTTGCACACAGTCTCATCAAAATTTTGTGTTGTTTCCTGGATGGAAGCTTCCAGGGTCTTCAATTCATTTTCTAGTTCCTTGGGAAAGGAAGGACGAGAGCAGCAGTATTATATCTGAAGGAACACAGAAGCTCTGATGCCATGTGTTGGGTGCTGTACAGTGCACAGTATGGAACGTTATCCTTCAGCCAAAAGGTCTCAAATACTATCTGAAGCAAAGTGCTGTCAGGCAACCAAGGAATGCTGTGCAAACACTACTATAGAGAATAAATATTACCAGGGCATAAATGACCTTCAGAAGGGAATCCAAAATACCCAACGCTTTAGGAATACTAGGACATTTGTGAAGGGAAGTTACATCTTGTCAGCTATCAGCAGCCTTGGCACGTGTTAATTGGTGAAATTAGAGATTGCTTTATTTTACTCTCTGAGCGAGATCTTTTCTAATATGCTAGATGATATCTGTTCTCACTTATTCAGTCTATGAGTATTCACTTTTAGAAGTAGCTCCTGAGGAGGATCAGCAGCTTTGGCCATAAGCACTGAAAACAAACCCACACCTTTTCTCATTTTAGTTTACCTTTCTGTACTTTTCCTTATCTTCATCCAGCTCCTTGACTTCTTTCTTGTATTCTCTAAATACTGCCTTTTCTTCATCATTCCAAACATGCTCAGGCTTGGATATAAAAGGAGGTGGAGGAATATTCTGGAAGTGTTAAAGAACATCCTTCAAAAGCTGTATCAACTGTCAGCACACTAAAAACTACTGCACATGTAATGAAAGGTATCTCTTAGCAGTAAGGAAAGTACAAGCTTTAACTCTAAGTAACCTAAATATCCTGTTTCTGTAGTCTGTTACTTGCACCAGTAGCCTTGGAGGACATATATTGTGCTGTTCTCTCTCACTTGCTACCAGGAATTCACCACAGCATCTTGTAAAATACAAGTCTTTTGTACTCAAACACCCCAACACTGCTACAAGACACCACCTTTTCTGTTCAGAACCACAGACTGAACTCCACTCTCACGTGAAGTACTAATTTTCCAAAAGAGACCACTTCAAGAAAACACTCGCATCTGCCCTCTTTTTCATACGGCCTCCTTCCTGTACTACCTTTTTTAGCTGAGTTAAATGCAACCCAGTATTTTTCAGTAAGATCATAGCCATGGATAACAGACCCTTCCCTCAGCAATGCAGCTATTTTAATGGCAATACCACGTGCCTGGGAAGGCTGGGCAGAGAGAAATGGAATCTCAGCAGGACCTTCTTCCCAGGGAAGGTCCCAGAGCACTGGAAGGGGCTGCCCAGGGGGCTTGTGGAGTCTCCTTCTCTGCAGTCGTTCCAGACCCTCCTGGCTATGTTCCTGTGTGACTTGGTCTAGGTGACCCTGCTGTGGTAGGGGGACTGGACTGACCTTTCGAGGTCCCTTCCAATCCCTAATGATTCTATGATCATGTTCCTGTAGAGCTCCACAGAGAGCAGCATTAACTAGATAAACCTAACCAGTGGCAAAGGTTTATTCGGTAAGAATTGTACTATGTTAAGTACCAGAGCAGCAAGGTGTCCTTCCATGTCACGCTCGGCCGGCATTTCTGCTTTCTCTCTCTCTTGTTGAGTCAAATATTTTTCAGCTTTAATCTGAAGGAAGAAAATGTTCACATCATGGTTATCTTCTCCAAACACAATCCCATGTGGGCTTAGAACACTTGGAAAAACAGTGTAATGCTACTAAATATGCTTCAGCACCCAGACACTTGGTTTGAGACTGCTTGACTTTAAAATAGCGTCCAGACAAAACACAGAAACCTTTACCTGTGGAAGCAATCCCTGCAAGCCTCATTTGAATCTGGTAGTCAGAAACGGGAAATTTCTAGCTGACTTCTAGGCCACAAAAATCTTATAACAGCAATAAAGATTGTATACATTTTATTAATTTCAGATTATCGTCAATGAAGTTTCTCCCTAAAAAGGAGAAGGAAAGCTAAACTGTCAACTGGATGATCAGACACATCTGTTTGAGGGCTTTGCAGTATTGTCTCAATGTCTACAAATGAGAAGAATCAGAGGACTGTACGTGGGTGAAAGAGAAAGATGTATTTTTCAGTCACCTCTGAATCCTCAACAGAGAGCGCTTGCTCTGGTATCTCCTCATCTGTAAGAGCTGGCTCCCACACGTCCATCTGAAGATTGAGTTGTGCTGAGATTTCTCGGATCCTCTGGTTTCTTTCTTTCACTCGTGCTATCTCCCGATCCTTTTGTTGTGCAACAACGTCAAATTCCTTATTGAAAGCAGTTTTCACTTTGTAAATGATGTCCTGAAATACCAAGAAAGGAAAAAGCAATACTGCATAGGTCACATCCATCCGTGATTACGTATCACTCCTCAAGCCATCAGAATCATAACTGTGTGCATTTGTGTGACAGGGAGATAAACTGGTAAAGCTCTTCAGTGAAAATCATAAAGGTAGAGTTGAAGTTGTGTTAAATGGCACCTTTTATCTTTTCTTCTTTGTTTTCCTATAAATTTTTATTCCTTTTCTTCTACATAATTGCTATGTGACAAAGATCCTGGAGAAAACATGCTCCTGCCAAAACAACATTAAAAATGATGCCGCTTTCTATTTGCAGGGGTTTGTGCCCTTTGGCTGAAAAAAATGGGCTTCAAAGAAAAACCTGTAAATCCAGAGACTGTAAATAATCGGTGCAGGGAGGCAATGTCAAGGACAGACTTTCCTGGTTCTTAAATGATGCAACCCGCAGCTTTAACGTGCTTTCATGTGATTTTGTCTGGCATATGTAAGTAAAACATGTCCAACAAATAACCACACATCGGAAACTAATGCCTTATAATGACTTAAAAAAGCATGTAGTCTTAGCAGATAAATTCTTCCTTTAGCCTAAGTAATTGATCTAAACCAAGAGAAGTAGAATATTGAGAGAGAAAACCACGTGCCTCTCCTACTGCGTCAATTTACTGAGATGAAACATGAAAAGGATTTCATTCTGTTCTTAAACTTCCCACTTCGAGATGCTCAGCTGTTTGCAATTCATGTTACAATAAACATTTGTGCACACGATAATTTAATTGATTTCTAGTATGATCATGCTAGAACGTGCTGATAAGGTACAGCATTGTCGGAAGGAAGAAGGTCTCAATGTGTAGTCAGCCACATAGCTCTCAGCAAGCTGCTGTGCTGGGGAAGAACACTGAAGAAACACTGAAATACATGAATATGCATCTTTAAAGCCAAACAGTAGAAAGGCCTTATGACATCCAAGCTTGCGTGCAGAAATGTTCCTTGTGTTTCTTTCCCATCTAATTTAAACACTGGTGTAGCTACTAGATTGTATGTATGACTCCGTGTAATCAATCATTGAGCTCTGCTATCATTTATGGCCTTAAAGAACTCTGAGGAGGCAAGGCTTTAGTTTGACAACTTCTAGACTTGTAGACAGATCATCTTCATTAAAAGCCTATTCTGCATCAAATTTACTACTTCATAAACTGGTCAGGGCAAGAAAAGAGTATAATGAATAACAAATAATGGAAACATTGAAGGCTCCAAGTGAAGGGCTGGTAAAACCTTAGGGTAAGGAAATGGTGTGAGGATCCAGCTGATCTTTCATTCAGCAACAACTAATAGGGAAAGCAGTCCTGTTTTCCCAGGGTCTGCTATGATGCACAGGCAAGCTTTTGGCTGTACAGACTCTTTAACTGACGCACCAGTGGACAAATACAGGTAGCTTCATGAGTCTCTTTACAGTGTTTTCCTTCCAGCTGGAGCTGTCATACCCACACGGTGCTGTACTGCATTATTTGCATCTATCAGCTTCCATGTCACTAACTCTCCACTGTGTACAGTGTCAGTACGCCCAAAATCTAACAGAGGCAGTGGCAGCTATGAGAACCCACAGCAGGTATGACTGTTTCTGCAGTAAAGCAAATCTAAGAAGGCATCACCTTCAATAATAGGATCTGATTGACTTTCTGCTCCCTGGTGTGCAAGTCCAGTTGGTGGTATAGGACAGATGTGTCTCCTCCATACTGAGAGCTCAGACTTCCAATCAGGCAATAAGGTGTACTGCCATCAGCCTTCTCTCCTTCTTCCGTAGATACTACAGTCTCAGAGTCAGTCTCAAGACTTTGCTTCTGAACCTGAATATCACAAACAAGATAACTGTGTTGATTTTGTACAGCACCCGGTGGCACGTGGATGAAAAACATCTAGAGGTTGCATTCTGCAGTTCAGTGATCAAAATAACACGAGTTGAAATGATCAGAACTGGAAAGTTTAGGTCCCTTTGTAGGTTGCCCAATACAAGAAAGACATGGTCATACTGAAGCAAGTCCAGTGACAGGCCACTAACCCAGTTAGAGGTTTGAAGCATCTAACATTTGATGAAAGCCAGAGAGAGCTGGAATTGTATAACCTCAATAAAGAGGAGGCTTGGGCACATCTCAGTAATGCGTGTAAGCCATCGCAAAGGAGAGTAAGGGCAATAGAGATGGACTCTTCTCAGTGGTGTTCAGAGACAGAGGAAATGAGTATACAACAAAATAAAGGACATCCAGCTTAAACACATGAAAGCATTTTTCCTGTGAGGACTGGCAAACATGGGAAGAGGTAGTCCACAGAGATTACAGAATCTTCCTTCCTTGGAAATATTCCAAACCTGACTGGACACAGCCCTTAGCAAGCTGCTCTAGGAGGGCTGGACTATGTGACATCTAAAGGGGTCTTCTAACCTCAGCTGTTCTGAGATTCTTTAATACCAGTACATTAGTTCTGAGTAAAGCCACTACATTTCATCTTCCTTTATATTTTCAGAACTTTTTGGACAAACTCTAAAGGAAGGAAATGGACCACAGAAATAGAGTTGTGTAAAGAAAGGTTAAGATGCAAGCTCACAACATCCTAATCAAAATGCCTTTAAGCAGTATTGCAAAGAGATTGTACCTTAAGATCAGCTGTCTCAATCTTCCTTAACTGGAGAACTCTGTTCAAAGTCTTCACCTCTTCTTCACTGTGTTCCTTCAGTGGATAGTTCTTCACTTCACAGGCCATATGGAAGCACTGTTCAAATTTTTAAAAATAACAGCCAAAACTCAAAAACCCAAAGAAAAACGTTCTTCAGAATGCATCTATCAATTCATTTGTTCAATACCTGAATACGAAGCTGTTGTAAGGACTTGTTAAAACTGACCACTCAAACAAATAATATTTACCTCTCCTTTCAGCAACACTGCATAAACATATTCTCTGAGATCAAGGAATGAAAGAGTCGCTTATCTGCACACTTAACTACCTTGGAATGTAAAAGCAGCCTGGTTCAGACAAAATGAACAGCATGAAAGACTTGCACGAGCCCTGGGAAGAAGTAAGTTTTTCCCCACGCCACAAGCAAATACATATATTTATTTTGTCTCTGTACCTTAAGGAATCAGTAAACTGCTGCACAAAATGAATTAGACAGGAGAGATTACCTTGACTGCACGTCCTTTTACATACACAGCATCCCAGCATTCACGCCTGATGACATCCTGGAAATAGCAGTTGGCTAAATTCTCCATCTCAATTTCCTTTCTCACCTTTCAAGGTACAGGAAAGAAAATAACAAGACATGGTGCAAAATGGCAAAATACAGAGACTTTGTATTGAGTTATTGAAAGAACCCTAACAGATGAGACGAATTACCAATATTTCATCATCTCAGAGTATCACTACCATCTTCTCCAAAGCTGTATCGCTTATTACTGAAAGGCATCATTCTGTACGGGAAGAAAAGCATTCTAAAACTTAAGCAACACACCCAAGGCCACAGTGTCAGATTTATAGCTTCTGGGATAGATGATACTCCAACTGGCAATGCCTGCATCAGCAGCTTCATCTGCTTCAGAAAGTGGTTCTACTTTTAGGTTTTCCTGCTTCTCAGCAGTGAATAGCAACTCTGAGATCATCCTCTGTTCTTCAATCATTTCTTCTCCTTTCCACTGATAGCTGTAAAATGTTCTCTCCCCCTCACCCCATGCTATCATACCCGGGCCACTTCTTGTTCAGCCTCTGCTTTTGCTCTTTCTTGTTCTTCTACATCCAGGTTGAACTCCTGCGGCTCCAGTTTCTCAATGTCTGGCACCTGCTCGTTTTCGTGCATCATTTTCTGAACCTGTTTTTGTGAAAAAGAAGAATAAGGAATTAAAAGAAGTCATCTGAATGGGAACAGAGGGAGAGCTATTTTGACACTGTACAGCTTGGTGTCAGACAGAGCTGTTTTAATTGCCCCCATTTTAACTGCTTCATGGTATTTAGGAGAACATGCTGCCTGTAGCTATTGACATAGTACTACGTGAATGTAGTTAATCTTTCCCTTAAAGTGGATTTGGATGGTATGTGTGACGTTGTGGATACTTTCTGAGTACCTGTAGGACACGATTCTTCATTCTCTGGTTCTGAGAACTTTACTAAGTTGTTATCCTACCTCCTACAGTGCAACAAAGGGAAGTGCCAAATCCTGCACCTAGTTAGGAACTGCCCCAGGCAACTGGAAGACAACTTTACAGAAAAGTAGCTGGGGGTTCTAAAGAGCACCAAGTTGAACGTGAGCCAGCAGTGTATCTTGCAGCAAAAGGACTAACAGTAGCCTGGGCTGTATTCAGAGTGTTGCTGGCAGGTCCCGAGAGTCCAATGAAGGTGATTACAGGATTGGAGCATCTCAGATAAAGAAAGACTGATAGAACTGGAACTATTCAGCCTAACAAAGAAATGGCTTAGGGGAAATATCATCAGTAAATACCTGAAGGGAGAGCACTAAGGTGATGGAGCCAGGCTCTTTTCAGTGGTACCCAGTGTCAAGACTAAAGGCACTGGGCACAAACTGAAACACAAGAGGATCTGCCCTAACACTGACGTGTGGAAATTAACCCCCAACTCACAGAGTGTTAGAAGCAAGTATGTTTACTGCAGTGCTGGGCGGGCAACACGTGGGGATCTTTCCACCAAGCATATGCACTGAAGAGCAAGTTTGTTGTGGTTAAATTGGATGCTCTCAAACATAAACAAAGTCATAATCATATATACACATTCAGTTTCCGAGATATGGGTTATTAAAACCAGTCCTAGGAACTCATTATTATAGGTCTCCTCCTTCTTGCACTTGCGCAGTAACAACTGGTGGTTTTGAGCTGGGGTCCCAGAAAGAAGAGTTTCTGTTACGGAGGTTTGTTAGACAGGCAGGAACTGGCCTGCTGAGGGGACAGACTGCTCAAGGTGTAAGTGTGGTATACAATATTTATTTGGAGCAAAGAAAACAAAGAACCAGACAGCAGTTCCCAGCAAGGTCAGCGCATATTCCCTCAAGAACATAGCTCTTTGTTACCTGTCTGCACAGAGTTTAAGACACAAATGTAAGTGAGCACTGGAGCTGAGAGGTACTTAGGAAGTGTACGTGTAAACAAAACTGGCAAACGGAGCCATTACCCTTTTAAGAAACTCACAGTTTTACGCAGCTTTTTAATTCCCATTTGCAGCTCTTCCTTCTGGCTAGCAAACCTCTGAGTCTCTTCTCTGATGACCTGACATACAACAAAGATACTGTGAAAGTCAAAAGCAGAAAGAAGAGGGGAAAAATACAGAAATAATCTAAAAGAACATTATCTGTAGAGAAAATAAAACTCTAAAGGTATTAATAATGGAAGCAGACATAATCTTAATTTAATAGGATGATCCTCAGATTGCTCAAGAGAAAAAATATCGTACAACCCAGTCACACTGTAACCGGTTGTACAGCAACAGAGCTTAAAAGAAAGAAAATACAAAAGAAAGTAGTAATTACAAGTGCGGTGATTACAGATACACTGAACCGTGCAAAGCCTGCTCCAAGAATGTTTTGCTCTATTTTTCTTAGATTTTTCATTATCACAAAGCACTTCCAGTGGAATATTTAAAGATACAACTAAACTAACATCTGTTACTCATTCTGGGAGCTGTGAAATCTTCTTTGCCTCTAGAGCCTGACCAATTAAATTTTCTCTTAGGGGAACTTTGGTAAATATTCTAAACTGCTGGAATTTCCTTTCTAAAATGTGTTTACAACATTAGATAGGATGATGGGTATGGAGCCAGGCTCTGCTCAAGGGCATCTGGTGACAGGACAAGGGGCACTGGGTGCCAGCTGGAACAGAGGAGGTTCCATATCGATATCAGTGTAGCATTCAGACATTGGCTGGACTGCATCCTCTGCAAGTCAGATCATCTGTTTAACACATTAATGAGCAGCTTAAAACAACCTAGGAGCACACTGCTGCCCATCAACCTTTGCTTTTCATCACCTGTCTCTAACACTAACAGTCGCGTGGTTATTTCTGTGTAGGCACAAGTTACACCTTTGATGCACTTTCTCTTACAGAAATCTCTGGTTACATAACAAATCCTAACCCTAACATCAAATGAACCTCAGGGGGTATGGTAAATAATGTCATACGGTTGCGTGCTGATTTATTGGTGCTACAGAGTTTGTTACTCCAGCCCTTGAACAAAAGACAGCACCTGCTTTGTTTCTGATACTTCAGTGCAACTTTCTGACATTTAGAAGAAAGTAGTCTGCGTATGTTTCTAAAGAAAGCACTGGCAATTGCTCTGGCAATTCTTTTTTACATTTTCCTCCTTGTGCAGAAGCGGTGTTTTGGACTTCAGAGCTCCCATTGTGCATTTCCTGATGTGTTTAACACCTTGACTGAGGATTTGTTTACGTTTAGATCAAAATGCTTTTAAGAAAGTTCCAAATGGTAGAAGAGCTTTGTAAACTAGACTGCTTGACAGCATACGATTTGGCATCCCAGATCACTGCTGACTCTTGCAAACTCCGGCTTTGATTAATGCCTGTTATATGAAATTACCTTCTTTATCTTCTGACCTATCCATGAAATGTCATTGCTACTGCAATGCAAACTGGTGACATTTCCTTTTTCTTCTGTCACCCCTATGTTGGAAGATTCAAGTGCTGCCTCCTGAAATTAAGGATATAAACATCCATCTCAGGTACTTAGAGAGAATGAGAGAAATGAATTAAAAAATGGATTTGCATTAGAAGCACCAGTGCCGATTTCCGGAGAGCATTACAACATTTTTATTGCCACAACCGATTCCCTGATTTCATCCTAAAAGCCCCTGCTACTGGCAAAGCTTTTTGAGTCAGCCAGTCTGACTATACTAACCTCTGTAATCACTGCTTTGCTTGAATTCAACAGAAAAACACATGACTACTAACACAATGCACAGCACTAGCACTGGGACTGGCATATAACTTCACATGAGGAGGTATGAATGTCAGCTTCACATAACTATTTCATTTCCTAGACAATACTATTCCACAAATCAATAATTAATCCTATTCAGCCTTTCCTCAAGGCTATTCTTCTATTTTTACAAATGGATCAGAGCCTGTTCTGAGGACAGTTTTTATGACATGTAATTGTAGGATAATGATCACATTTTCTACCCCATAAAAATAAAGACAACACCTTAAATTCCTCTTCTGAAAGGGATTCTGATGTGGGGTCTGAGTCAAACTGCCACTGTATCATAGATTTTAAAACAACATTTTCATTAGAATGAGACTTGTTCAGTCTAGCAAGAAGAGGTTGCCAGTGAAAAGCAGCTTCCTCAACATCAGCTTTCTTTATATTCCTAGCAAACAGAAAGGAAAATTATGGAAAAGAACAAAGCATTCAATACTATTTATAACACAACTATTAATTTGTTTTAAAAGCCTATTCAATAGTTTTGCATCTGAATCAATACAGAGTTCTAGAATGGAAAAATTAAGTGAAATTTACACAGAATTACAAGTTGTGAAAAATGGATTATCCAGATTTGAAATACTGCTCTGGCAGAGTCATTTTTAATCTATGCATCTACCCGATTTGTTATACCACAAAAAAACCTGTGGCTTTCCATGTCTCTTACTCCTAACGTCAGCTAGGAGCTCTCTGCAGCCACGGTTTAATTTCCATTAAAGCTGTGATGTCTCCTAATTGCTGAGATAAAATAGGATCTCGTGATATTACCTCCTTTACATGCCTAGAGAGCCCCTTCCGTATGGCTTCTCATAAAAAGCTCACTATGGGTAATTCTTACCAGAAGACACCCCAGTGTCTTGTATTACAACCATACCCAAAGTACTTGTCATGAGCTAGAGAGACCACATTTAAACACAAGTGGCATGACGTTATTTCTATCCAATTCTTCTCCTTACTTTGAAACTAGTAAGAAGGAAGTCTAGAATCACAAACATATGCAAAAATCAGTCTGCCAGGATACAAGAATTTACACTGCCAGTATCGGTCTGCTGCTTTATACGTACTTCCATTCCAGACACACCAGGACACCATCATTTTTGCCATTAACGAGAACGAATTTGCCATCCAGAGAAAATACCACAGAGCTGATTCCCCCTCCTTGATATGAATGACAGTGCTTTTGAGCAAGGATGTCCTAGAAAAGTCACAGAAGCAGGATCAGCAAATACCTTTCTCTATTTATGGATAGAATTTATGGATTTAAAATTTCTAACTACAGATGGGGCAATTCTATGATTTTACAGGAGATAAAGAAGAACAGTTCAATTATTGCTCTAATTTTTATTGGAGAAGAAAGTAGTTTATATCATCTTATTCATTGGAAAACCAACCATATCATTATATGGAAATTCACTGTCACCATAAATACAGTCAGCCACATTATCAGGAATTTTTTTGGAACACCTTATTGTCAAGCAAATAAAAGCTTATGGTGAAAGAAGTGTCATTCTGCAAAAGTAACTTTCACACCTCTTCCTCACACAAACCAGCCTGTGCCGGGATGCCTACCTACCATAGTAGAAGCATGATAGATGAACAAAATACCATCCTTTGCTGCTGATGCCAGCCACTGGCTATTGGGTGACAAACAGAGAAAACCCGGCCCAAGCTGATTGCTAGGAGTCTTCTTTTCTGACACAAATACTGATGGATCTTGCAACATATTCTGTTAAACAAAATGTTAGCGTCAGTTCAGATGATGGAAGTATCTGTCAGTTTGAGAAGACTAAAGAGAGCTTTGTGGGTTATCACATGCTTTGCAATTTGAAATGCTGTTGGATTGCTAAGCTCCAGAAGCAGTAACACTGCTGTGCTGCTGATTTACCTCCCATCTCTTCAAAAAGGTCTGTATGCAGTGTGTGTGGAGTTTCTTGGCTCAGAAAGTATAAGACTTGTCAAGAAGGAATGCTCACCTTTAAGATTCAACTTCTTGCTTGGCTTGACTTTTTAACCAAGGGAGACCTATTAGCTGCAGAGTGTTCTAGTTCATCAGCATGTAATGACAGTGGCTTCCTGAAGCCCCCACAACTTCATTGTGAAGGCAGGGCTGGGTTTGCAGTTGTGTCTTAGAGTCATGGGCTCACATTGGCTCAGTTCCTTTCATAAGAGGATTACTCATCAGACTGCACAAAAGCAGAGCTGTCAGAGAAGCTGTATGTGAAGTGCCTGCTAGGTGTGTGAGTTTTAAGAATCAGAATTTGGCTTTCTCTGTGATAGAACAAGACAATGCTGCCGCCAGGTTTCGGAACAGGTGGCAAGATACTGAAAGTTGATGTTTATGAATGGAGTAGGTATTTTTAGTGCAGAGAGGATTTCTTTAAGATAATATCCTGTCATATTAATATCCTGTCATCTACAACCACTGTTTGCTTCTATTTAACCACCACCCAAAATAAATTATCTTCAGAGAATTACCTCTTCAGAGAGATGGTATTTACAGATGAAAGGTGCACAGGTACAGTAGCCATACAAAATGTTATCCTTCAGTCTGACTGCTGAGCTCAAAGGGTAATCGAGATCATACTGCTTTTTTTTAATGGTGCTAGCATTAAGCATTCCTTGATTGGTAACATACTTATCACTATCTATAAGATTGAGAAGAAGAAACAGGGAGCAAGAGACATCATTAGCACTAATTCAGGTGCTTCACATATCAAGCAGTTATGAAAGCCAATCTCAGCAAGGAGTGAGCACGATGTGAGCTTTCTGTGAGGAGTCCGGGACTTAAGACACTCAGCTTTAACACTAATTCTGGGTTGTGCTGTTGTAGCACACCACAGCAAGACAGGCAAGACTCCTTCCTTAGTGCTTTTCTATAGAAAAGCTATACCAAAACCACAGAATCATTATTTTTTGAGAATATCAACCTTTAACCCCTTCCTAATGAGCTATTATAGTGGTGGGATCAATTCCACACCTGATACTCTGCATATGGGTGATGCCAAGCCCAAGGCCTCTTTGTGGTTGGCTTTGGGTACTGGCCACACAGCAGTGATAATAACAGTAACAACAACCAGAAGTAATAGTCGTGGTTAAGTGGTGGCTTCATGATTCTGCAAAGGAATTACTTCTCTCTTTGGCTTCCTCTCAGAATACCAGTCTTCCTGCTGAAATGATTTCAGGTGACTATAAGTCTAATGACTGTTGCATGAGAACTAATGTCCTCAAAGCATGTACAGGTAAGATGAAAAGAAAAGTAAGGTTATTACTTTTTTGTGTTAAGAGGTGGCAATAACACATTCTTGCCTTAGAAAGATACTTCAGTTCGTACCTGTTGTGAGTGCTGAAGGTAGACAAAGAATTTCCACTCTTGCTCGCTGGACCTCTGCTATGTTAAGAAGTACCACCACTTCAACTACATTATTTTCAAAGTCAGAAGCTACAGAAAGATCCAGCACTTCGTCTGCCATCACTGAAGCAATTAGGGAAGACCAATGCAAATTGTTACTGAAGGATGGTAGCATTATTTTTACTAAGATACCATGTAAAACAAAAGGACATCCCTGTTCAGGAGACAGCTCAGCTCAACCACACCTACCACACAGTTTTGAACTTGCATTAAAGTGTCAGACAAGCCACAGCCTGGTTTTGGAAAGAGCTGCATACACACAGCTTCCGCGTGAGGTATCAGGTGCTGATAATGCTCTAAGCACCAGTGTTATGACTACATTATATATTCAGATATTATCTTACACTTGGCTTGAATTTTGAGGCCTTCTGTTGATGACCAATAAAAAAAGCACAGAGGAATTCTAACAGTCTAAGTCAGCCAGACAAGAAGAACATGACCAGGCAAATTCTGACAATTATCTAAGGAAATGTGGTTCTATATTTGTCAAATCAATTACAATCATAAAGTAATCTCCTTCATACATAAAATTATGCTAAGATCTGTATGCACAGGTGTGAATTGTAAATATGTTATTAGAATTGATAGACTACATAAACAAATCTACAAATTTCAGAAGAGATTCTTTAGTTAATATTCCATCGGTTTTTATTCTTCAGTATCAACCAGCAAAGCCAATAATTCCAGCAGTCTTGACATTAACGATGCCTGGGATGGACATCTGTTACAGAAGATTGCACCCAGCTAGCATGACCTACAGGTTTTTAGTCTAAAAGCCATAAGGGGTTTCAGCTCTTTGACAGCATTATTCCACTGAACCATGTTTCCAAGTGCCAGATCTACATGTTTTTTGAACAGCTCCCAGGATGGTGACTCCATCACTTCCCTGGCAGCCTGTTCCAACACTTGATCACTGTTCCAGTGAAAACATTTTCCCTAATGTCAAACCTGCTTTGGCACAACTTGAGCCATTTTCTCTTGTTCTATTGCTAAATAGGTGGAAACAATATGTTTAGATCTCCAAAAGCTAAGTAGCAAGAAAGGGAGTAGCTCAGTCTGAGCAGCAAGTACACTCAAAATACATCAAATAGTGAAAACAAAACATATTAACTTTGTTACGTGTATTACCTACATATCCAAGAACTTGGAATAGTTTTGAAGGCCGAGCATCCAGAATAAATATATGTTTTTCTGTAGTTCTAGTGATGAGGAACTGGCCACTCTGATCATAACTATTTAAAATACAAATCCAAGTAGAAAAGGGTTCAATACAGTCAATAAAAAGCATCAAATAAATCCACTCCCATAATTCTGGTAACTTCACTGAAGGCATAAACACAGCTGACATTCCAGCTTCTAGGCTGACACAAAGCCTAGTGCTATGGGTGCAATTTCTAATTGAGTGGACAGTTAGTTTAAAGCTCGTGATACTGTACAGCAATCTATGCTAGAAACTTTATAAAGATTTATTTCTTATTCACTCCTAAAAATACAGAAGTACTGCACAGGCTTTGACATTATTTTGAATAGATGAGTCACTGTTTGCACTAATATGACCTTGAGTAAGTTGCTTTCTGTATGTATTTTTAATATTCTGTCTTAGGTAGCTGTGAAAAGAAATGGCATCTGAGTCTCCAAAAGTCAGGCAGGTTTATATGGAAGCTTAACAGCTCAAAAGCCATCCTGTTGTTGAAAAAAGTAGAAATAATATACTCCTAGGTCTTCAATAATTGATAAACAAAAAGAACCCCAAGCAAACAACAGAAGCCTTTTAAATCACTACAGCAAATGACAAGAGGACTGGTAAATTACAAAACTGTAATCAAATGAATAATTAACAGCAGTAATAAAATTTGCCATATAAGAAGGCTTAAACTTCACTTCAGAGAACATCAAATTAATATTCAGTGAGAAGTCACCCTCTACATTCAGATACACAGAGCTGTGCATAATGACTGCATATGGTCAGAAAGGATCTTACACATTAGAATCTTCCATGTTTGGTTAAACCCTCTTAAAATATGTGTTTCTATACTTCTCTTATATAAATCCTGCTACTATTCCTCTTGCAAGCAAAGGTAAATACTTTTGGAAAACATTAGCTGTTAAAATACTTTACATTGTTGTTTTTAGAATAAAAATTTGTCATTTAACTAACTGCATTACTCAGGCAATACATCGGCAGTATTCCTGCTCTTGTTACTACATACTTACTGCAAAGACAGCACTGGGAATTCGGAAAGAAAAATTCTGTGAACAACTCGTAGAGCTTCAACTTCGGTAACATCAAGGAAATAGATCTGACCCCTTTTGGTCCCTACAGCAACACTGCTGGAGGATGGACAGCAAGCCATAGCAGTTGCCTAGTTGAGAAGTAAAAGACAGCTAACAGTTTAATCTCTTCTTATATGTTGATCTATATGTTAGCATGCAATTGCTTTTACTGTTTAAAAGCCCCTAAAATTTGGAGAAGAAACCCCAAGTATTTTTTTAAAGAAACTTTTAACAAAGTGAAGGTTTTAGAGACGTCAGAGGAATGGAACCTATGCTCTA
The DNA here is from genome assembly GCA_013397515.1 of Upupa epops. Taxonomy (NCBI): domain Eukaryota; kingdom Metazoa; phylum Chordata; class Aves; order Bucerotiformes; family Upupidae; genus Upupa; species Upupa epops. The sequence continues at coordinate 94,485 of VZRI01004426.1, forward strand.
TAACTACACACCAGCACTTAATTCAGATCAGTCAAGGTATGTCGGTTTTGTACACTTAGATCTTTTTTTCTATACTAAAGTAAAAGAAAAAACTAGGTTGTTATTTACAAATATTTGCTTAAAGACGTATCACTACGACATCAGGTTGAAATGTTGTCTCCACTTTATGGCTGACTTGAACACACGATCAGTTCAAGGAAACATTCTGAACGGTATTCTTTAAAAAATCCCTTTCATGGGTTGTTCAAGGACAGGGCTGAGCTCTTCTCAGCACTGGTTTGTCAAATCTCTGGAATAGTATGCTATGAATTTAAAAATATTAAAGAAAACACTAAGTTTCAGTCACTATATAAGCTCCTAGTTGCACATACCTCAATATCAAGGTTTAGCTTGCTGAAGCAAGATCCATCTTCCAGGAGCCAAGCTTGTACTTCACCTGAAATTGTTACAGACTGTTGAACAGAAAAAATTATAGTCAAAAGAGGGTGGAATAACCAAATAGTCTAGAAATTACTAGTGATCTCCTGTGCAATATAAACTCAAGTCATGTGTGAGCACAGAAGATCAAGGGTTACCAGTTTTGCCTGGAATGACCTTGCTTTTCCTTTAAGTGCAGTTGCTGCAACGTATACCTACCTAAGGAAAGTGTTTAATACTTCTGAATTTCTGCAACTACAGGAATGGCCTTTTCCAGAAGGAGACAATCAAAAGACAGAACAGGTAAGCTTGAAGAATTTAGCTATGACACCATTCAGCCAGCAATAGAAAAACCTGCTTATAATTTTCCTTGCATGGGGAAGGGCTGAAGGAGAAATCTTGTTTTCTCATATGAAAAATTATGCACATCATAATGGTGCTTGAGTTCTTCTTATACCCAGGCAATTTTGTAATTCCCCAGTAAAGTATGGCTAGAGATCAATCAACCCTCACATTAGTCATTCAGAGTTGGGGAAAATTTATCATCTCCATGCTAATGACAAACAGGTTGAGCAAAATTAATTGATTAAGACTCCAGAGTTCCTAGGCAGGCTGTTTGAAGAATTCATGGCCTGGAGATGAATCAGACTTGCTGGCTAAAATGTATGTATTGCAGGAGTCAAAGACATAGGATGTAAACAAGGAATTTTTCAGAACAGACAGATCCATGAGTAGGACCTTCTTCGTCCTTGGAATCAGGACAGCAGCATTTCTCAGGCTGTTCTTATTTTTCTGAAGGCTGAAAAGTTCAGTAGGAATTCTCTGTTCCAATATCTGTTCTCCAATTTGAATCCACCTTTGTTGAGCTATGTTTCTGAATAATAGTGCGTTGCACAAATCAACAGTAGAACAAATACAAATAGCAATGTGTGACTTACCCACCTGAGAGGGTGGGTAAGAGCAGGTCCCAGGCCGTTTATAGGCCATAACCAAATGAATGTCATTTACGTCCTCAATGAAAAGTTACACAACTGTCACAAATAGCAGAACAGTCCCAGTCTCTGCAAGGCTGCTGATTTTGTGCTTTAGCAACATCCGGGTTACAAGAAAACAGACACTACTGCATTTGAAAAGGAGTGCCATTTCTTACCAAGCAGTACTTGTTCTCTGGAGCAAGAAAATCAGCTGCCAAAAAACAACTGTTGCATGCGTCCAACAGCTTGATGGCTTCTCCACTGTGGGCAGGTTTGTAACTATAGACTGTCCCCTGACAAATAAAGAGAAAAATCAGTTGGTAGTCTATAAAAGTTTTCATTAAATGCTTTAAGACTTCAATAAAAACTACTCATCTTTCTAAGCTTCACTCTTTAAAGTTTAATATTTGATTCTACATAGAGATAAAAAGTACCAAGTAGAATTCATCTGAAATAGGGGTGTTATATTAATTTACACTAGATGGCCAGGTCAGTTCATTTTAGAGTGAACCAGCTATTCACACTTTCACGAGGCTCTGTTTCTCAAAATTGTTTTAGTAGAATAATTTAAACCTACCCTATTTCATGATACCCCAGGAATCAATAGATATTCTAAACCAACTCAAACCACAAATAATAAATCTTAAGCTTTAATAGATCTAAAGATCTCTAAATTTCTCAGAAACAATAACTGACATTCTCTGCTTATTTTACATGAGGAGAATAAAACCACAGAGACAGCGTGAACAAAGTTACCACTGCACTGCTGTCCTGAACAGAGAACCTGGCTGACACACACGCAACCCACCTTTCCATCTACCCCAAAAACATTTTAAGAACATTAAAAATGGTAATTTAAATTAATAAAGGTCTGGAAAGCAGGTAGAATTTGAGGATTTTGGACCCCTGTGTAAGGTTTCTGGACTCCATCCTGGTCAAAGAAGGATCTTTGACAGGGCTGCCAGACAAATTCAGGTACATATTTAGAACACCTTGACTGGAGAGCCACAGTAGGTCTGTAGCTACACTTTGCGTAGTGTGCAGGCATACATCAAGCCTAGAGCTCATGCTCAATAGGTCCCACATAATCTGAACATACTGGAGACTGTGTACATGCACTCCACTGTGCACACCAAGCATTTCTGCTGGGAAAGCTTAGAATGAGGTACTTTGTAAACTACATCTGTGGGAGACAAATGTTCTGTGCTCCATTAAAAGTTCTGCCAATTTGTCATTAAAAACCTCGGGTAGATTAAGTTCACCTCTGATAAAACTTGTTGACTTGTGTGATTATATTCCAGACATTTCATACTAATAGAATCAGCACACACACACAGGATCACAGGAACACCCCATCACATAATGCTTTTCTCTCAGATGCTCTACCTGGTCAGTGATAAGCAGAAGTATGGTGTAATCAGGAGAGAATACGAGGCTGCGTATGGGTTCTAAGATATCAGCGCAGATTTTCATCTCATACTGGAGACCTTTGATGTGGTAAAAGAATAAAATGCCCTCCTGTGTGGAAAAACACAAATCCACATGAGGTCTAGGTAATTTATTCTAGCCCACTCTAGCAAACTGAGCTGTAATAATTTCAGAAATTCCCAAACAGTGTTTAACTAACAGCCTCATTTGCCTTCAGTATATTTATTTAAATCCAAAGGACTCTCATCCTGCTTCATAATCTTTTGAAAAAGGGTGGGTTTCAAATATGTCTTAGTTCGAGTTTGCTTACAGCAGATTCTCATCAGTTAAGACTTTCTATTGGGGTTTCTGAGGCGGTGTAAGCAGCAATGTACAATGGCATTGTCAGTTTGGGCTAAATATTCAGTTACATTTGGCACAAAACAAGTTTGGCAGCTGTCCTGGCCACTTCATCTCTTTTCCTATCTTTGTCCATCCTCCTTTTCCACTCCTCTAGAGTACTCTTGGTATTTTGCTAAAAATAGAACAGTCCTTTTCTGCTGTTTCTTTGATTTCAAAAATGAAACCTCTTCCTACCCTGCTCCCTTCCAATTTCTTGGCTCGAGTTTTAAGAAAGGAAATGAATAAAACACCAGAGGACCTTCACCATTCTGTAGCTCTCCACTATTTTTCTAACTCCTGTCTTTGCAGTGAGCTCTGCAAATACACTCCATTTGACTGTTCTTTGATTTTCACACAATAAAGAGTATGTTAAAAACACAGAAGCTGCCTTACGCTTCCTGCTGCGTACAGTCCCTCATTACAAAATGCCATGGCAAATAAAACTGGGTTTTGCAGATCCTTTGATTTGGCACCTGAGAACACAAACCCAACATCAAATATAAGTTTCATTTATTGTAACTACGCGTCTCAAATTCCAATCTGGGATGATTTACTACTTGTGAGTAAAAAGGCTCATATATTCTTTGGACTTTTTGCTGTGATCATGAAGAGAAAGGTTGCTATATACACTTTGAATGAACAGTACTACTGTGGTCTGATGAACTGGAAGTAAATGTGAGATACTTGATTTTTTAAAAACTCCTAAACAGAGAAATTAAAGTACATCAGTGACAGAATCAGAGAGTCACTTAGATTGGAAGGACTGGAAATCCTCTGATCAAACCTCCTGCTTGGCATAGAGCCAACCTCAAACTCAGAACCAGTTTTTCAAAGATATATCATGTTGTCCAGTGTCATATCCAGCTGAGGTCTGAATACACCTGAGAATGGAAATTCCACGGCTTCTCTGAGCAACTCATCTTAGTGTCTGACTACCTTCACTGTGAAACTGTATCTGTGTGTAATCTACCCAGAATTTCTGGTGATGCAAACTGTCCTCTGCTTGTCTAGTTCCACCTGCTCTGTAACCTCGCACAGTAAAAATTCCCCCATTTTCATTTCCTCAGGCTGAACGAGCACAGCTCTCTTAGCCTGTCTTTGTGTGCCACAAACTTAGAATCTGCAATAATCCTTGTGACTCTGTGCTGAACTTGATCCACTATGTACAGTGGATAGTACATAGTCCATTATGTACATGTCTTTTTCTACTTTGGATCCCAAAACCAAGTGTTTGAAACAAACACCTAAAACCTAACCCAGCTGAAGTACAAGTGATTACAGTTCTCAAAAAAAGTTACTAAAACAAAGCAGTAGGGAACCTATCCTAGCATCACTTATTCAAATTTAAATTAGAAGGAACAGAAATTATTTCACTGCCACTATTTCTCCTGAGGCTAATCATTTGGCTGTTTATTAGCACAGAAGCTATTAATCATCTCTCATATAAACATACAAAAAACTGCCATCTATGTGTCTTACAGAGGCCAGATTGAGCTGTTTTCCTACCCCATGGCTCCAGCTGTACTCATATATTAATACTCCAGACAACACTAGTGCTGCCTAAAATCTAGTAGCTTGATATGAATACAGAAATACCTTTCTTTCTCTGCTCTTCTCTACGAACACACGACACGATGTCCGATATTGTACACACATACTCTGCACACAAGAAAAAAACTATGTCAGCCCTCTTTATGTCAACATGGCAACAAAAGTCTTGTATTGCAGTCACTGAACAAAATACGCTCTGTTCTCCAGCGTGCACAACCTCTGTCACTTATGCAACTGGGCAGGTGCAATCTTTCTGTGACTTGGCTTACAGCTGTAAAAAGGAGATAGAGATACTTGACAAGGAGAGTGGTACAGAAGCAGATTTATCAACCTTGTAGTACTAAGTTCTGATATGGTTATTCCTAACTATGAATTCTAATTTGAGGTGCTTATCAAAGAAACTTCAGTCAGTCTGAAAAAAAATGCCCACATCAAATATTGTGGCTGCTTATGATGCTGTTTGCAACACCATACCAGGAATTTAGCAGGGCTTGAAGCTGGACATGCACTTAAGCATACTGCTAAATACAGACTGCAGTATGGTTGAAATTAAGCAGAAGTATTGACCAGCATGTGGCAAGCAAGTGCATTGCACATCACTTGCTCTTTCTTTGTTTCATTTCTCTTGCTGTTATACTCTTTTTCATAATAAATATTATTGTATTTAAAACTTATTATTGTTATTCTAATTAGATTAGCTATTTGTATCTCAAACCATGAGTTCTACCTATTTTTAAACTCTTTTCCCCACCCAATGGGAGCAGGAAGGAATGAGCAGGCAGCTGTGTGGTCCTTAGTTGCTGGCTGAGGTTAAATCATAAATCATGTACTTACAGCTTTTTCTTTTCTTGCCAAAGAAAAATCAAAGGCAATTATTTGGTGCTGAAGAAACTCACACAGAAGTTCAAAAGACATTCTCAACATCTATCACACTAATAAAAACCCCATGGGTCCACAATATAGCTTTACAGTTTCTGCAAGGTACACAACAGGAGAACAGAAGAAAGCAAAAAAAGCTTTCACTTTCTTCCCTACTTGATTAAAACACACAAGTCAGCTATTTCTTACCAGGTGGAGGTTTTTGCTGAAGAACAGAAACACCACATGTTGCAGCATCAATCGCCAAAACAAATCCTTCTCTAAAGCCCATGTAAATCTGGGAGGCTGCAGTCCAGCAGTGGGCAGTAGGATGCAATGAAGGCACAGCATACTTTCTAGGCTTCAGCACAAAAATCAACAAGTTTAATCAACAATTGACAAACATCTGTACAAGCAATCTGGAGGTTTTTTTCTCCAGCACTTACACCTCTTACAGTTTAGTCATCTATCTTGGGAACCCCTCCAGTATCTTCTGTACCCTCACAAAGATATTAGCCTACCACAATCAGGTCATCTCCCACTTGGTTAATGATAAATAAAAAGCATTGTGCCCCTACAATTATTTTTTTCATGTCAGAATAACACTGGAAGCCTGAATTGAAATGATTACCCAATATGACCTCACCCTGACAAATGCTTTTCAAACTGCTTTTCAGAATAGTCTTTCACTTTGTAGACACAACCCGCACACATGGTCGTGCATACTCATCAGTACTAAAACACTTTTTGTTTGAATCGTTTATCTTATCGTATAATCCAAACTGCTCTGTAAAACAGCTCTGTCAACCTTTGTGTCATCTGCAAATTAGTTCCAGAAATATCCCTGCCACAGACTACTCATGTGCCTTGAATTTCATTTCGCTAAAATAGAGCTCATAAATCTGTCACCCATAAAACAGGAAGAACATAACTTCTCCACCAAATATTATTAGACAGTGACCACTGCAGATATAACAGCAACAGGGGGCAGATAAATACCATGATAGAAAGAACCGGACTGCAGAGAATTCAGGGAAGACAAAACAAAACACATGAAAACCTTGGGCAAACATTTAAAAGAGCCACCCATGTGAGCAGAAGTAATTAGGAAAACAGGACAATATAATGGATAACTATAATGGATGTAACAGAAAACTCTGCAAACCCGAAAAAGAGGATGATGTCTGGAAAGTACTACTCTCTATTTCTATTTTTTATTCTGCATTGTAAGAAAAGTTTCTGGCAGAAACCTGTGGTATACTAACGTGATAATACAGAACCCACGCTGGTCCATTGAACAGGTGAAGTATAATGCCAGTTATCATCTTATGCAGAGCAGTTTTGGTGTCTGGTGCCTGATATATGCCACAAGCCACCAAACAGAAACTAATGGTCTTAATCTTAGAAGAAAAACAAAAATCTGCAAGTCCACAGAATCATTTCGGTTGGAAAAGACATTTCAGATCATTGAGTTCAACCATTAACCTCACCGTACCAAGCCCACTGCTAAACCAGTTAAGTGTTTTCACACTGGCACGTATTGCAGTTGGCACTCAGATGAAAAACTAAATAAAATGAGAACGCTTCTGAAGCCTCTCAAAAGGGGCATCTCAAGGGAATCTAACAAGCAAAGGATCAAATCAAGTGAGACAAATGAGCAGGCCCACCACTCACTGACAGTGGTTCTGGCAATAGTATGGGAATGTATTTGAGAAGCAGGGCTGCTGTTCAGAATAAAGCCTTTAGCATTTCTGTAACTTGAGATATTTTTGGAGTCAAAAAGAAATCCCAAAGGGGAGTAAAAATACCTGAAGGTTACTAGCAGTTTAGCATGGAAATAGATTCTCAAGGTTTCAGCAGGTGGTCTTAGCTTAGACATGGTTAAACGCTGACATGCTAATACTGCTGCTGGGATACGGATTAGTTCCTCCACTGAACAAATCTATGTGCACAAATTACTACGCTAGAACCTGTGACAGAAATCTCTATGTTGTCCTGCACTCTGCAGTAACAGTGTGCCTTTCAAATTTCCTGTCAAATGGATTTCAGAATTATTTTGAAACAACAGATCTACTGGTTTACAACTGTTTAGCAGACACTATAATTATTAGTTTATTAACACCTATTTGCATAAAAAAGGAATATTAAAAAGGAAAGCAATGAGTAACTACCATGAACGTTTCTGCTTCATCTCCTACCAACCCAGCAATGGCTGAAACTGGCAGATCAGGGCCATAGTATGGATCTTCACTACGAGAACTGGGGAAAAACAAACCCTTCTGAGGACTCATGGATCCTTGTCCATCAGGGAGTTTCACAGGGCTGTGAAAAAGCAAGAGACACCGTCTGAGGAAGATAAATACTATGGATAGTGACTGCTGATACAAAACTGAGAAGCCTGTTTTCAAAACTTTGAGACACCAACTCAGTGGAGGTTTTCTTCTGCAGGATTAACAGAAGATTGCTGCAGACAATCTTTCTACACCACACATATCATTGTCCGGTAAAGTAATAGTGATGCTACTACAAAAGAGGAATGTTCCTAACTGAACAGACTAGCTCAGTGTCGTTTCTCAGTGTTTTTGTCTTGCCTTCCTCAGTCCCAGAAGGACGAGAGCAAACACAATTGCAGAAACTGGCACTTCAAGTTAGGACTTCATTGAGAAATAAAGAAATGGAAAAATAAAAGGGAAAGAAACATGAAAGAAAGAACCTATTTCCTGCATTCTGTTCAACGGCAACCGCAAAAAACTGGCACCTAGGCCACCACCCCTCCAATTCCTGAAAGAAAAAAAATCCCAGAAGCCAGGAAAAAAAAAGGGAAAAAAGGGGGGAAAAAAAAGAGAGAGAAGAGCTGGAGTGCTTTGCTCAAAGGCAGCTCCAGCCCTGAGAAAAGAGATTCAAAACAGCAGCTTGCTACAGGGAGAAGAGAGGTGGGGGTGGAGAAAAGAAAGGAAACTGCAGCAACAGCTCCTGCTATTGCTGTTCAACCCCTGAAGAAACAGAGAGGGAAAGGGTATCAAGGAGAAGGAAATGGCAAGACACTCCCTAGCCTCCCCAGGAAAGCCCTTGTTAGTGTTCCCGTAGGTAGCCACGATGTTATCCCGTGCTTCTCCTAGGCGCCACCAACAGCCAAGCTGACAGCCCCTGCCTGAAGGAACTCCAGTGGCTGAGGGAGGTGTACCTCCTTGTGTGCTTGAAGTGAATTTGATGCAGAAATACTACAAACAAACGGGTTTCATCAAACCCATGACATGTTTGCAAATTCATCAGGATGAATAAAGACACGCACAAAACTTGCATATGCTGTGAGGATTCATGCTTAATGTTTATTTGGAGAAAGTTGAATGCTGATGAAACAGTAGCAGTGCCTGCTGCACTCTGGTGTATGAATGCCTGTTCCAATGCAGGAGTGAGGATTCTGTGAGTTGCAAACTATATCGATTTATGTCTTGGAAAAAAAAATATGTAAATTGAACAATTTTCAGTGGAGGTTTAACCTCTACTGATGAGAATGAAAAGTTTGAGGAAAAGGGCGTGTAAATGGATTTTCACGTGTACTCTATAATGAAAAAAGACAAAACACCCTTCAGTAACCTTTTCAGATTGCACAGTTAAGTCTTGTCTATACTTTCTCTAGCCTAACCGTGTCAGTGGCAATATATTGGTTATACTCATAGCTGGTGAGATAAAACACTCTTGGGGATTGTAGAGTAGCTGCCACTGAAACGGCAAGGGTGTTATACTTCAAGGATTCCAACTTGAAATACTTTCATACCAGCCTCAAAACCCATTCTTACATAAATAAATTCCAGGTTTGCTGTGCTCAGTGAACTGCACTGGCAGGGGCCCTCTGGACCTGTAAATTTGCCACACAAGCTGTAAATCACACAGAAGGCTGATACAGCCTTCGGTACGATTTGCGATTACAGCAACATATTGTTTAGCTACGCTTACTAGGGAACATCTTGATCCAAATTTGGTGGGTTTACAGCTACAGAAGCAATGCTCAACATAGCTTCTTTGAGCAAAGCAGTCCAGGTACTACTTAATTCAGTCAAGCAACTTGTGACAGAGGCTGCCAAAGCAGCTGATTAGTATTAGCTTTGTGAAGCACATAATCTGGACATGTGAGAGCTAAGAAATTAAATCATAAATTCAATTAACTTGATTGACTAGACAGATTCACACTGGCTGTGATTTTGCAATTATGACTGAAATTGCAAGAGGAACTAAATAGGATTAAACTCTTTGCAAATAGATGTAGGCTGCTAGTCACCTTTACTTAAATACACTTCTATATTTTTCTCTTAAGCTGAAGGGAGTTCCACTTACTTTCGTTTAAGGTGGTGCTCATCATTATTCCTTTCAATATACCAGACAGTAACAGAGCTCTCATCAACAAAACACAGTTGCTGCCAGTTCATAGGGTTAAAACTTAAAGAGGTTGCTGTTACCCCTGGCTGAGACTCGCTGCACAAGAGGATATTTTCTTGCCAGTTCCTTCATTAAGGAAAGTAAAAGAAATTAAATCCATTAAACAAGTGAAAAACATTCCAGCCAAAGATCTCTATATGATGATGACTAACATTTCAAGTGTGGAAAACAAACACTTTGTCACTGACAGAAAATTTCTGCTGTCAAACAAGTTAAGTACTCTGAGAATGAAAAGGAGCTGGTTAATTAGCCACATGTTAAATTACTACTGCTGCAAAAAGATTGAATAGTAAAATAATTTTGAAAACTGACAATTTAGAAACATTATCAAAAAGACCAACAGAGCCAAGAGACACGGATTTTTTTCATCAGTTCCATCACTGACTACTGGAATGGGCCCGAGTAATTAACTGTTCAGCGGCCAAGATCCCAGCCTTGCTTTGCCTATCTGTAAAATAATGATTACAGCACTTGCAGTCAGAAGGTACTAAATTAGGAAATAAGCCACAGTCAGTCTGTGACTACCCATGGACGAATTACTTAGGTAATGCCCTAACTACGTTGTGAACGCAAACATACAGACTGTGGCTGCATTAACACACTTCACAAAACAGGGCAGAATTACGAGGGCTGTTATGGATAGCTGATGCAAGCCTGGGAATCTGCTTTCCACTGATTCCTCATTTGCATCTCTCTCCATTATCCAGATTAACTTCTTGACTGCATTTGCATTTTGAAGTGCTGTCCAAGAACTGATTAACATCATTTGAAGAAAATGGTTAAGGCTGTTTTATAATTTCCTGGATTATATATCTGGCTGCTAATCTAAATAACATTTATAGCTTTAGCATTTATTACTGCTGCTAAGAAGAAAACAATCTAAAATGCATACGTGAACAGATTTAGCACAACACTGTTGTTCTGGCCTGTAATAAGTTCACTCACAGAAACAGATCGAGATGCAAGACAAATGTTGATGTTGACAATGCAAAAATTAAGGAGGACTCACACATAAACATGTAACCCTCATTAAAATAACAGGAAGATGTAAGCTGCAATTCCGACTTTAAAAGTGTAGCTCATGCTCTAAAGATCTGTCAGCATGTTCTCATCTCATATCTAACAGTAAGTGCCAACACCTTTTACAGTAATTACTAAGAACTGAAACTATATGGTACGTATACGTGAAGAAGAATCTAACACACTCCTTTGAACAGAAAAGAATAAAAACCTAAGGGTAAAATACAACAGATGAAAGGCAGCTGTTAGCTATCCGTAAGCTTTCCACATTTTGAGATTGACATAACTTTCAAAACATCTCTTATACCTCTGATTTCAAACTATCTGCTTAAAATACAGGAAAGGTGCAACAATCATATTGTAATGGCACATAAAGAACGCTCAGCATTGAAATTTCTTTCAGCTATACATGCACATTTCCACAAGGAATGTGCAAAATAACCCAATTGTAAAAATGAGGGTCCTGATCTCACATTAAATCACACACCTCTGTTCAAGTTACTATAAATTCCAGAGTTTAGTATTGCAAAGTAATTCTATTTTGTTATTAAATTCTTTCTGACTGAGTTCTAGGACGGTGCTTTTACGACAATTATCTGCTGATAGTGATATTCATGCTGATTCAAATAGGTTTAAATTGTTTCAGCTTGGCAGATAAGGCTGGGAGAAGTACAGCTTGAGAGTGGCTCTGAGGGGAAGGACTTGGGGTGCTGGCTGATGAAAAACTCAACATGAGCCAGCAATGCGTGAATGCAGCACAGAAGGCCCATCGTACCCTGAGCTATATCAAAGGAAGCATGGCCAGCAGGTCAAGGGAAGTGATTCTGCCTCTGTTCTCTGCTCTCATGAGAACCTATCCAGAATACTGCCACTGTTTTGAAGCATTCCAAGATTTCTAGGTATTTCTATTTCTGAGAATAATCTAGAAAAGTATTTCAAAAGGACGGATAAACCAATAAACCAATCTTGGTGGTTTACTACTGTAACAGACACATAGATACCATTCCTAAACCATCATGTACAGTCAGAGTTCACAGCAAACATTACTCTTCGCCCCTCACTAACCACTGCACAAACAAAAATCATCATTAACATGGGAGTATACAGAATACTCCTTTCGTGTTCTTGCTTGCCTTTCTCCTGCTTCACCCTTCCTTCCCACTTGTTTTGATAAGTGCCAGGACTCCACAGTCAATGGAAGCTTGCTGGCAAGGTAGGCAAGAGCAGGATTATACTGTTGGAACAATTAAAATGAAACATTCTTTCTACTTCTGCACCATATTACACAAGACTTATTTTCATGACAATGAGCAGAAAATTGTCACCTAATGCAGTGACCCACAGTAGTGCAACACAAAGAAAAGCCACAAGAAAGAACTAAGATCAAGCACAAATAATTAAGAGAACCACTGAAAGGGTCCAAGGGGACAAAACAAAAGTAGAAATATGCTTTATAACACTTTTCCTCTTTTCTGGAGGCAACTTTCTTTCACAGACAGCATGGTACTCAATTTCCAGGGGTGCACAGAAAATGAATTGATACTGAAGACTTTAGAAGTACTCCAAACACATATCAAAGAAGGTAGAAGGCAGCTGTAGCAAAGTAACAGCCATTCCAACTTATGACTACTACTGACATAAAATGAACAACAAATTTGTTACAGAAAGTGTGCAGACAATGACTGATCAGGAAAAGAAGGAAATTAAGTCAGTGTGTCCTCCTCAGTTGTTAATGTATGCTAAAACAGCATACACACACAGACTTTAATTAAATATAAACAGTATTGGAGAAGTTTTTTTTACTCTTACCATACTGAAAGAACAAATTCTGGGATTGAAGAGTAACTGGCCAAATATGGGCCTCTGAAACTAAACGCAAGTAAGGTGTAGTCCAGCTGGGCACTACCTGAAATGTAAAAAGAACATGTTCCTTTATTGCCCTGGCCTTTACTGTAAACTATCATAGTGAGAGTACTCTTCTCCGTTCCTTTACATACACTAACTGTTCACAGACATTCACTAAGGTCCTGATTCCTTTGCTTTGCTCCAGACTATTGTTTCAATTTGATCATAAAAATATTCCTTACATAGAATTGCATGGAATTATCTCCATTTTTTTTTCAAATAATACATTAAATTTTTGAAGTAGCATGATCCTCACTTAAATGGCACAGGAACACGAATAGGGGAAGCAAAGTAACTAAAGAGAGATATGTTATGAGGCAGGGAACAATATACACTAGATTCCAGACTCCAAAGTTTAACTACAAGAACCCTCATTCCTCTCACACTTCAGATACCTCAGTGTGGCTTTCAGCAGTCTGGCTCAGGAGCCTACTGCAATAGGATTTTTTTCAGTTAATCTCTTTGTATTTCCCTAAAATTAATTCCATGTTATTCCATTTGTTTTCCCTTTAAAACACCTTTAATCTCTATTGTCATATTCCTCCCTAGCTTGAAACTAACCGAAAGTAGTGCAGTGGAAATTTCATTTCACTGCTTTCCCGGCTTCTTGTCATGAGACAGTTACCTGTCACACTCTTCTTCAAGTGTAAGAAAAACAAACCCTTCAGAAACTGAATTATTTAAGCACTGTTTTAATTAAATTGTGATGGGGAGGGTTACCACATCACTACCTTTTAGTTCTGTCAGTTTATTCAGTTCTGGAAAAGTGTAGACATATATGATGGGATTCAGCCTGCGGTCAGAAAAGGCCAGCACTTGATGGTTCCCATTCGCTGCAAAGGCTCCCACCTGGCCAGTCTGACACGGCAGTGTTGTCATCTTCTTTGTTTCAATGTCCAAGAAGAGGATGTAATTGCCACAAGGGTAGCAGATAGTTTGATTGTTGATAAAGCCAAAGTTCTTGTTTGAGAATCCCTGAACCCAACTTCGGAAAAAGCAAGTGAATGTTAAAACATTAATCAAAGACACACATTTAACAAAACCTGTGGTAAAGGGTCAGTCTTACCCGGGCAGAGCACACAGGATTGTGGAGAGATGCTTTTGTTCAGTTTTCTTGAAATATAACTTTACCCAACTCACATTCTGGTTTTGTAATTACGTATCACCCACACATAGTAGTACAGTTTACCTCTATTCTGAAAGAATCACACAGACACAGTGTGTACTTGTTTTTGCTTAACTTTTTACATTTTCATAGTTCATCTCATCCCCATTAAACAAAAAATATAAAGGCACAGCTTGTGTTCACACGAAGCTAACCAGGAAGACTGTTCTGCTTTAAGGACATGGTAAAACTTTGGAATGTAAACAAGATAGGTTGCGCAAGGACTTAAACCACTCAAGAAGAGTCAGCTTATGGACCTAGAACACATCAACAAGTTCATAACTGCCTGCACATGTTTTTACCTTTCAGAAAGTGTATAAACACCAGGGCCCTCTTCTCTTATCAAAGAGATTTGTGTTTACCACTAGGTGAAGGTGTGGAACAGCCACAGCTTAGTCTGCTAGTTTCATGGCAGATAGGTTTCAGCAGTTACAGATGCACTCCATGTACAACACTGTTGTTAGCTATCTTTCTTCTAATTGCTTTTCAGAAACTTTCCATCTCTTCTTGCAAATGAGAGCCTTTGATTACAGGAAATCTTTGTCCTCTGCAATTGCAAGCAGCAGTTTAATGCTCCTTTCATGAACACAAGTCAGTCATAAGATCAGCACAGCTGCTGAGCCTCTGTACTCTTAGTTAGAAGACCACACTACAGCCTCAGTCTAAAATACTTGCGTCTTTAAAATATTACGTTCCTATCTTTTCTGATCTGGTTCTGTTCTTGACCTCTTTTGCTACACTACAGAGAAGCAAGGGTAGCCAGAAGGGAGTGGGAATGCAATGACCATGTGCTTATGCACATGAACTAAGTGCCATGGCATCAAAGAGAAGACATTTCAGCTATGAATGCTTTTCCAGACCTTTTACACAATAACTAGACGTATGACATGCCATGGCACATAAGCAGACCTTTATGAATATGGTCACAGCATGAGCTCTATAATTTTCTTCAGTACAAGGTCTGAATCAGTATAAATGAAGTATTTTTAATTCCTGCTAGCAGGGTAAAATGAAATCTAAAAAACATGTATTCAGGAATAAATTAATGGGATGACAGTGCAATTCATCATCCTTACATTACCAATGAAGTCTTAAGGGGACAAGGATTCGGTGCACTATGACTGGTGCAGTACACACTGAGTCAGGTAATGAGCCATGGCTCACTCACGCTTTTCGTGCTGTGTCTCTCCCCAGTTCCATACAAATATCCTGTCAGGAGTATTTCAATCCAATTTTGCCAGCTGCTGAAATGGTGCAAAGTGACTATAGTTGCTTCTGAGTCTCCTTACAGAGCATTTTACCACTGAAAAATGCCAGTTCACACAAAAGAGATTATATGATACCATGAATTTAGACAAAGTATTGTGCTTTCTGAAGACACAAAGCACAGCATCCCCCCCCTCCCCAATCAAAAATAATTTTGTGCCTTTTTTCTAAAAAATACATACTACTACCGCTGGCATTAATTGGGGAGAATGGTGAACTTTAACCTTTTCTACTTTGTGGAAAAGGGCTTTGCTTCACATTCAAAAGGGCTTCAATTCAGGGGTTTTTTTCCCCCCATTTCATAATGGGGTTTTCACAAAGCAGACAATCTGAGTCACAGCTCTTTCCAAGTAACACCAGTTTGTACAAGGAAACATAGAATGGCTAATGGTTGGAAGGGACCTTAAAGATCATGCAGTTCCAGCGCCCCTGCATAGGCAGGGACATCCTCACTGGACCAAGGAACACCCTCTGAACCACAACAATATGCTTCGGATGGTATGTTTTTAACTATGTAAGTACCAGAACGTTTAAGGCTGAAGCCTGCTTCCCCATCACTGGAAAAAGTAGACCAAATTTTTCTTTCTGCTAATTATGAGTCTGTGTCCCATAGTAGCCCAGAACATTGATGAAACCACCGAAATACTTATAATGGCCAAGAACATTTAAGTATCTGTCCCATTACATAAAAGAATATCTATACATGCTAAATTGCTGTGAAAACCTCAACTAAAATGGGGCAGGCAATCTACAGCTCCTATTGTTCAGGCCCAAAAGGCAAATTACTGGATTACCAAGAGCTCTGGGAATATTTTTCTATATGGGTTATATGGTTTCTGTGCCAGTTATATTTGTGTGAAAACAAAAATTTGGAAGTATCTGACATGTAAGTTAAGATGTTAAGAAAAGAAGGAAAGAGTGAGCACTTAGAGCATCAGGAAAATTAAGATCCATGGTAGTGAGGTTTAAGAGGTACAGAAAAGACTGTGAAATTCTAGAGGTTGAAGTACTCTGGGTGAAGCAGGAGAGAGTGGTGACCACAAACAGAACTGAATTCTATGCATTCAGGTGGCTGGTTAATAATAAGAAGAGTATGTCCCACGCATTCATCAGTATTGCGTGCTGTCAGAACCACTACCCAGGAAAACACCACAAGAATGGTAGTGGTTGCCAGGGACCTCTGGAAATCATCTAGTTCACCCCCATGCCAGAGCAGGTTCACCTAGAGTAGGTTGCACTGGAACACATCCAGGCAGGTTTCAAGTGTCTCCAGAGAATGGGACTCCACTACCTCTGTGGGCAACCCATTCAGTGCTCCACCACTGAAGTCTCGTCTCATGTTTAAGTGGAACTTCCTATATTCCACTCTTTGTCTGTTACCCCTTCTCCCATCAAAGGGCACCACTGAGAAGAGACTGGTCCCATCATCCTGACACTCACCCATTACATATTTTTAAAGATAGGAAAGATCCGCCCCCAGTCTTCTCCAGGCTAAGAACATCCAAATCCCTCAGAAGAGAGATGTTCCAGACCCCTACTTATCTTTGTAGATCCTTGCTGTATCGTTTCCAGCTGTTTCCTGCTGCACTTCTTGAACTAGGGGAACCTAGAACTGAACAAAATACCCTAGGGCAAAGTACAAGGAAAAAGCCTCTCTAGACGTACTAGTCACACTCCTCTTAATTCATCGAAGGATATAATTTGCTTTCTTGTCCACAAGGGTACTTCTTAGCAACTCCACAAGCTCCACCTTAAAACTAGTAAAGGTGCTTGCTCCTTATTTCTGAGCCTCCTTGTGTTAAAAACAGAAAACAAGTTTCATTTAAACCCACCAAAGACTCAGTTCTTGCTATAAGCTGAAGCACAAGTGCTTCCTTCCCTCCCCTCACCGCCGCCCTGACACTGCTCCACATCACAACCGCTGACCCAGGATGAGGAGAGTCCCGGGAGCGCAGTGAGGCGCGGGCCCCACCTCACTTCCAATGCAATCTCCTCGGCCGAGGCGCGGCGACCCCCGAGGCTTTCAGCGCCAGGCTCCGCATGGGCCTGAGCCCCTACTCCGGCACCAGCCTCCTCCGCCATCCCTCCCGCACCCACCGCAACCGCAACCGCAGAACCGTTTACACCCGGCTCACAGCAACAAGAACAGCTCCTGCTATTGGTTGGCACAGCGTCAGCCCTGGGCTTAAAAGAGACAGTGATTGGCCAACGCCCGCACGCCAACCAACCAATAAGGGAGGGGAACTATTTAAAGGGCCAGCAGCCCTCGCAGCCGCAGCTGTATGGCGGTTGGGTTGGATTTAGTAGTGCCTGAGTCGTGGGTGATGTGCGGGATCCCTTCCTTCAGCCTCGTGTTTTTCTAACACCCTTCCCTTTCACTCGGTGAGGCAGAGCTGCTTGCTCTCCTTTCACTCCCTTTATGAAATGCAGGCAGCGCTCCTGGAGCATCAGAGCTGAGAAGGTGACCAAGAGAAGGAAGAGACAGTCTAGCTATGATGCTGCTCTATGTGCTCGAAGCTTTTTAGCTTAACTCAATCAGAATCTCCAGGTGCTCTGAAAGCAGAATTAGCAATAGCGTCTCCTTTTCCCTTCAACACACGTGTTGCTTATAGCATCTCACTTGTGCTGGTTAATTATTATTCTCCTGGCAGCGTGTGGGCTTGTGATACTGTTAAGCATTTGGGACCGTGAAGCAATGACAGCGTGGCACTCCGGTTCAGAGTCAGCGAGACAAACCAGTACCTTGTCTCTGCAGGTGCTCCATATGCCTCACAAAACCAGGATGGGATGAGGAATGGATTTATTTTTCCACGATGCCTCTGAGGACTTCCTGTTCTGTGCAGATCTAGTGATGCTACTTCGAGCTCCTGCATTCCTGTTTCCGGGCTGTTAGCAGACTGTGCTCTTCTTAACTGCTGACAGAAACTTCAAACTAATTTTCCTTTTTTTCCATGACCCATCTTTTTTCTGAGCCTTTTCTAAGAGCAGGCACTCAGAGCAATGAGGAACACATCCTCCAACACAAGTTTTTAATCGTAGGAGAAATTCTGTGGGCAAAGGACAGCTTGTGATTGCTTAGGGCATAGCAGGCTTGTGCAATGAATTACCACACCCTTTCACTGCTGACCTGCTTATTAATTACATAATCAAACCACAATGACTTAACAAAAATCCTGTGGTTCCTCAAGCGGACAATGGCAGCAGGTTCACAACCACTTCACCAGGGGCCATTTCAGTGTTTGCCTGCAGCAGAGAACACCACAGGAAAATACTGGTCCTTGTGGCATGATGCCTGAGGCCCCGCTCCAGTGACAAAACCAAGCCAACAGTCACCGACAGAGTGGTGCCAGCACAGACCCACTGATGAGACTGAGGAAACTCCAGCTCCCCTGTTACCTTTGGGAGCTGGACAGACATAGCCATCACTAGAAAGCCCAGAACTTTCCATCCCACCAGCAAGGGCTGCGTCAGCTCAGTGGTGCCTACAAAGGTGCCCGCTCCTGTTAACATACAGCTCTGACCTGAAGGTTAGGTGGAAAGCATCTGGAGCCCCAGGAAGGGAGACGTTTTCCTCTGGGATCACATATCAACTTGACCACAGGGTGAAACACGTTAGGAGGAAAAACGTCCTCCATTTCTACTACTGTACCCCAGGAAAAGCAGGTACAAGGAGGGCCCTGGTTCCCTCATGAGCAAAGGGGTTGCGGAGGGCTGTGGTTCTCTGCTGCTCAGCGCACACAGCGATAGTCCCACGGATAATGACTGCAAGGCGCTAATTAAATACACCCTGTTACCTCCTCTTTCCTCTTGGCCTCAGGACTACCGAGCCGCACGGAGACTCCACGTGTCCGCGGGGGCGGGAAGGCGGGAGGAGGGAAGGAGTGGGGCGGCCCCACAGGCCCTGACACCCTCCCGGGTGCTCATAGGCGGTTCCCGCCCTTCCCACAGCCGCTCGCTCGGGCTGGGTCCGCACATCCCAGCGCAAGGCCATGGCGGACGAGCACTCCCGGAGCCTGGGCAAGGGTGAGCGGCCGAGCCGGGCGGGAGGAGCGCGGGGCCAGGCGGTGGCGGTGACGGTAACTAACTGCTCCGTTTAGCCGCAGGCAGCGCGGCGCCGGGGCCGGTGCCCGAGGGGCGGATCCGGCTGTACAGCATGAGGTTCTGCCCCTTCGCCCAGCGAACGCGCCTCGTTCTCCGCACCAAGGGCATCAGGTGAGTGCGAGGTCCCCGGGCCGCTACAGCTCCCTTCGGTGGGGGGGTAGGGCAGCTCAAGGGGGGGGATCAGTGGGGTCGCCAGCGTCGTTATAGCCGGCATAACTTGTGTGTGTGCTGTCTAATCCACGTTCGTAATAACCCGGCCGTTTAACTGGTTCACACTTGCTCACTCGGGCTTGGGAAGATGGTGTATCACCAATTCAGGGCCGGTGCCTGGTGGGTGGGGGTCCCCCAGAGGCGGGTGCCCTAAGGAAGAGGGTGTGCTACTTAGCTGAGAGTGAGATTATAACGAGCAAAGCTCATACAAAATTCGGTCACAGCTAATTAATGCTAGTGGGTTCGGCAAATTGGCAGAGCTGTTGATAAGATAAAGTTTGTGCTTCGCAAGGCCTCTGTTTTGCAGCTACATCATCCTATTTCACAAGCCATGCCACTGTTTTTATCGTTCTTTACTTCTCCCACTGGAGAAGTGATCACCATGGCTTGCGAGAAGAGACCAAGTTTACTTGTCCCACTGGAGAAGGTGCATCATTATGGCTTGGGAGACCAACACATACCTCTCTCTCACTTCCTTTCAAGTAGCTGTGGACAGTTAGTCAGGGCTTGTGTTTGTTTCCTTTTCAAAGTAGCCATGCATTTCGGTGTTTTTAAACAGGGAGTAATGCTTTCCTTACTTCCCCGTTTCAAAGTAGCTGGTATTTCCACCTTTGTCAGATTTCCTCCAAGTCTCAGGCCTACCCTGGTTTTTTGACCAGCAGAGGACTGGGAGTTTGTCTTAGCATAGTCATTGCTTCTCACTTGGCTCTCATGAGAGCTATTTAAGAGTTGAGTGTGTTTTGTTTTTCCTTTCAAAAACATATGTGCATTAAAACTCCTGGGTAAGTCTCATTCTATCCTTATTTAATGTCTTTGGACTAATTTGTGGAGGTTTGTTTTAGTGTAGTGATTTTGGAGGGGTTCTACGGCTACCTAAATATGATAGTTAGCTTCCACAAACCTTATGGCTGGCCTCAAGGTTCAGCTGTGTCTAGCAGACCTTTGGGCTTGCTGGGAATTCTCTGAGGTCGCACATTTAACACATAGCTTATGGTTTGTTACCATAACATGCACATGTATATTTTTTATTGCTATCTCTTTGACTTTAAGCACCTGTTCTGTGTGAGGTCATAGGTAGGGGAAGGTAATTAGGTAGGATGTTGTCCGTTTTTGCTCTTTGGTGTAAGGTCTTATTAAAGTTCAGCTGCACTTTTTAATTGGAGCACAGCTTATTTGCAATTAAGTGCTTCTTTCTTAAAATGCTCTTGAACCTGCATGTGGTAAGTGTGCTGCATTTGGAGCTTGACAGGGCTGCCTCAGTTGTGTGGCTGCAGAGACTGTTTGCACGTCTTATATTAGTTTGACAAACAACTTGTTGTCACTCAGTGCTGATTTGCTCCAGCAAAGGAAGTGCTCTGTGGCTGTATTTCTATACATTAAAAGGTTAGTCCTGCAGAGGACTTCAGGAAAGACTAGGGAGAGCAGAGAAATGAGGATTCAGTCTCTCAAGTACTATAGCTGTTGAGGTGTAATGAATTTGTGCATTTCACTGCGACATAGAGCAGGCTGTAGCAGAACTGAGACTGTTTGGATGGTCTTTTGCTTTTTTAGCTATGAAGTAATCAACATCAACCTGAAGAATAAACCTGACTGGTTCTTTGAGAAGAACCCTTTTGGAATGGTTCCTGTTCTGGAGACCAGCAAGGGCCAGATCATCTATGAGTCCCCAATCACTTGTGAATATTTGGATGAAGCATTTCCAGGGAAGAAGTTGATGCCTTCAGATCCATATGAGCGAGCTTTTCAGAAGATGCTCTTGGAGCAGTTCTCAAAGGTACTGCGTGATTGTGGGATGGGATTGTATTCATTCTTTAACATGGCATCAAAAACTGCAGCTCTGTTGCTAGTGCTGCTTTCATCCTTTAAAGTATTCTTATGTGCAGGTTACACAGTATACTAGAGCTGTAAGGGCCTTCAGGGGCCATCAAGTCCAACCCTCTTGCTCAAGCAGGATACAGATTGCTGAAAAGCATAACCTCCTAAAAGCCTAAATCAAGTGACACAACAACGCACCAATACGGATCTGAAACATCTCCACAGAAGCAGACTCCACAGACTCCCTGGGCAACCCATTGCAATGTTTAATAACCCTTATTTTAAAGAAATTTTTCCTCATATTGAGATGAAACTTGTTTTTTTGGGGTCTCTTGCTGTGAGCACCTAGAAACCACTGTGTGTCTGAATTGCTGCCAGCATTTATCTGCGGCAATGGGTGCGGGAAGATGGCCAGGCCTAGTGTATGTGGCTGAGACAGGACTTGAGGCATCCTACAGTAAAGGTTAGCCTAGGCATTTGCAATTGTTGTGTTTTAATCGAGGTGGAAGTACTATATGAATGCAGAATGTGAAGAGTGCCGGACTCAGAGAGCCGACAGCTGTGGACAGGAGATGGCAAGCAGCAGGAGACTGATTGGGCTGATAGCCCTAACTTGGTAGAGCTTAGAAGTGTGTACTGTGGCTGTCTGGAAGTAGCTTCTCTGTACAAACGTGTGCTTTAAAGGGTTTAGGAAGTGAATGAAGTCAGCTTGGATGTGAGGAAGCAGTGGAAGACTCAAAGAGATTCGGACAAAGTAAGGGCACAGAAGAGAGAATATATTTACAACAGGCCTTTCTGAGTAGACACAACATGAAGAGTGTTACAGGGAAGTGTGTTGCAAGAAATGAAACACACATCGATTATTGTTTGTGCGTGTGACTAGTCCTTGGAAAAATGTGTGTGAGCTCCGAAGACTATAATTTAGTTGAAGTTTGACCACTGGCTAACTTCCTAGTGCCATATGCTAATTTTTCTGGTTATTACCCGATTATAAAATGTGTGGGTTTGTAGAATCCTGTGTATCATGGGCTACCTATCTTTTTATTTTAGTGTCTTAAAAAAATGTTGATAATGAAAGTGATTTTTGGATTTCAAAAACATGTACTTGGGAAAAGATGGAGAAGTGATATAAATTTATATTTAATATAAATTTTCTATTTATTTTTATAAATTTATGAGGGGTGGGTGTGAGGAGGATGGAGTCAGGCTCTTCTCAAGGTCATCTGGGACAAGGGGCAATGGACAATGGGTGCCAGCTGGAACAGAGGAGGTTCCCTCTCAATCTCAGCAGGACCTTCTTCCCAGGGAGGGTCCTGGAGCACTGGACCAGGTTGCGCAGGGGGGTTGTGGAGTCTCCTTCTCTGCAGACGTTCCAGACCTGCCTGGCTGTGTTCCTGTGCGACTTGGTATGGGTGATCCTGCAGGGGGATTGGACTGGATAAACTTTTGAGGTCTCTTCCCATCCCTAATGATTCTATGATCTTGCTATTTTTTTGGTGGGAAGCGTGCATGGGAAACAGCCTTCTCCTTTTGTTGTTCTCCTTTTATTACAAGAGTAAAATTTGTTAGTGTTTACATTTGTTCTTTAAGCCTTTGCTTACCTTTTCTGAAGTTTAAAAGACTTTTTGTTGATGGTTTTCTATTTAATTCTTTAAAGATTTAATTTGCATCTGGTCTTTTAATAGCTTAAGTTTGGAGTGATGTCTAGCACTGTAATAGGAACATTAAACACTTTATTCATTCCTTTGCCTAGATAACGCCCATAGTTTTCAAGCATTATGTAGCTGTCAAAGATGGCCAGGATGCCACAGCACTGAAAGCAGAAATTATCGAAAAGTTTGGAAAACTTGAAGAGGTAAGAGTGTTTCATGACAATGAGAGGGTTGCCAGCCATTGTGTGACCCCATTGTAATTTCATGCTTTGGCCTTTGGAGCTAGATCTCTTCTCATTCAGTTAGTAGTTATAGCAACGTACAGTCTTTCAGTTTACCACTCTCTACCCCTCCAGTGTAGGATGCACTACAGCAGCATGAAATTCCAAGTAACTGTCTTAAACTTGATCTGTATGGTGAAGGCTGTGTGGACTTGAGGAGGTTTTTTGCATGCAAGCAGACTGCTGTTGTCTTAGATCTCTTGGTTGCCCTTTAAATGTAAGGGGGCCATGCAACATGTTCTAAGAGCAAGGGCTTAGAAGTCCGAGTTGCTGAAAAGTATCTGTGCTGTAGCTCTGCTGGGATCAGTGCGGATATATTGGTGATGTAATAAACTCTTTCTTGTTGAAGAGCTTACCCTTGGTGAGGGGAGTGTGGGAAGCAGAGTGTATTCTGTCCCTTGAAGAATTCCAGACCCTGGGTGGTGGTCTGCTAAGTGGTATAATGCAGCTTCAGCAGAGCTCCAGGAAGTTTCTGGGGGCTTTGGTACCTTGTTAGCAAATTTCACTATCCTGATTTAGTGTCAGCAGTGGTTCCTGGCTGCTCTGAACAGCTGTCAGTCTTGCCATTATCATGAACTCATTCCTTTTATGTTTCTATCAGCCGTGACTAATGCTTGTCTGGCCTCATGGAGAAGCATTCTTCCAGAGCTTGTCTCTTCAGGTGCAGACATACCGATAGCATTCTAGTACTTCCCTAAATCTCCTAACAGTCCTGCGGTTCTGCTTTCCCATGCCCTTGAGCTGTCGAAGTAAAGTTGTCTTCACACTGTCTGATCAGGTTGATGCTAGACTAGTGCAGGTGACAAATGAGTTCTTAGGGGAAGCCACGTGTGTTTCACTTACCTGAAATACAGATCTATTAAACTCTGTCCTGTTTTATTAATGCTGTGAAATACTTGCTGCTCCTTCAGCACCTCTGTTTTTCTACATCCTGAAGGATTTTGCAGCAGCAGTTGAAGGTCAGCTGAGGATAGGAGGAAGGAACAGAGCCATGCAAAATTCACTCAGCTTATTGTGAGATATTCAAGAAGGGAAGTGGATTGGAGTGTGTTTCCATCTCTACCAATGTGTAGGGTTGTATTTTGTTGGACACTTGGTAATTCAAACATTTTGTGATGGTATTTGAACCTATAGAGCAGAGCTGGACTTTCAGTGTATGAAATAGCTAAGCTTGATACTACAACTGCTTTACTGACTGACTTTGACTCTGCAGATGCTGCATGCATGGGAGAAATATGCTGTGTCTCCTTTGTTTGCTGTTGATCCCTTCAGTATGCCTGCATTCCACTAACAAGTGGACTCTTTGTTACCGTAGTGTTTGCTCTCGTAATTTGCCTTCTGAGCACAACTGTCATCTTTTGTCCCTCGCAGATTCTGTCCAAACGCAACACCGTGTTTTTCGGAGGGGACTCAATCTCCATGATTGACTACATGATCTGGCCGTGGTTTGAACGTTTGGAACCGTTCCAGCTGAAGGAGTGAGTACCTTGCTAACTTCTAGGGTGTATTGAAGTGCCTCTGCATAAACATTATTTGCCTGCACTGTACAGTAATGGGCTGCTCTTAGGGGCTGCCAGAGAAAGTTAGCGTTGTGTTATAGTTGGGAGATCAACAGAGAGATGAGTTATTGAGGGGCCTTCTGTAAACAAGCTTTCTTTTACCCGGTCTGTTTTCTTCCAAATAATTATGACAGACACAGAAGTGATCAAAATACAGGACTTTTTACTCATTCCCTATCCTTTTAGATGAAAGATGTCTTAATTTGGAGGGATGGATGTAGACATAGGTTCCGATTTCTTGGTTAGAATCTCAGACTTGAAGTGCAATCTTCTGCTCATTAGAAATCTCGAGTTAACAAAGGAGATTGATTTTTGTTTTGAGAAGGGTAGCTGGATCCTACCTTGCTGGAGCTAATAGATCTGTCCTTCTTACAGCATTTTTTATGTGTAAATAAATGTCTGTCATATACTTTATAGCTCCAGTTACTGTGGCATTGCATTAATATGTAGGGAAATGGTACCGAAAGGCTGTTTTGTAGCTGGCTTAAAACAGGACTAAAAAGTCCCCTTGTATGAGGAAGTGAGTGATAAAAGCAGAAGGTGAGTGTAGAAGAGTTAATCTTACTCTGGTACCTAAATCGTCCCTAAAGAACAAGAAAAAAGCATGGACCCTTAGTGTTGAAATTTTGAACACTGCAACTGAGTGCTTTACTGAGGAGTTGCTGACCTACTTTGTCTCCTGTGCCTTCTTTGATTGGAAGGGGAAATAGTATAAGCAACATAGAAGCACAGGCCTAGAGTCATTAAGGCATATGAAAAACGGGGGATCTGAGCTGGTATGTAGGGGAAAAATGCTTTCTGGAGAAAAATTAGGAGTTACATGGAGGAGTTACGCGTTAGCTAAACCTGGGAATTGGAAATGGTAATGCCAAGGACTTGGGTCAAAGAGAAGTGAATGAAATTCACAGTTTACACAGTTAAGCTTTCAATTTGTCATGCTGCGGTTCTTTTTCCAAATGTGTTGGAGTGGGTTTGCTCTGTTGGTTGGACCCTCGCTTTCCTCAGCAGACTGTCTCTGCTGGGTTGCTGGGTAGCTAAAATGCACCACTTGCTTGGTATGCAAGAGAGAGGAGTGGTTTGTGGGTTGTGGAGGAGGACTCCGCACGCATTACTTCAAGAATCACCATTAACAAAGCATTCCAGAAGGAGGCACTGGTGCACAAGTCTCTGTCCGCAGAGCAGCTGAGACGAGCTCTGGTTTTTCATCAGGGATAAAGTAAACAAACCCATGCTGATGTCTCGGACAGTAATTGCTTGTTTGTGTTGTGCACTCTGCAAAGCTGAGCAAAAACTCTGTGAAGACACTCACTTTCCAAATGTTAGTCTGTCTTCTGTGATCAGAATTGTATTTCTGTCACTTGCTCTGAGCTGAATATTATACTTGGAGGAAGAAAACAAAATAGACAGTGAAATAGGATCAGTAAATTCCTTTTGCTTCCTTCAGACCCTCAACGATTCCCAGGTGCATTACTTGGTTTCTCTCCTTTACCTGTAGTGCTTTGAGTCACACCCCAAAGCTTCAGCGCTGGATGGAGGCCATGAAGGAAGACCCTGCTGTCAAGGCTACAATGACTGACCCACAGATATACAAAGATTACCTCCAGCTCTATTTGAAGAACAGCCCTGAGGCTTGTGATTACGGGCTCTGAGGTGCCAGTAGGCACGTGCTTGCTGAAGCATCAGTGCTTCTTTTCAACATGAGCTGTGGGAATCTAGTGTAATTTGGTGTGGGCTCTTCTGTGGTTACTCTTTGTAATGGGGAATAAATCTGTGCTGAAAAGGCAGAGGATTCTGCTGTGAGCCCTACTCCTTCATGTCAGGAGGAGGATGTGCTGGCTTCAGGCAGGAGATGGAAGGTCACTGCTGGCTATGTATATTGTGTGAAGGAAAATGCTGGGTTTATGCAGAGGAGATGCTGTGTAATCTCTGGCCTCTTTGTGGGTATTGCTGGTGGGCAGTCTCTGAACTGGTTCTTACTCAATTTAAAAGTCGTCATACTCGTGTCTTGAAAATAAATAAAGCAATGTTGCCTTTAAACGCAGTTTTTTTCTTCCTCTGTCCAGGCAGCTCAGAGCCACTGGATTAGTTGTACAGAGTGAGGTACTGTAAAGGCTGGAAGAGATGACATGGTATCAGAAATGGAGGTTCAGTTATGTGGTTCAAACTCTGCTTTTCAGACAGCAGTACTGAAAACCACTGGACTTGCCACCCTACCTACTTATCCCTGCAGAAGCAACCTCTGCAGGAACCCTCTGAGTAATGGCTGATGTTAGGGGAGCGTGTGGTTAAAGTCCTCTGGCCTTCTGATGCGGGGTTGTGTTGATCCCAACCTCAACTATCGTAAAAGCTGGAGTAGGGAGTTGAGCCAAAAGAAACTGTGTCCTGAACAGAAGAATGTGTATTTTCTATGCTCCAGAACTCCACAGTGTTGCTGTGCACACCAAGATGTAGGTGAAATCGGAGAAATTAAGTAGTTCAGTCGTAGCATTATGCACTGGTGTTGTGTTGCTGCTGGTGAAGGAATGTTCTGTTCCAGCTGGTAAATGTCAAGATAGGAATTTCACAGTTATACATCTTTTGAAGTGAATACATGTTAGTGTGGTGGGGAGACGGTTATTTTAATCAAATAAGGAAAGGCTTCTTCCTGTCTTTTTAGTATCTCCCCAATTAAGGGATTAAAAGATCCCTAACCCGTTGTGATGTTTCTAGGCAGTGTGTGTCTTTCTCTGTGAGACCACTAACAGCCTGTACTAGCCATAATTCCAGGGAATAAACACAGAAATGAGTGTTTCAGGATGGGTTTGTGGTTCCTGTAGTGCTGAGTTGGTTGACACAAGATACACAAGACTGTCCCTGTCTGTCTCCCATTGTAGGGAGGTAAAACAGCACCGTGTTTGTAGTTTTCCTGGTAATTGAGGTCCTGAGTGTCTTGAAGCATTTCTCAGGAAAATGGGACGAATGAGTGTTCTTTACCATGATGTTCTATCTCAGTAAGGTGACTCTGAGAAGGTATGTACTTGTGTTACTTCAAGTAGGAAGGCAGGTACAAATGACAGAGCCTTTTCCTCTACAAATATCAGAATGCTGGTCTTGCAGCTGTTGGAGAGGATGGTTTATGCTCCTGCTAGTTTTCATTCAAATTATGTGGCTTTCCCACTCCTGATTATCTCCCACTCCTTATCTTATCATGCGACTCTTCAGCATGACTGGCACTGGAGGAATGCTAAGTACTGTGCTGTTCTTGCTGCACGATGTTCTTTCGGCAATTTTGGTTCAGATCTGGTGTTGTACTTGTTTCCACACTTCTCTGTAGACCTCTTGAAAATATAATGCTGAGATGTCTGTTGTCAGAATATGGATCTCGACTGTTTCTCGAGATGAGAGCAGGTTTTGAGCTCGATAAAGCCACTATCCCTGAAGGGGTGTTGGTGAGATCTCAGCGGCAAACTTACAAGGATTAACTGTAGACCTTAGCTTTTACTACCTAGTTACCCCGCTTTGTGTAGGGCTTTTAAAAGTTGTTCTGTAAACATGCCAGGAGTGTGGTGCAGTTTGCTCCAGTATATTATTATGGGAAATGTGACTTCAGGGAGAACCAAGAATGGGTTAAGAGCAGAGACTGGCATCCAAAAACTGGACTGCCTGGGGCCCGACCATGGTAACCCAGAGACTGTGTTGTCTGAAGAGAAAGATGTGCTCTCCCCATCTTTATTTAGTGGCCACAGAGTATACCATTACAAATGTGCTATTTCAGCAAAAAAAGTAAAATGAAATATTCTGCCTTATAATTTACTATTAAATATCAGTGTTCTAAATCCTCAGGCAGACAGCTGGGGTCCTGAACTCATTACAGCACACCAAGAACTGCCGGCCTCGGGCAGTGTTTTTAATGTGGTAATGAATATGCAGCGCTTTGGCCCAGGCTTCAAAGAAAAGGGAAAGTTATGTGGAATGGACTGGCTCTGTCCCTTCACAGAGGATGGGTGTGAATGATACTTCATGTTTGTTAGTTTAAATCGGCCAAGAAAACTTGTAGTAGCAGTTTCCATCAACAGAGGGGGGGAAAAATGGAAGTCTAATGCAAGGATCAAGCAGATTAGCAGCAATGTCCTGTGGTCAGAGCCATTCTTAAAATCTTCCATGAACCAGGTTGTACAGCAAATACTGTATTTAATAACTTTCTCCTCTGAATTTTGTCCTTGAAAGTTATTGTTTTTAAAAGCAAGAGCATCAATGTTTTTTGAAATTCCCTGTTCTGTGCCACCAGACGTAGCTCCTCTCAGCACAGGTTAAAAAACAGTTTAGTGTCAGGCAACAAATGATGGAGTCTGGCTTGCAAAATAGTGAATGTAGGAGCATGATTGATAGACACGTCAGATTAGCAAGACATCAGGATTCCTCCTGTCCTGCATTTGTAGCACAGCCCTGTAGCTTTGCTGATGCCCTTGAGATGGTTGGCACTGTAATGCAAGAAGTGGTCCGGCCTCTCATTCTTCATTAGCATTTTACAATCTCTTACATTGAATGTAAGGGCAAAGTAGAAGGGAGCTAAAATGTCAGGAGGGGGGGGGATGCCAGGCTATCAAGTCTGAGAGGGTTTGCCAAGTTCTTACCGAGTTGAGTGGGAACTTGAGTGAAGGGGCCTGCATCTACAACAGAAGGTTCTGGCTTGGGGAAGACATTGAGAGGATCCTGTACAGGGAGGTGTAAGAAAGCCTGTGGTTCTTGTGCTGGAAGTGGTAGTAACTGGTTTGAAATCAGATAACTGAGGGCACGGAAACTCGTGCATGAATGCCATACAGGGGCCTGCAGCTGTCAATTTAAAAAGAAATCTCCTCTTCTTGCTGGGTTTTACTTTATCTCAGCTTGGTGCCATACTCATCCAACAGCTGTCTGTCCTGCTCAGTTGCCTGGGTGTGTGTGAGTGTGTGTACTGGGCATGTGGTTACTGGCACAGCATTCTATCTCCTCAGCCTGTTCTCCCCAGTTTTCCACTGGTGGGGCACATTTCCCTGCTTTATTAAGATTTGAAAACTGGCTGTGTCTTATCCCCTCTCCTTTCTCTGCTAGTAGCTTGGGCATTGTTTTCACGTGGCATTGGTTTCACGTGGGAATGGCTGATGAAAATGCAGTCTCTTCATTATCATGAGATCAGATGCAGTTTTACTGCATCATCCCCAATTTTTAGAAGATGAAAGCTGGTCCAAAGCCAACATAGCAGTTGCTGTATCCGAGTACATCAGTAATGCCACGTGATGTAGTTAGAGGAGTTTTTTCTCCTACAGTACTTTGATTTGCTAAAATGGGAATTTTAAAACTTCTCAGTGAGATGCAGCTGTGTCTGTGGGGCAGAATGATGGTGGCTTATTAGTGTATGTCAGTAGATCACAGCTCTGGACCAAGGTACTGAGCCTGCTCTGTGCCTTGCACAGCGCATACTTTGATGTGCAGGAGGCAGTTTGTGAGAATTACAGCACATGCGGTAGGTTTCTGTCTTGAAACCACCACTCTTGGCAAAGCACAAGGAAAAAGGCATCTCTCCAGGGGAAATGGAGCCTAGAAAAGGGGCACTGAACAGTCACAAGCTGAGTAGAGAGCGGACGGTTTCCTGTGAGCTGCAAACCATTTGTGTGAGTCACGTGTGGGGCTGCACAAGGAACAGGGGAGGGCTGGGGGGGAAAAGGAGGAAGCAGTCACTGTGAGACCACCTGAAGAATCAGTGTGGACCAACGGTGAAACGCTGTGGTTTAATACTGTTCTTTCCTTTGGTCTCTGCACACATTCCCATTTCCCCAACGAGGGCTTTGTCTTCAGTCACTCAAACCATCCTCAGAGGGAAGCTCTCACAAGAATGTGCCCTGGGCCAATTCACAAGTTGAAGTGCAACTGGTTTTCCTTCTACATTCGTTGCATGGTTCTTTTCCATGCTTAGGCTCGGGAGCAGAGTCTGTCTCCTCTTACTTGTAATAGCTAAGGCACAGTGATTAATTAGCTGTTTCTCTTTGTGGGAAAGCAGCTCTGATGTAACCCATGGCTTCAAACCCACAGGCTTGGTGCCTTTCAATTCCTCTTCATATGCAGTTGTTAGCTGAGCTGTGTTGTGCTCATGTTTCCGCTCCACCTCCAAAACTATCCCGAGTGTTGACTGTGGCAGGAGAGAGCCAGCATGGGGCTACTGGTAGAAACCTGCATGTGACAAGCCTTGCTTTTATCTAGCTTTGCATACAAGAGCTTCATAATACTGACATGATGCGATAACCCTGACTGTGAACTGAACTGGCAGGAATCTCATGCTGTCAGCACAGAACAGCTCTCCTGTGGGAACACCGGTGAGATGGAAGCCCGGTACAGCTGCTGTGCGTCACTTGTGCTTTCAGGCACAAGAATCATCCTAGGCGGGGCTGCCCTGGCCTGCCTGGTGCACACTGGCAGAGATAAGACCTGGAACATGTTAGCAAGCGAAGTGTTACCTCCCTGTGGATTTGGGAAATCCCTCTGTGCTGTCAGATTCCTCAGAGAGGGATGTGAGGTTGGATTGAAGGTCAAGAGCAATATACTGGATTTCTTCCTTGATGCACCTGGGGAGGTGCAGTGACAGAGGAGTTAGGCTGTGAACAGCGTGCTTCACTGATCCCATTCTGCCTAGGTCTGCCTGCTGGGCCTGTGTTGTGCTGTGGTGGATCCTGAATGTTAGATTCTCTGCAGAAAGGTGCCTAGTTGGATTTTCAGTGATACTAGAAGTGTCAGGGCACTCCTGGAAAGCAGCAAAAGACAGATAGGAGTTTAATCGTGACTCCCTGCACAATTTTAAAACAGTGCCAAAGACATTGTACAAGCATGCGAATACCTGAACAGGGAGGGCTGTGTTTAAACACTTCACCTCAGTACCTCCTGCACGTCCATCTCAGAGCAGATCAATAAACCTCAGACACCTTCTAGACAGAAATTGCTGATCCTTTTCTTTAATATCTGCTAAAAGCCTGAGTAATCTCTGGTTTTAGCATCACAGATTAATAATTAGTTAAAAACTGACAATCTTTGTTCTACAAAGTGCTTAAAGCCTCTGAAGCCAAAGGTTTGGCTTCCAGCAGCTGAGGAGTCCAAGAGGACTCCTAAATATAACATAACTAGGAAGCGCCATGTCTTCTGGAGAACGCCAGTATTAATTAACGGGGTCCTTCAGACTTCTCCTTTGGGACTAGCTGTGTCCAGGAGACATGACAGGAACATGCTTGCCTTCTCTGAAGGCTCTGCTACAAAGTTGAGCGGATCCTTTTGAGAACAGCAGGAGTAACACAACCCTGCTTCCTTGTAGATAACTTCTTTAGGTGTTGGAATGACCTCTACTGCACTGGGGGCTTTTTTCAAAAGATCTCTTGCGTGCTTTCTCAGATTTAATGAGAGTCTTTGTCCTCTAGCCAGTCTGTTCCTCTGCTACAAATTTATTGGATGAGTGTGGTTTGGGCCCTTTACTGTCAAATTTTGTTAAAATCTGTCAACTTTGCTCAAAGTTGTGTGATGGATTCAGAAGTGACTTGGCAGGAGATGAAAGAATAGACCCTCCTCCTCCCCTGCCTACCATATGTACTCGCTGCATGGGAAACTGGCTAAAAATAGCCTCGTTGTTGTTCCCATAATGAATTCGTCATTTCAGCAAAAGTCAGGACTGCTTGGACTTGTACTTGATAGCGGTCCCGCGCCCAAATGTTTCGTTGGAGCCACTGAACCAAATCCTCTTTCCAAACAACCCCAGTCCAGGTAAACTGAAGACACTTACCTGATGCTCGTGACACCTGGGGACAGCTGGGTTAGCTTTCAGGTGTGCAAACTGGATGAGGCAGAGAGGATTCCTTTAGCTGAACTTGAACTTCAGGAGATTTCTGGTTCTGGAGGGGACTGTCTACCAGCAGTGCTTAGGACTTGCCACAAAGGACATGTTTTGAGCAGAGACCTCCACAATAATTACTTTGAATTCCGGGGGATTCATACCCTTGTGAAGTCTGACATACCTGGGATTGTTCTGGAGGAGCTATTCCACTTTGTTCGTGTTCCATCGTATTCTGGAACAATCTCGGCAGGCAGTCAGAAAGCACAAGGGTGCTGCCTGGACTCACTGTGCTCGGATTGCACTGGGCACACCCCTACACCATCCTTGCACTTAGTCAGACACTTTTTGGGGAACGGGAAACAAACCAGACTTCACACTTTTTATACAAAGGTCTTAGACAAAACCTCCTTTATTATAAATAAAGCTGCATGAGAAGATCTGTCAAAACTCAACAGTGTCCCACTATAAAAGCAGCGGTCTGAGTACATCATCGTCAATCAAGGAAGGCCTCAGCTTAGAGAGCTTTGGTGTTACTGTCCCTCACAGTTGCGTTGCCAACATTGATCTTCACACGGCTTTGCTTCTGAGCTAGCATGTCACACAGACACCCCCAGTCCTAAAGAAAGGGTAATAAATAAAGCTGTGTAGGATCCTGTGAGGGCTGACACCGCAGTGACCAGCCGCTGAGCTACTGCATGCGGGTAAAGTCGCATTCCTTCAGCACAGGAAAAACGTTGCTAAGACCCTACTTTAAAAGCCTGTGGTGGATAAGGACCAAATCCTCCTGCTCCGACACTGGATAATTTTTTAATCCTTTCACTAGAATGCACCTATACCCCTGTAACACCTGCACACAGAGCAACTTGGAGAGGAAGAAGCCCTATTCTGTGCTTGCCACATACTAGAGTGAACTAACAGCTCCCCTTAGAAGATAGTTGGCTCCTGAATAATAGTCATGACCTTAGACCAGAACGGTTCTTAAAAGTGAATGGTTCCTCAGGCTGTGTTGTAGACTGGTGGCTGCTCTCAAGCCATCACTGACTGCTTATAATAAACTATTAGAACCACAAGCTGAGGGTTGGAGGGAGCGGCTGGAAACCAGCACCAGCAGCAGGCATTGGGAGCTCATCTGTTAAATTCACCTGGTTAGCAAATACCACCAACACTGAGACACAACGAATGAGTCCAGGACGGGCTTTTCTAGGCTCTTCCACAGAGATAAGGGTATTGCAGAAAAGATGGTGTGTTTGTTGCTCACATGTCATTCGCTGTTTGGTTTTGAAAGATTTTCATTTTAAACCACAAAATCCTGTTTCCACACCCAACCTTGAGAGCTACTTCCTGTGAATGCCCAGCCAGACTTCAGTCAGGGCAGAACTAAACGTGAGCATCACTAAGAAGCTCTAGGACATTTTTACTGGCTGGCAGTTGATGGAGCTGAAGTGTTTATTATAGAGTGTGGCAGCTTACTGATAAGACTAGTACTTGGTGGGCAAAGGTGTAATACAGGCAAGATAAGGCACTCCAAGCAATGATGTGTGTCCTGGTACCACTGCAGAGGGCTGACCCCGAGAAGCACTGTGTGCCCACATCTGCTCTGATGGGACATGCGTGTCCCAGTGCTGTATGAACTGGTACATGGCTTGTAAAGATCTCTGCCCTGAGGCTTATGGAGCATGGCTTGTAATCACCTTCTCCCTCTGGATAGGTGGGAGCGGGTTCTCTCATGGCCAGAATGCACAGTACAGTCCTCTGAAAAGGTGCTTAGGGCAAAATGAGTACATTGCATATAGGAAATTCTTCACAGAAAGAGTAGCAAGGCACTGGAACTGCCTTCCCAGGGAGGTGGTTGAGTCCCCATCCCTGGAGATATTTAAGGAACGTGTAGCTGTGGTGCTTCACGCCCTGCTCGAGTGGCAGCATGGAGGGGGTCAGTTTGTTTGCCAGTCTCTCAGGGATTGAGGTTTTTTGTTTGTGTGGGGATGGTTGGACTGGGGGATCTGGGAGGTCCTTTCCAACCAGGATTATTCTGTGATTCTGTGAAAATTAAGCAGAGCAGTTTGCTTTCAGGGAAATCAAATCCATAAATTCTTTGGTTCAGCTCCAGCTTGGGTTCAGCTAAGCCCCATGGGAACAGTTCAGGGACAGTCTGGGCTTAAGAGAGGGCAGGCACAAATACAGAAAACGTGGAACAGAAGACTGAACCCACTTGTCAGCTGAGTCTAAACAGCAGTGCTCGGAGCTGTGTACAGATGAGTTCAGGCATGTCTACAAGCCTGTGGGACCGGCATTACAAAGCTTTGTTCTGACATTTTAACAGGGGAGTTACCTTATTTTGCTCTGCAGCCTTTTCTTTGCTTTCTCCCCCCTCACAACCTTCTATAAAAGTTATTTTTCAATCCTGAACGTCATTTCCTGAGAGACTTGGGTCACAAATTTGTTTCTCTTCTTTGGACAGTCTAAATTTAGAGTCTTGACAGGAAACAGCAGAGAAATTTGTGTATCTCTCTGGCTGGGCTGGGAACACTTTTAGAAGTAACTTTGACCACAGCTGCTTCAGCATGACCTGCCTGCCAGCAGCCTGTGCAGAGCTCCATTTGCTGCAGGCACCGGGCCATAAACCTGGGCAGATGAAAATGGCAAATTGCTTGGGTTTGCAAACAACTTACACAGCTGCCAAGGTAGCCTCCAGGCTCCAGTAGTCACCCACCCGGTACCTCTGCTTATCGTGATCTGCTTGTCATGTCCCCTGAGATTGTTCCTGCCCTCTTTCCTATTGGGGAAGGCTTGCTTGGTTGTACTAATGGAAGTCATGGCCTTACAGCGCTCATTAGCGTTAGCAATTATCCTGCCCTGCTGCTCTGCCAGCCCTGGCAATCTCACAGGCACTCACTGCCAAGGGTGCTGAAACAAGCACTGATGTTCCAAGACTTTCCCACTGCCATTACTCATGAGCCTCTTCTCTCCCCTTTTTCTTCTTACCCCTTGTGCTCATCAATTTTACTTAACCACCTATAGCTGTGATGCTAAAAGCCAACAGAAGCAGCAGTTTGAGCAGAGTTCCCTGTCCCTGCCTGTGCCTTCCCATAGACCACGCTGGAACTGGGAGTTACAGCTTTCTCCGGCTTTGTGCATTACATGCCTGTCGCTGGTGGAGGAATAGACAAGGGCAGACATCAAGCAGGTGGTGAAATGGTTTTTACCAGCAAGAGAGAGAAAAAGAGATGTCTATGGGGAGTTTGCTTGTCAACAGAGCTGGGTAAGTCCCAGGCTGTATGCCTGAGTACTAGCACAGGATTAAATCTCTGTAATGCACGTGGTACTGAGGGCTGATAAAAAGAGACTGGTGGAACCACTGAAATATCATCCCTGATGGGGCTCATCACCCAGAACTATGTTCTTACAAAGAGAATTCAAAGAAGCCCTACTGTAATACTTTGCAGGAAATCCTAGTGTAAGAAAATGGCAGGGAAAGCCCCCAGGACCAGCACAGATCAGATCTGCACTGAGGCCCTTGCGTGGATCCTGCAGGAAGCAAGCAAAGGAGGGCAAGTATCTGCTGGGCCTTCTCATCCAGAAAAGCCACCTCGCTGGGGCTGGGCAGCCCACAGGCACAGCACTGATGTGCTGCTCCTAGAGGGAGTTTGGGCATCTCCGTTTCTGCATTCTCCATTCAGCTCATGCCTCAAGATGTCGTTTCCTCAGTTCACTCCCAGCTCAGCAAATTAGTCTGCTAGCTGCAAGCGGCTCCTCAGAGCCTCATCGGAGCAGTGGTCTTTAAAAGGTTTGACAACACCCTACACGGAGGCAAACAGGTAGCTTTTGCTTGACTATCTGAGAGCAGGAGGCAGCTGCTGAGACAGCACTGCCAAGCTCTGCTACATGTGCACCTCTTTCATCCTCTCCTCCTATCTCAGAGCCATCCTGCTGGCATTGGCCTTATTAAAACCGTGCTGCGAGAGTCACACTTTCATTTGGAGGGTGATTGTTCCCTCCTGCTTCCAGACTGCTGAGATTGGCTTCATTACAGGATAATTTTGGAGAACTGCTTTTATCAAAGCCAAACCTGTAGCAGTCCATTTCTCTGTTGGCTGTTCTCAGCCTTGCTGCCCTGAGGAAAGGAAAGCAAACAAATAAACCAAAACACCAGGACCCTACAATCCTGTTTCTCTTATCAAGGTTAAAAAAGGTTCCTGCCCATTTATTCATTGAGAAGGGCCAGGAACACAACCCATTAGCCATTCTACCACGAAGAAAATGGAAGACAAAGAAATTGAAGTCACAGACCCCACTGCCTGCACTGCTACCTCCTTCCCAGGGAGTGGAAATGTGCAGAGTGCACGGGCTTTTCCAAAGAGCAGGACAAAGTGTTTATTGCTGCAAGGCCTGCAGTCCTGTCAAGGCCTTTAAAAAGAATTACTAGAAGTACAGTTTCCTTTTGATTAAAGGGCTGTGTTTGATATAAGAATCTCCATCCAGTCCAGCTCTTGGCCATTACCATCCTCCCCCCCACATCAACACTAAATCTCATGTCACATTTCCCATCAGATGCAGAGCTCCTGCTGTCTGCAAGCAGAAAGGCTCCTGCAGTCCCAAGATCCTGTCTCCGATTCCTCCACCCTTTCCTTATCTCCTCCTTCCAAAGGAAATGAACTATTTGGCTACCACCACCATTTCCATTGCAGCCATCTGAACAAATTAATCCTACTTGTTGCTCCCCACCACTATGGCATGACTGAGGCACAACAGAATACATCCTCATGCAGCTGCACAACCCCCAGCCAGCACACCAGTGGAGCACAGACATGTTTTCATATGACATCTTCCAGTTTCTCCCTATCCTCCCCCCATCCCCTCTTCCTCACTGCAGAAACCACGGCCCAGGAGCTGTTCTGTTGCAGACAAGAAGCTGCTTCCAAATAAAGGTAGTAGTGCCCAGGAGGCTTCAGAAGGCTGCTCTCTGGACTTGTGCTTAGATAGGAAGGAACAAGTGCTTTCTTGATGGCTTTGGTTAAAGGGATTCCTTATGGATCCCGTTGGTGTGTGCAAAGGGGATGTGCACTGTGTACTCGTTGATCAGTGCCGATGTGTTCCTGAGCATCTCGTGGAAAGTGTCCACTGTTTTCCTGTACACGTCCCTGTGTAGCACAAAGGGACGGAACAGATTGAGCGGCTCAGCCCTCTGGAATGCGACGGGCAAGCCCAGCTCTGCTGGTACCTTCCCGTTGCCAATGAAGAAGTGGTAGAGCTTCTTCTCATGCAAACATTTCTCCAGGAATTTCAGCATGTCCTGCAGACGGGCCTCCAACTTTTCTGGAGCCCAGTCCTGGCTTGAACACGCATGCAGAAGATGCAGCATCACTGTCTTCAGGTGGTAGTTGGTGAGCCCACTCGGACCCGTGAGGCTGCACTGCTTCCCGTGGAGGAAGCTGAGGATCTGAAGGCAGCTGATGTGGCAGGCATTGACAGGCAGCGTTTTGGAGACCAGCTGGATGAACCTCCTCTCGTACACTGCGAAGGTGAGAAACCAGTGAATGCTGGAGGGGAGGTCTGCTGCCAGGCCGCTCCGAGGGAAATGAGAGATGAAGTACACGTCAGAGTTCTCGTACTGTACCACAGGGGTGAGGTTGAAGGCAATCGACTTTCCTGATCTAAATTTTATCTTCAGGGCTCCTGGTGAGTCCAGCAGGCTGAAGCAGAGGTCAAATTCGTATTTGTGGGAAATTCTGTTCCAGGCCTTGGTGACCGCGATCTGGAACCACTTCATGACTTGGTCAGCATCCAGGTACTGAGTGTTTTTGAAGCAGAGGAGGTCTTCCATCTCACTGCTGGGCCTGGTTGCATTGGTTTTGCTGTGGAGGAGGCACAGCATATCTTCCCCTAGTTTAGTCTTGTCACAGATGCAGCCTGTCACGTCCTCATCCGCCCTGCATACCTTGATGGTGCCATAACCTTGTCTGTCTGGGGAGAAAGAGTCATCAGAACACCAAGTCTGGGACCGAAAACAGTATGGCTCTGGGGGTGCAAAAGGCACTATCAGGTCACAGACAAAAGGTTTACGCACTCTCCAGTTCTCATACATGCTCCCTACACCCATGCAGTCCTCCACTTCCATGTCAGCGTCACGGTTGCAAACGCTCCTCAAGGCCTCCAGCAGGTCATCTGCAAAGCCTTCTACCATCTCCCGCATCCTGGCCATGTCTCCAGTGGTGCCCAGGATGCGCTTCTCGTAGAAGCTGGCTAAGACAGCCTTGTCAGGGAAGGTCACTCCTTTAAACGCTTTCCCAAGGACAGCCATGTCATCCTCGTCTCCTCCTGTGTCCTGCCAGTTCCCTTCCTGGAAATCCTGTCTCCAGAGCTCTATCAGCAGGAAGACGACCATGGAAAGGGCGGTCCACATATCCCATCGGACCTTCTTCTCTTTGCTTTCCTCCATCACCTCCGCAGCCTTTTCCAGGGTTTTCTGCCTGGCTTCCTGCTCTGCGATTTCTTGCTCCAAGCGCAGCTGCGCCAGCCGGAGGCTCTCCTCCCGCTCCTTCATCTTCCGGATGACTTCTTCCGTGTTCTCGGGGACAGTGCCATTCTCTCTGGGGAAGAGGAGCGGGTGGTTGACGATAGCCGTAATCACTACTAGGCACACCCGGAAAATTCCCCCAGGCATGGCAGTTCCTTCGCTGGAAGAGAAAGAAAGGCAGAGTGACCCACAGCTCAGGCTCAAACCTCAGAGGGAAACATGGAAGGTCCCACCTGATGAAAAGGTTTGGCATCCTTTCCAGACCTGAAAAGAGTCTAGAAGCTGCTAAGCCTGTTTCTGCAAGTTACCAGCTAAGCTCCCCAGAGACTTTATCAGCAGATGTTAAGGATCAGAGTGCCCTCTTATCAACGTGACTTCAAAGAACCCAGCTACGAAGGCACTTGGTACTGTCAACCCGCTTGCTGGCTTTAAGCACTGTGAGGATCAGGCTCTGGCACATCTTCCCAGCCCCCAGGATGCCTCATGACTGTGGTCCCAGAAAAGGGGCTAAGACGCAAGCATTGCTGAACTGGAAAGGGTTTCATTTAGCCCGGTGGTTGTTAAGTGATGGCTTGTTTATTTTTAGTGTCTGTGGAAGGCATGAGTAAACACCGGGGCTTGATCTCGGGCATCCCCCCCCAAGCACCCCCTTGGCAGCTCTGCCTGCAGCCAGCTCGCTCCTGTTTGAAGTGACCTCAGTGTGGCTCTGAGACACAGCCGAGGTCTGGTCGCAGGCAGCCACGTGCCAGTAACAGACCCCATGCCACCCCTTGCACAGGCCCTTGGCGTGACCTGGAATTACTCCATGTGGTTGCTGGCTCTGCTGCTTGGACTTCACACTTAAAAAAGCTTTCCATGCTCACGATGAAAGACTTCCCAGCCTTTCGGGACACGGTCTCACTGCTGAGGCCTCCCAAAGCCAGTGCCTGGGCTGCTCCCTCCCAGGTGCCGTGTCTATTTCTGGAGGCCTAGCATCAGTACCGAGATCCTGAAGGCCTGCTCAGGGCAGGATGATCTGAGGTTGTCACCCTCTGCTGAGACGTGTCAAGCTCACCGGTCCCTCTTTCTAGCAACTTCACCCCTCAGTTCTGGCACAGGGAATCCAGAAGGGCAAGCAGGAGTTACTTCTTCCAGCTGGGACATGTGAGTGCATCTGCTTTAATGCCTTAAAAGTGTGATTGAGAGCCTGGTAGGAAGACACCTAATCAATCAGGCCAGAAACAGCAACCTCGTTTCTAACCAACAAACTCATCAGACAGCCAAGAGATGATGAGGCACCACTTGTGCACCCGGAGCCGAGGGCTGTACTTCTCTCCCTCTGCAGGAGCTCCTTCCTGGCCTGAACCCAGCAGATTCTGGTGCCACAGCAGTCCTGCTGTCTCAGCCGCTGGGCAAGGAGCTGTCTCTGGCTATCCCATCATTCCTCCTAAGGTCACACAATGAAGACAGACGCATCCCAGCGGGTCTTGTGATCACTGCTGCACCACACACCGCTGCTTCTCCGTTGCACTCACCTAGGTTTCCTCAGTGTGAGCACTCGCCATAGATGGGAGCTGTATCCTCGGCACGCGGTTGTCTTTGCTTGCAAGAGGGCTGGGACTGGACTAACAAGGGAGGAGATCGGGGCTGTAATGCATTGCTCACACACCAAGAAAATTCACACGGTGCTCAGTACAACCCCATGTGCCCCTCCCTGGGGAACACTCGGGTGTTCTTAGATCCCAGTACACCCAAAGATGAGTGCCCTGCCCTTATGCAGACACCG
Organism: Upupa epops; assembly: GCA_013397515.1. Taxonomy (NCBI): domain Eukaryota; kingdom Metazoa; phylum Chordata; class Aves; order Bucerotiformes; family Upupidae; genus Upupa; species Upupa epops. The sequence goes on from VZRI01004426.1 coordinate 135,612, forward strand.
CTCTGGAGATGGTCTGCTGCTCTTGCCTCTTCTTTTTTGCATTTACATTAGGTCTTTAATTCATCAGGTAATGAATTAAAGCTGAATTAATGCCCAAAGCTGGGTGTTCCAGTTGTTCTGTGAGCTCCACGCCTGGCTGCATTTAAAAATAAACTGGGGTCGTCCTGCACTGCCAAAGGCTTTATCGGTCTGTTGGGGCAGGGCAGGAAGCGCTGCTGAGTTCCTTTCCCCAGTGCTACGCTCTTGCAGGCCACGGGTACTTTCCAGTCTTAAGAATAACATGGCCGGGGGCCAGGTGCCTCCTGCTGCAGTCTTGACCAGGATGACAGCGCTGTTCTGCCTTGCCAGAGCCCTGTCCCCGTGGAAGAAATGTGTAACTCTTGCCAGATTACTTCTTGGATGCATAATGCCGAAAGCAGTCGGTTCCTTAGGATCTTCGAGGCTCTCCCGTGCTCAGCTGCCCATGGGAACACCACTTTCAGAGGCTACCTGCTCCTAGGCTCTGCTAGCAGAAGAGGTTGGGCCAGACTTCCCAAGTCCATCCCTGCCTGCCTCAGAGGAATTCACTCTGCCTCACACTGACCCTCCAGGCTACCCTAGCTGGAGTTGCAGGAGTAGGCTAGGAAGCACACCCCCCACTTCTCCTCTTCCCCCAGCCAACTCTCTCTGGAAGAGAGTTAGGATGAAAGCTGGAAGTGACAACATCTTGGGGGCAGGTGAATTTGTCTGCTTTCAGCCTGAACAGAGAAGTTCTCCCTTTTGCTTCTGCTGCCATTCACGCCAGAAAACGACATCAAACATCAACACGATTAACATGAACTGATGTTCAGTGAGGAAGGCTGGTGGAGCTTGGCCTTGACAGCAGCGAGGGTGGTATGGGCAGAGCGTTCCCACATCTCACCAGACACAGCTGTGCTGGCTAATATGGAGAGACTAAACAATGCCCGTGAAGGCAGTGGCACCACCGGCTCGGGTGGTTCATGCCTCCCCATAACGAAGGCCACTCTTCTCTCCTCACTGGCTTCTAACTTCAGCCCAAGCAATTGAAGTATGATAAAAATATTGACAGTTGCTCTGGCTGAAACGGCTTCTGTGTGGGGAAGAGGGAGAGAGTCCAAGCGTTGCCGAGCTGGAGACTTAAGGAAATGAAAGATCGCTGTTTCAGCTGCACAGAAAACGTCGCAGCGGGGGGAAGTGCAGGTGCCTTGCCAAACAGCAGGTTCCCAACGTGAGCGACACCTTCTTCAACTGACAGGTCCTGACAGGTTTGTGCAACGCACAGACAGTACCCAGGCTCTGTAACAGACTCACATCTAACCACCTTCTGCAGGCCCTCCTGCCACAGTCCCACGGCTCCAAACACCCCCTGTGAGAGCGTTGCCTTGGCACATCAAATGAACATCACCCCTGTGCCCTGGCCTTGGGCCCTGGAGTGGCTGGTGTGAGGGAGCAGAGATCCCACTTCTTTAGCTTCGGTGACCACAAAGCAGGGGAAGTAGCAGCAAGTCGGAGGGAAGCAGCTCAGGGAAGGGGGAAGAGCCGGGGCAGGCGGGTATGCAAAGCCCTACCGTCTTGATGCAGAGCTCAGTCTCTCTTTGCTGCCCAGCACGTGATGCTGCCTGTTCAAACCTGCCTCTGGCATCAGAATTAGTGTCCTGGGCTTCTCCGTGGCACTCACTGCTTCGGTGACTGGGTGCTTCACTCATGTTAACAACTGCTCTGAACAACCCTGGGAAATGAGGAGGCAGGCACCCTCCCACTCTGCAGCTGGGGAGCAAGGGCTCGGAGAGATAAAACCTGACAGTTGTGCTGCCTGATCACAAACGATTTATCAGCAGCACTTTGCAAGTTCAAAGGCTTCAGCAAGAGCACCCACAGCCCTCCACCTTCAGCTCCCAAATGAGCTAGGCATCATCCCTCCAGCCTGAAGCAGCCTCCTTGTCTGGAGAATCCCCACCAGTGCCACAGCAGGTCCTGAATGAAATGACTCAGGGAGCTCCAAGAGGGGAAGGGCAGAGAAGACTCTCTAATTGAGGTGGGTGCCATGAAGCCACATGCAGAAGGAAGCCACTGTCACACCTGAGAGCTACACCAATCAGTAATGCTCCGTTCACCTGCCTGCCTGGAGCAGGGCACGGGCAGCACATCGTGAGGGAAGGGAGGCAGCACACGAAGTTCACAGCCATGTGACACCTTCACCAGGCCAGGCAGCAGTCTGTTGGAGAGCACCCTCTGCCTGGGAACTCTGAGAGCTGGCTAAAACCCTCGTGCATACAGGACATAAAACCAAGGGTTGAACGTGCCCAAAGGCTCGCCCTAAAGCACCCTCCTCCTTTGTCACACTGTTGGGACAGCATCAGTGACTCCAAGATCGTGAGAGAAAATGGGCTGGGGCTCTGGCTCTCTACCAAAACTATCAGTGGATAGGGCCAACAGCACCGGCCCATGAGGTGCAGAGGCCTGGATGTGAGACTGGTACCACAGCCTGCTCAGGACCACAAAAGGCAGGTACGGCAGAGCAACTACCTTCCGAAACGTGCCTGGAAGCTCCACCCCGGATGAGGTGCTTGGCCACAGGGCGGCCATTGGACAAGGCCGCTTGCCTGATTCCTGTTGTCTCGCTGTTTGACCGAGAACACGCTAGCCTTTTGTAACATCCATGGACATCCTGTCCCGGGCCTGCTGCGGTGCCAGCGGGGTCAGCCGCGCAGCCCCAGTCGGACATCCTGCCCAACAGCTCTGCCGTGCACTTTCGGAAGCAATATTTTCCTCCCGGGGTCACCAGATCAGGTATTTCCAAGGAAATGCTGATGCTCATCCTGTGTACGGGACTAGGTAGCCCTCCCTTCCCACAGTCAGGCAGGCTCAGGGTGGCCAAGCACGTGAGCTGCGCTGATGTTTCTCTGGAGGCAGACGGTACTGCGCAGACGGCCTCTGCCCATTGAGTCACTACATCCTAGTGCACACAGGTATGACGCCACTAACCAGGGCAGGATTCCGGTCCCCTCTTTTTGCCTCAGAAGACAGTGGCCACCAAAGACAGCTGTAATGACTACTAAGTAAACACAGAACCATGTCCCATGCCCCTAAAGCACTCGGTGTTCAGTTAGTGCGAGGCTGGACCCAAGAGGGAGCTCCCACGGCGAACAGGAGACAGGGAGCGCAGCATGCGGAGCGTGTTACTTAGCATCCTGCCTGTTGCCTGAACGCGTTTCTTTGCTTTGTCACTGCGCAAGCCAGCTCAGCTCTTGTCAGCAAGCAGCATGTGGGCAATCTGTGCAGTGCCTCGGGTTCCCCCTACTATTGCTGAGAAGGGGTTTTACAAATTGGAACAGAGTGCTGGCTAAGAGGGAGGCAGGAGGGGAAAGGTAGGAAGTGTGCATGTGGCTCCCACCCACGTCCTGAGCTGTTTTGGTAGGATCCCAGCCAGGAGCAGCTTGGCTTTTTAAGCCAAATCTGTGTTAATTGTGAGGGAAACAATCGGAGCGGGCTGAACTTCTGTGCAGGGGCTTCTGGTGCTGGGGTTTGTTGGGGCTGTGGGGTTTTGCTAGGAAGAGGAAAGACACACACCAAGGGAACAGAGGATGTCTTACCAACACGGCCAACCTGCTCCCCCTCAGCCCCAACAGGATGGAAGCGCAGGCAATGTGAGGAGCAAGGTCACTGCACAGATGCTCTGTCTTCCACCTGGTGCCTATGTTGGGACCCAGTCAGGCTGGCACCTTCCCAGCCACATGACTTCTCCTGCTCGTGTGGGCAGCCATGGCTCCTTGATCCCATCTGACAGCGACCCCGGGAAAGGTGGTGAGAGTACAAGAGAGGTTCAACTGCCAAACGCTTTTCTTCACAGCTTTCTGCCCTTCTTATCCTTATTTCATTCTCAGCAAGGTGGGAAAACCTCGCAGCAGCGTTGTCAAGCCAGGCAGTGGTTATTCTGACTCTCCTCACCCTCAGGTAAGCATATGCCCTACGTGGCTACAGCTCCACTTACACGCACGGGGTCCACACAGTTAAGGCGATACTGCAGTATTCAAAGGCCTGGGAAAGTTGATCTCCCAGCAGGGATCCCCCCCAGCACATCTAACACAAGCACACGTGGATACTGGCAGGGCTCAGGCATGACTCGTGGGAGGATTGCGTTTTACATGTGCAACTACAGAGTCCCGTTTCAGTCACGTGAATGAGGAGCACTTACGTGTTGCAGACAGTAGAAACCACAGCAGCTGCCAGACACTTCCACGCTGAGAGGCTGAACCACAGCCCAGCAAAGAGATACTGCAATCAGAGGCTGCGAGTTTGGTTCCTTGAGACCTTCTACCTCACTGGCTGTGTTCCTGTTGACTTGGTCTGGGGGATCCTGCTGTGGCAGGGGGACTGGGCTGGATGCTCTTGCGAGGTCCCTTCCGATCCCTAAGGATTCTTTGCCTCTCTGAACCCATGATCACTATCTTGAGCCCCTGACAAAGTGACTCTCCTGTGTCAGGAGGCTGCAGCTCCAAGTATCTGCTTAAACAGGACTCAGAAACACCGGATGGGATCGGAGCTTCGTGTCACACCGGACCATTGTCCTGCTAACTCGTGACAGCTGCTCGCGTTCAAACAGCTGGGAGGGGCAGCATGTAAAACCTGGCTCTTGTAGACAGAACGTGGCCACAGAAACGAACAGCAAGGCCTGAAATCCATCGCCTGAAATCCCAGCTTTTCGTAAAACACAAGGTAGTTCCTTAAATAAAGCAAAACATAAACAGCCAGCAGGCTGTGAAAGCCCCTGCAGGGATGGACAGTGGGTGTGGAAGGAGGAGAACGCAAAACGAGCACTTCTGCTGCACTACCCTGTTTCCCCGGCTCCCCGATCTCAGCAGAGGCCCTGCAGTGCCTGCCAGCAGGGCAGTCAGTCCCTCTCACTTCACTACCTGGTGGCTCTAGAAAAGAAGAGCAGAAATAACTGAAATGCTTTGGGAAGCAGTAAACCCAGGCTTGGCTGACTGCTCATAAACCGAAGGACTGCCGAGAGACGCGCACACACGGCAATACGTTGGCTACCGAGTACCGCTGGCTAGCCCTGCCTTCCAGAACGAGTTTGGATCAACAGAAACCAGAAACAAAGCAAGCCACGCTGTACAAGAAAACACTCTGTCTCACTTCCACTCACTACTTCCATGAAGCTCATCCTTTCCGCAACCGCGGCCACCAACTCGGAGCCATTTTCACCCCAGGGAGTGACTCAGAGACGAGCCCACTGCCACACGCTCCCCTGTTCAGCAGTTTTCATGTGCCCTTTGGCCACTCGCCTGTGCTCACCAACACAAGAAAGCGTCTTTAAGCTCTCTCTTTCCCCGAAGAGTTTGTAAACTAAATACTGTGCAGAGGCTCAGTGGGATAAGAGTGAGGTAAGACCCGCTGCTGCAGCCCAAGGACTGAACACACACGTTAGGGCTGGGAAGCCACGCGGTTTTGATTTGGGATGTGTGGGGTGAGCACAGGCACCGCTCCTTTGTAACTCAAGCACAACAAAGGAAGGCTTTGTTTGCAAGCCAAGGGACAGCCCCTCCGCACACTTAAAGGCTAAGTTACAACAGAATGGGAACTGTGAGTCATAGCTCTGAGGGCCCCTCTTACAGACTGAAAAATCGCCCCTTCTGCAGAAGCAAGAAGCAGAGACAGCTTCCAGCTCCGCGGGGAGAAGCCAAGTGTCCAGGACTAACAGCAAAACCAAGGCTGAGCTGAGAGCATGTGCTGCGGATGACTTAGAATGAAAACACGTCCCTTTCGCCTGACATCTCTTCCTGTAACTCCTTCACTGCCTGAGATCATCCCCCTGCACTCATTCCAAGAGCGTGAAGCAACTCTGTCTCGGGAGGGAGGTGGGTGGACTCCAGCCAAGCACTGTCAGACAAGTTCTTGACTTCGACTGCAGACGAGCGTGGCCATCACGCTTAGACTGGGCAGTCACTGTGCAGGGCTGCGCCAGAGCTCCGTGTCCTTAAGTCAGCCAGTGCCCAACAATTCACATCAGCTGCCAGATTTCAGCTGCCTCACAGGGAGGCACTCATCTCATGTGGCCCTACTAGCCTAGGAGAAAAAGGTGAGGGTCTTCTTCAGTTACCATGAATGGGCTGCGTGAAGAGTCTGTGCTGCAGGAAATGCGAGTGTCTTCTGTTACTGTTCCAGTAGTCCCAAGGCGTTTGGTTGCTAAATCTCCAGAGGCCTTTAGAAGTGAAATTCTCCTCTGAAAGCAGTGGCAGTCAGGTACCTGAACATCCAGGAGGCAGCAGCTTAGGATCTCATTGCTTCAAGTGTGGACACACACATAAACACAAGCCCCTCTGGGGAGAACTGCACATCAAGCATCACGGGTTAAGGCTGAGAACATCTCCTCAGCTCCATCTCTGCTCTGTTATTACTGTTCTACAAGAGCTTACGAAACAGGGGGGAAAGTAGGTCTGGAAAAGCAATACAGCCCCCACCTCTGCCCACATGCACGGCTTGCATGGTTTCTGGAAAATCTTTGCCTACTCCATTCTGAGAAGCTGGCAGCAAATCTCCACCTCTGCTTGCCAAGGCAGCCTGGACTACTGCTTAACTACCTCTACCTGTAGGGAAATCTCCTTATCACTGCATGTGCTTTCCCCAAAACAACCCGCAAGCCCTGCTAGGATGCTGGCACATACAGGCAGTATCTTCAGGAGCTACTTCCCTCTCTGTGGGCTGCGTGGGAATTTTTGCTCCCAGTCCTTACCAGGCGCTCCCTGAGCATCATGGAATCCTTTGCAGTTTGGAAGGACTGAAAGCAAGGCTCTCTGAAGCTGAATGTCACTGTTTTCATTCGAGTTTGGCCACAGAGTCGATCCTGAGTGCACCCACCATCCCTTAGGGTAACCCCCAGAGAGGTGCAGTTGTTTTCAGAAGTGGCTTAGCTGACAGCTTACATAGAATCATGGAATCCTTAGGGATCAGAGGGGAACCTCAAAAGATCACCCAGTCCAATCCCCCTGCCACAGCAGGGTCACCCAGACCCAGTGGCACAGGAACACAGCCAGGCGGGGCTGGAACGTCTGCAGAGAAGGAGACTCCACAGCCCCCCTGGGCAGCCTGGTCCAGTGTCATCTTCATGTTGAGGCACAAGAACCTTCTCCACCTGCTTTCTGCCCTAGTTTCGAAAGCAAAGGAGCAGTATGTTTTCCTTCACCAGGCAACCGAAATAACCACAGCATCAGAGACTGTGCCTAACAGGGCTTAAATCCTGCTACAGCTGGCCTCAAGGGTCTTCGTCTTTGCCAACATCATCCCTGGTTTTCTCAGACGCATGCATGGCAGTGAGGTTCTTCAGACGCTTTCCCTACAAATGCTGAAAGAGCATCTCTGCCTTGAGGCCAATATCACCGATATGAACAGTGTGCTAGATCAGCCAGAAAAACCTGCCTCTGGAAGAGGGATAATAATGAAAGACAGGGAGGGGGCAAGGGAAGAGAGAAAGAGCTTCATTTACACACAGCAGAATGGCAGTGGGCCAGCTCTCACAGCTTTGATCGGGGCTGACTGGAGGAACATGCCAGGGAACGATGTGAGCTGAGCTTTGCTAGAGCAGAGCAGACATTGAACTGACTGGGCTGGGAAGAAGGGGACAGGCACCACCCAACAGATGCAAATCCAGAATAAAGAAGAAGAGGAAATATCCCACGGAATAAGTGAAAAAACAGGTACTCAAAACTGTATCGGGACACTGGGGCAGCCAGGACTGCTGCTCTGGCAGCTCTCTCTGCCATTAGCCCCAGTTCTTCCCAGCACTGCTACCCACAGAGCCTCCTGTCAGAGCAGCGCTGTCAGACACCTGGATTTCACCACCACCTCTGCTTTCAGGGGGCTTTCCAGGAGGATTTGCACAAACACGACAGTGCTACACATCGCTGATTCATAAAAGACACCATTTCCTCTCAGTCTGCTGCTCTGCAGTCAGCCCTGATCATCACAAGAGTGTCCAGGCGCTTCCAGGGCTTTGCACTCCTTCTTACACCTGGAAGAAAGGGGATCTAGCACTTTGCCAGTGCAGGTCAGTTCTGCATAGCAGCAAATGCAGCAGTAACTGCTCTCAGCAAAGCTTGGACTCGCTGGTTCCATCTTCTCTGCCTAGACCCCAGCCGTACCAAGGAGACAGATAAAAGCAGTTTTGCACTGAATGCCCAAAGGGAGAGGCTTTTAACACCGCTCTCCTCAACTGAAGCCATTTCCAAATATAACCTGCCCAGATTGCACTTTCACTTTGCAAACGCTGCCTGACCCTTGCTGCTGGGAGCCTTCACTAAAATAGGAGCCAGCCCACCTTCCTTCCGGCATTTCGGCTCAAGACCTCCTATCAGGAAGCTTCAACCCATCAGGAAGCTTTTTAAATCTCCTCAAATCTGGAAGGAAGGATGACCCCTGGAGCACTTACCTGCTACACGACTCTGCAGGTGCTCATTAAACTTCACATTACTACCATCGCCGTGACGCAGAGAAGACTGTGTTCAGTCACCCACCGCTGACGCGCAGCCAGGAGGGCTGCAAATCACAGAGAGAACGGAGGAGGAAGTTTAGGCAGGAGATGGGTAACACCATCAGTTACCTAAACAGGGACTGATTAAAAGAGCGATTAACTCCCCCCCTTACCTAACAAAACGAGCAGAAGAGCTCAGGAGACCAGCAGATCAGTTCTGCAGTGATCAGAGGAGAGTCAAGATGCTGCTTCTCCCATGGGGAAGCGTGTGAATCACACGGCGGGGCTGTCAGCGCCGCAGACATACCAGCCCGCCAGGACCTCCCTCCTTTGACTCCATCCTCACCCACCAGCCCTCTCCTTTTAAAACGGATTAGGGTCACATTAGTGGCTGTGTAAGCACTAGGGCTGGAACAGTTTGTCTGGGATTGGTTTGCCTCAGAAGAGGCATCATCCAGCTGCTGTAAGCAGCTTGTGAGGTAGAAAGACTTGCTTGGGGAGCTGTGTTCAGAGCGCTAATGTGAGAACCAGAGAACACAGGAGAGGAGGCAGGAAATAAGGCCACGAGCATACAGGAAGATGTGAAAGCGAACCACAGAAGATAAACTGCCGTATTTCAGGGGGCAGGAGTTAAGAAATTTTAGGTGAAACAGGAAACAAAGTGAAGTTCTCCAAGCAGAAGTAAGAGAGGGTGGGCTCAACCAGCTGACTGCAGGCAGATAAAGGAGATCATACAGTCATGTGCACGTGGGGTGAAGAACTGGAATCCACTGTCCTCCTTACCAGCCATGATCACCGCTTCAAACCCTCTGTCCAAGGACAGTGAAATCGTGAGTACCCTTCCGTGGGCCAAGCTGGCCTTTGGATCTGGGTCCTTGAGGGCTCAGTATAAGGCTGACATGTCCTGGCTCTCCTGAACCCACTCACTCCGTCAGCTCTTGGCGGGGATAGCTCCTCCCTCCCACCTCCCACGTTCCTGCTCTGACCAGACTGTGTGACCAGAAGCTTCACTTCTCTGTTTGTGTCTTCAGCTGCCTGTGTCTTCAGGCCACATTGGGCAAACAGGCCCTGCCCTGACTTCCCAACACCTTGCAGCCCGCAGAGCTGCTTCTGCCATGGCAGGACCAGTGTCATGACCCTACCACCGGCAGCAGAGACTGCTGAACGCGGGAGCAGGACACACCGACTCGGAAAGGGCTGGATCTATGCTATAATATCCCAGAGGAGTTTTGTTAGCCCTCAGGGCCTGCAATGCCTGGTCTTCTGGTGGCTCAGGGCCAGTGAGGTGCAGCAGCTACTCCTGCTCAGAGGAAAGGAGCTATAAAGTGCTAGTCAGCAATTGCTGCTACAGTACTCACAAGCCCTCACTTGTTAATCTGTGAATCTCAAAGGAGAGTTTAAGTCAGGGTCCCCCTCTGCTATATGCGTACAGATGGTGCAGAGACCTCAGTGAACCTGAGAGGGTGGTCTAAGGTCACTGCAGGAAGGTCCCTCTCAGCACTGGGTGTGTCTGCATTGCATCATGTAAAGACAAAACCATTTCTGTTTCTAAACCCTTTAGGAGTGGAGTCCAACTGTCAACCCAGCACTGCCAGGCCACTACTAAGCCATGTCACTAAGCAGCACATCTACAGGTCTTTTAATTACCTCCAGGGAAGGTGACTCCTCCACTTCCCTGGGCAGCCTGTTTCGATGCTTAACAGCCTCACAGGCTGGCACAAACCTCTTCTCACTCCTTAGAGTTCAGTGCAGGTCAGCCCTACAAAAGCCTGCTCTGCATGCCAGAAATCAAAGCTGTCCCTGCTCCAGTGAAGCTCAGCGGCTACTCTGGCCATCAGATCGTGGCAGTGAAACCAGTTCGTTTTGCTGAACAGCTGGTCAAGGTTGCCTCACACAGCTTTGCACAGCCTGCCTGTGTGTGGAAATCAAAACAAGCTGCAAAATAGAGCCCTCTTGCAGCTGCATCCCCGGGCCAGTTCTCAGTCCCCCAAGCTACTTCGAGCTTGGCTACACACCTCCCCTTCCTATTGCCCGCACTGAAGGTGAACGGGCAAAAGGTTTTGCTTACACAGCTGAGCCCACGTCCCTGCAAAACCTGGAATTCATGGCTGGGCAAACCGTGATGCCTTCCAGTCACACCCTGACCGTGCTCCTTTCCTCCAGCCTGAAAACCAGTCTCGTACCTCCCTCCACCAGCCAGCTGATGGCAAGCATGCTGCCTGGCAGCAAACCTGCTTTTCCCCCAGTATAAACGCATTATGATCATACTTGGGAGAGAAAGAGCTGGCCCACCCATAGCCCATTTTAAAAAGGATCTGAGGGAACAAGCCAGGGGTCTTTTCAGCTTCCTATTCCACTGCTATGGACTGCAGCTACAAATCTGTGAAGCAGAGCGCTCAAGATAGGACAGCAAAGGCCAGCAGAGAGTCCTGTGTGAGCTCTTCATGAGGGCCATGTACTTCACCACTGTTCCCTAGGACAACTACTTAATGCTCACCTTGCTGACTGAGGCTGAATTTAGCTTAACATTTGCCAGGGCAGTTGATTCTAGAGGGGATGCAGATGTGTCAGGAGAAAACAGTACAACGGGAAAAGCAAACTGGGTACCCACTGCACTCAGGGAACTCATTTAGACTAGCAGAAGAAGAAAGTACAAAGTACACCAGAATACAGCCCTACAGCCCTCCCAGCATGTTTCCTGATAGCCCAATACCTGCGTTAATTTATTTGCAGGCCAGCACCAGGAGACTGAAAGAATGGGGCAGGCATTTGCAGATGGCAATCTGAAGTTGTCCTTTTCAAAACCACCCAGGTTCTGCTTCAAAAACAAACTCAGGAGTTAGTTGGATCGGCTTGTGGAACACCAGTGTAAGGTTTCAGAGAGTCAGATTCCCTCTGCCTGTTACTCACTGCCACATTAGAAGGATCACAAGTGCTGGCATCCCTCTGAGACCACGGTGCAGCAGAGACACCTTATTGCCATGGAGAGAGCCAATAAAGGATCGAAGTGGAGCAGGGCTTGCAGCTTTTAGCTACCAGACAGCCCGAAACAACCACTCAGGAAAACCAAATCCCCCAGACCCTGACCTGGGCTATTTAGTCTGACTTGCAGGGGGAAAATAAGAAGGGAAAAAAGTGTTGTTCCTAGTATATTCTCATGCTTCAGGCAACAAAAAGAGGAGGACAATTAGCTGGGGAGGAGCCACCACCGGAGCTCCTGATGAACAGGTACATCTTTGTTGTTCACAGGTCACTTCTTCCTTGTGGATGCCACTGCTGCAAACACAGACCAGATCGCTGCATTCTGATAACTGAGTCATGAAAAAATTGTCACCTACCAGCTGTGCGCCACGAAGCCCTCGGGGCTGATCCCAGTACTGACAATAGCGCCTGGACCTTCAGCACATCAGTTCACCTCTCTCCACATCTGTGGTAGTCAAACCTAAGGTGTCGTTTCCCATGGGGGAGCAGTGAGAAGCACCTATTGTGCAGAAAACAAGAGAAGGCTTTAAGTGTCTGTTCCTAATTTTTATGCTCTGCTTTTTCTCAAGGACTGAAGGGGCCTCTTTCACATGTACTAAGGAAAAGCTGGTTTTAAACACAGCTATCTATGGAGGGGAACAATCACTTTAGCCAGTCAGAGCTGCAGAAGAGCATTATCATCATTACCAACTCAAACCTCACAGAACAAGCCATACTACACTGTTCTCCTGTCTGGGGCTGGCCTGGCAGCTCAGGTTCTTCCTGGCAACTCACACCAGACACTTATCCCTGAAGGAGACGCACTGGGTATGGTTTAAGCCTTACAGCACTCATTAAACATGTTAATAGTAATGTATGCCTAGAGACAATGGTGCTCATCTCATCTCACCACACACAGACACCACTACCAAAACGTCCTGTCTCCCTGAGGGAGTTTAGTAGGTCAGATCCCAACAGAACTGCTTCAGTGGGAGACTGCAGAGTTGAAGATGCTAAGGCATCTGGGTTCTGCATGTCCGTTTTACAGCCCATAACTTCAAGTATCCCAGACCCAGCTCAGATTTGATCTACTCGCCAGCTTTCTTTAAAAAGATGCCCACATACATGAGCAGCAGCTCTACTAAAACCATCTCTCCTTGTCTTGGTTCTCCACAAAACGCATGCTGTACTCTCAGAAGCAAAGCAAAGGAGGTTTGTAACTAGCTGACCCCAAGCAGTGTTCACAGAGCAAAGCTCAGCGATGGGTTCGGCACTGTCTGCTCACTCCCGAGCTCAGCACTGACACACGGACCCCACGAGCTGTCCTCACCGGCAAGCGGTGGCTGCGGGGTCCCAGTTCAGCGGGTCCATCCTCCGGCCGTTCCCCAGCTAGCGGGGGCTGCAGCTCTCGGGCCCTGGGAGCAGCCAGGGTCCCACTCCTGGATCCCTCTCTCACCCCTGCGTCCCGCTTCAGCCCCTGTCTCTGCCCGCGCTGCTGCGGGAGGAGCGCGGAAGAGCGGCGACCGCTCCGGTGGGCACAGTAGCCCGAGGCCGGGGCCCGATCCGGCTCGAAGTCCCGAGACCCCCCGAGAGGAGCCACTTGGGCACGCAGGGCGATCAAACCGCGAAGTGACTTTGCGAAGAGAGCCCGGGGAAGTCACTCGGAGGCGACCTGTTGCGGGCGGACACCGGCACCGGTCGCGCCCGACAACGGCTCTGCCCGCCCCAACCGCCGCGGGGAAGCGGGACCCCCGCAACCCCCTCCACCCCCTGCCCCAGGCTCCCGACCCCGCAGCCCTGGAGGTTCTTACCGGGCCGGAGCTCCGCCGAGGCCGGTATCGGGGCGGCGACGGCTCCGCTAGAGCGCGGGCGAGTCCGCCCAGTCCGGCCGGAGCGGAGTTTCCTTCCCTCTTTGTTTCCCTCCTCCTTCAGCCCAGTCCCGGCAGCCCCGGGAGCCGAGCCCCGCTCCGGCAGGCTGCGGTGAGCTCCCCGCTCACCCCCGGCCCTCCCTCCCATCAGCTCCGCACACGGGGCAGTGCCGAGGGCACGGGGAGGGAACGGGCTCGTCTTGCTTCTCGCATGGGTCCTGAGCTCCTGCGGGGCTGGAGGGCAGCTGGAAGGCGTCACCTCGCTCGCAGCTCTTAACAAAGCTGATGCGCGGAGCCCGGGGACGCCAGACCACTGCCCCGAGCCGAGGAGGCACGGGCACACACCGGGGAATCTGCCAGCCTTTCGGGGCAGGGAAGTGGCACTGCTTCCTTTGCAGGGCCGGGGGAGCCGGGGCACGGCAGGGTGCTTTCAACCTCTGATAAAGGGCAAGGTACGGGGTTTAAACAGGTTATTTCCAGCACTGACCTCACCCTACAGGGCATCGTCTCACACAGACCTATCTAGCAGAGGACTAAGTTTGCTTCTACAGCATAGAAACATCAGCCCAGCTTAGCGGAGCCACAGAGCCCTTCCCCGTGTTGGTGCTGCTGCGGCACGTCCCGTCTTCTCCACCACTGCTGCTTCGACGCTTGGCTCTTGTGCTGACAGCGCACTACCGAGGGGGGACCGGGCGAATGTGGTGGCACAGCTCTGCCTGGAGCCATCTGGCTTGCGAGTGGTAACTGGGACGATTCAGTCGGCCTGTTGTTTGGATTTCCTCGAGTGCTTATTGAGTTACTAACGTTTTAATGTGTTTGTAAACGTGTGTGTACGCGGGTTATCGCCTCGGTGTTTGAATCGAGTGTGTTCGGGTGTATTGGCAAGCTGGCTGGCGGTAGTGCATTCCTTTCTCATTACGCCATCATCTGTGAAAAACATCTCCAGCCAGAGCCACGCCAGAATCTCCCTGTTTCTGTGCTGCAGGACTCAGCCTGCCTTGGTGCATTATTTATTTCCCCTGGGAACTTCGCAGCAGCAGCAGCAGGAGAGGATTCGGCTCCTTTTCCAAGATCACAGCTATTCATCACGGAAGCCAAAGGGAAATGTCTATTAAATATCTCCTACATAAAAGCTGTCAGGGCAGTAATTACTGATGCTGGCCGTGCCTGAGCAGGGATACCCAGACACGCATACACTGGACAATACAAATCACCATAGGTTACAGCCGCTGTCATTTACATTCATCTGCACCATTCCCCTGGATGCAGGGAAAAGGCCTACCCATTTGTCAAAGGGATGCTCGCATCCCAACGGATGATATTACCTATCTACCACCCCATTCAGGATCCTCTTTCTGTGCCACCTAAGATGGTATAAAATTATGATAACAATAAGACACATGTAAATGGAAAAGTCAAACCCAGGCACATTCATTTGATTTGTATGAGGTTTTCTGATGCAGTTCAGCAGTTTGAAAGAAGGGGGGAAACTAGAAGCACATATCCTGACAACTCCGGCACATGATTCATCGTTGGAATATTGCTCTACTGCAGAAGGCTTGCAATCATTATCTTGCTAAAGGTGGTAATTTATTTGATAATGAGCTAAGCTCCGCTAACCTTAAGCAGATGTTGGATGGGACCTGAAGCTGTGAGCAGTGGAGTAACAGTACCACAGTTCCTCACACAGTGGGACATAGCCTGTGGCACAGCCGCACGCCTGCTACTGCAGCAGAAATTAGAGTCAATACAATTATAGAATAATAATATCATTTCTAAAATGGACTCCAGGATCCCGTCAGTGGGAGAAGAACAAGAGCAAAGTTAGGGCTAAGAAACTCTGGGACATCTTCCCAGCTGCTTTTGGGTATCTTGGGAGACTGAGGAATTACTTAATTCTTTCTAATCTGTGACGAGACTAACAGTAATTCTTTAAACTACTACAAGCAGTAAGTACAAAATCATCTGCAAGTTCTGCAGACAAAGAATGGGGGTACAAAAGACAGGCCGTGGGTAGTCAGCAGTGGAATGAGACAGTACACTGCATGTGGAACACCAGAGATGGCTGCCAACCTGCAGCACACAAGGGCATCCTGTGAATAGATTGCACAGAGAGAGCAGGAATCCTTGTTGCACTCAGGCCTTGCCGCGGCCCTACCTTTGACACTGCGAGCGCCTGTGTCAGCCTAAAGGAGACCGCATCAGGGCAGTGTTTGAACAGGCACAGCTCAGCACAACCCGGCAGAGCTGGAGCACAGCACGAGCAAGGGGAGAACGGAGTGGGGGCCTCCCTTTGACTCACCAATATTTCACACCTTCTAGCTGCCAGGCAAGGAAATGTGCAGCGAGATGGATTCTGCTCCTCAGAGCTCACCATATGGTGTCCTCATCTGCCCCTTTACACCTGACTTTATAAACATCTTCAATCTCTGCAATTACTATAGCTTTCCCTGGGTATTAAGATTTTTTTAATAGCCTTCTCTTCCCAGAAGACTCAAGTGTCAAGCAGTGCAAGATGCCAGACAAATTTTCAACTAGCAAAAGATTTAGTGGTTGAGAATTAAAAGAGTGAGAAAAAAATAGGAGTGGAACAAATAGATTAAGGCCTGGATTCTGCTGCTGGAACTGAAAGGCTGTTGGAAAGCACAGGGGGAAGATGCTTCTGCTAACCAACAAATGAAGAAGCATTTGAAGCTCATTTTCAAACCCATCCAGCTGCTGAGAAGAGAGCCATGGGGCAGAGCAGGTAAGCGGGTCATGAAAAGCAACCTCTGAAGAAACCTGAATGCTGTGCAGGACCTCGTGTGCTTACGTTACCTTGTAGGCTCTCCTGCCTAGCCTTTCTAGGGATGAACGATGCTGGACAGCCAGCATGAGGAGGCTGTGTCACGTCCCTCGGCCTGTTCCTCACAAGTCCCTTCTTCAAAGCTGTAGGTCAGGTTGGTAGCATTGAACACAGTACTGGTGGTGTTAAGAGCCCACAGTGGGCAGTGATGGGGATGGGGATCCACAGACCTTTCCTCCAGGGGTCTTGCAGAATACCTTGGTTTTGGCTAAGGGAAGGGTAAAAGAACTCCCTAACTAGCATGGCAGGCCATCACATTCCCAGTTGCACATCTGGGAGTAAAAACTGTGACAGAAAGCTGTTCCGCATTTTTCTAACCACGCGTGAGTGACGGCAAGTTCAGCTTAGTTCCAGGATTATTGACTTAATTTTAGTTGCTTTTCATCCAGTTTAATTTTTATCTAGAGCATGTAATTGTATATTACGCAGTGAGGGTACTGGAGCACCAGAACAGGCTGCCCAGGGGGTTGTGGAGTCTCCTTCTCTGCAGACATTCCAGACCCACCTGGCTGTGTTCCTGTGTTACTTGGTCTGGGTGATCCTGCTGTGGCAGGGGGACTGGACTGGATGATCTTTCGAGGTCCCTTCCCATCCTAATGGTTCTATGATTCTGCACAGACTGCTTGTCAGCATTAGCTTCTGTCTGAGAACTGACCAAGCCCCTTATTTGTGTGTTTCTATTAATCAAAACACTTCTGTGACTTAACCTTTAAAGAAAATGCTTTTGTTTCATCCTCTTGACATCACAGTGACAAACATGATAAAAGGTTTCTGATGTTTGAGATCTGTTGCGTGATCTTTATGAACAAAGGAGACAACCTCAGTCCGATTTGAACTGAACAACAGTTCACATTATCGAACCATCATTGAGTTTGAAAACAACAGAAGAGGGCATTAAAAAAGAACAGAGAAAAAATACCACTTAGATAATAAATGAACAGCACTGCCTTGTCACTGCAGAACGAGGATGATCTTTAGCAAACTTTTGCTCCTTTAAGCACTGCAAACCTTCTGTGACTCCGAGAAGGCAAACTGGCTTGCAGGGTACACCCCTGGATGCGTGCCCACCAACCGCTGCAGTGGCACTGGTGTTTGAGGCCATGAGGTTGTGATGGATTTCCGAATCACCGGGGAAAGGACAAGACTTGCAGAGAAAGGAGTAAGTTATTTACCATATTTGTAGTATAGATAAAACACTAGTTGGGTACTGATAAATTGTTAGCCAGAGCTAAGGTGGCAATCTCCTGTAGACAAGATTATCCGAGTAAATGGAGCAAACTGTACGCAAATACAGGGCCTTGTCCCTGAACATATTCACCCGGCCATTATGTCTCCACGCATTAATTAATATTTATAGCACGTTTCTAAGCCAGAAAAGCTTGCCTGGCCTGAAAGTAGCTGTTCAGGGGGCAATTTCGGGGCCGCTGTGGTGGTGGAGTGCCACCTGGTGATGCTCTTCCTTACAACAGGGTGGTGCGAAAGGGTTCCTTCAACCCCTCCAGGCTCAGGCTTTCCTTCATCAATTCTTATCGTTACCTTCACGTGTCCACAGGGTTCATTTCACCCTTTCCAGAAGACATGTACTGTCATGGTCTCTTCCCCAAATTGCTTACATTCTCCTGGGTGATGCTGTGATAAGACTTTACTCTATTTTTATCTCTGCAGTAGCCCATAAATCCTCACACTCAGGAAATGATGGCTTATCGTTTTGATGCCACTACAGTTTACGGCACACATTAAATTAACTGCCTAAGGGTTGTGACCTCAAATAAATCAGCGAGCACATATTTCTTCTCCAGCAACCCTTTCTGCATGCACACAAACGCACCCACTGGCCGAACCTCTCTGAAATGAGGAGGGTGAATCAGATGATTCCCCTTCTTTCTTGAACAGAGTCAGATATTCAGGGAAATAAATGACGATTGCTCCAATGAATGGGAACTTTATGGATCTGACTTTTCTGGGCTGTTAATGGAGATTTATTTGTTTGCATTTCCCATGATTGATTTACTTTTTTCTTCTTTGATGGCTCTAAGAGTTTTTTGCTCTCACTAGCAGAGAGCTTTTCCTGGAGCTGAGAACCCAGGCTCAGTTTAAAAGGAAGCACTGCTTCAAGGGCTCTACCTTCTCCAGAGGTTCCCTCTCTGACATGAGCGCAGCATTTACAGCCATGACAGTCACAGCGCCTGCAGGATGGCAGATGGTGTTACGTCCACTTTACTGATGAATACAAAGCACAGGGAATTCTAAGCGACAGGACCCAAGCAACAGGAAATTCTAGCTGTCAGAAACCCAGACGTCCTCTTGAATGTCAGTCCAGCTCCTCGGTCACAAGCCTGTCAAGGTACTCTGCAGGTTTGTTGCAGAAGTGGATTGAGTCTTGTCACACATTTGTGTCCTGGTTGCACTGTGAGCTGTGACTTGTGACGTTTTAAAGAACGGTGGCTGGCTTATCAAAACCTGGCTTTAGCATGAGTTGTCACGGACTCCTAACATAGTCACTCTGCTATGTCTGCACTGCAGTTAGAGCTGCAGCTACTGTGAAGGTCAACTTGTCAAAACTGGATGAATTTAGCTCAAATAGCACTTGTCATGCAGAGGAGCCTACACAGTCACCCTCAGAGGGTCTCACAGGACAAATATGGGTTTGAAAGACACACAACACAGTCATAGAATGGTTTGGGTTGGAAGGGACCTTCAAAGGTCATCTAGTCCAACACCCTTGCGACGAACAGGGACCTTTTCAACTAGATCAGGAAGCTCATGGGAATGATATATATATTATAATATTATATGTATATTATATAAT
>VZRI01004426.1:154575-196463 GCA_013397515.1 Upupa epops
GTATATTATATAATATTATATAATATGTGATTTCTTGGACACAGTTAATGCTGTTAACCACAAGCATAAACCTGGACCTAAATCACAAAGGTAACTAGCTCCTGTCCTAAGTTTCCACTCCTATTTTACTATTATAGAATCCTTAGGGATCAACAGCGCGGCGGCCTTGGCACAGGCACAGCCACGGGCCCGGGCCCGGCCTCAGCGCCGCCAGCGCCACGACCCCTAGCCGCAGCGGCCCGCTGGCACCATGGCTAAGGTGAGACCGCCGGCAGCCTCCACTTCCCACCGGGTTTCTGGAGAGAACGAGCGCTTTGCCTCGGGCTAGCCCCGAGGACAGTGTCTGTGCCCCAGCCCCGGCTCCTCCAGCCCCGCTGTGCGCAGTCCTGCCGTGAGCGGAGCTCCGGCGCTTCCTGGGCTGCTCGGACACGGGCAGTGTAACGCTGCCATGCGCCTGCACCTGCTGCTTTTAGGGCTGTGAGTGATTCCGCTCCCTCTCCTCACTGCCCTGTACAGTTACTGCTCTTATTTTTACGCTGTGAGAGGTGGTTCTGCCCTCCTACCTTGTCCTGGGGAGACTTCGCCTGCAGTATGGGGGCCAGTTCACGAGCGGGATGTTGGAGGCCACGGAAATGATCGGAGGGCTGGAGCACCTCTATTGTGACGACAGGCTGAGAGAGTTGGGCTTGTTCAGCATAAAGAGCAGGGCACTGCAGGCGACCTTCCAGTTCCTCAGAGTCCCTCCTCATCCCTAACGATTCTGTGGAAGGGGCCTATAAACAGGCAGGGAAAGAGCTGTCTCAAGGGCAAGGAGTGATAGGATGAGGGGGTGATGGTTTTAAGCTACAAACGGGTAGGTTTAGGCTGGACAGCAGGAAAAAGATCTTTATTATGAGGGTGATCACTGGAACAGGTTGCCTAGAGGGGTGGTAGAGGCCCCATCCTTGGAGGCATTGACCGGGCTCTAAGCACTCTGTTCTGGTTAGAGATGTCCCTGCCTGTTGGGGGGGGTTTGGTCTAGAGGGCATTTGGAGGTCACTTCCAACCCAACACATTCTGTGATTCTGTGGTCACAAGTACAGACAGGTTCCAGACACAACATTTGGTGTTCAGAGAGAAGGATGGAGTAAGAAGAAACACGGAATCATGGCCATTAGCACTGGAGGAGGTTCAAAGTGGTCACGAACTAAAGTGCACTGCACAGACTGTCCTTCCCGGCCAACAGGAGCGAGGGTTCCAGTATTTCAGTTGCTTTTGCTGTTTTCTCTTTGAAGTTTCTGACATGGAATAATAACCCTTACATTTGAGCCTTGGACAGGAGGGGGGATTCCGAGTTAGTGCCTCTGCACAGCCTGATATCTTCTATGGCCTAGCCCTTCAAATCATAGGGTCTGGTGTTTCCCTTTTAACTACAGGTTTTCCAGGTAGCATGAATTTGTATACTAATCCCTCTCCCCTCAAAAAGCAATGAAACAAGTAAAATGACCCTTTGGCTCTAAGAATGTTCTTTTAGGGTATTGAAAATTCTTGCTTTTCAGCTGCTTATGGCCAAACAGTGGGTGAGGGCCTGAACTGTTTGAAACAGCAGTCCCCCGCTGTGGGAGGGGAGACAGGAGGAGAGATTTTTAATGTGAGAGCTGTGTGTGCGCTGCCTCTCTTCAGAGATGTGGGCTTGCCATACATCCCTGGCTGGCACTAGCAGAAGAGTGGTTTGCCTACCCAATTGAGTCCATCCCTGAGATGCAGTTACAAGGACATCCCTGTGCTTCGTCTTGCAGCACAGAGGCATTCTGGTCAGTATTGAGCAAGCTTGAGTAATGGCAGCAATGTGTCTGTGACAGAACCTGTGGGCTGATTTATCTCGCTGCTTAGCACATCAAGCTAACTCCCGAGAAGTGGCCGTGCTGCCTTCTCTTGGCATTACTGTGTTCTGCTGAATGCGATAATGGAGGATTATATTATGATGCTCTGAAAAATAGTGCTTGAATTTGGTGCCCAGAAACCAAGCTGGCAAAAATCAGAACTGAGGCAGATCAAAAATCTCTGATGTAAAAGGTTTGACAGAGGTATTTCCTGCAGAGGAAGGATTAACCTGCAGTGGCGTTATTGAAGCTTTCAGACATGCTTATCTGCAAGTCATTTGCTGGCACTATTTGCATTGAAAGCGTGTACTAATCAGACTTCAGAGTGTAGAGAACCGGGAAGAATTGAGGCTAAAATACTGGGCTTCCTGAATACTTGATGTATTATTTAAACTCTATCATAATGATGATATTTTATAGCCCTATCTTTAAAGTAGTTGGGGTATTCAATTACAGGAACTCTGACTGTTTAAGCACAAGTTATTTCAGCAAAATCAGAGGAGATCTCTCTGAAAAATAGCCGGCGATGTGCACAGCCTATGCTAGCGAGAGAACTGTTATTTCAGATAATTTGGTCGTGATTTCTTGGTAGCTGTAACTCACTCAGAATGTGGCTTTTTTAGTATTCCGGGGTTATAATCGAGATGTTGAATTCTTCCTGTTTGTTGATTAGCTATCTCACTTCGTTCAGGAGAAGCCTGGCACACCGTATCTAGAAGAAAGCGCATTTGAAGCACTGGAAAAAGACTTCCAAGAAGTCATCGTTCTACTTAAGGGAGATAAAGCTCTGGAAAAATTTCGAACAGAATATGAGAAGCTCCATGCTGTCATGAAGAAGTCTCATGAAAATGAAAAGTGTCTTAAGGAGAAGTGCAGGGTGCTGAATGCTGAGCTTGTGGTGGCTGCATCGAAAGTATCTGTGCTCTCAAAGCTGTCTAAAGATGATCAGGAAACCTTATCATCAATGAAGACGGTAAAGTTTTGAGTAGAATTAAATGTGATGTGAAATTACTCATTTCAAACATGGCGATGAGAAAAGCATCTGTGGGAATACTATTTTATGTAGAGAGCTATCCGGAGGACTTAGTATTGAGCTGGTATCTCCATCTCTTTAACAAATCACTCTTTCCTCAGCCTTGAATCTTTACAGGTCCCACTCAAATTCTGAGTTTCTTTTCACTAAACCAACTGTATCAGCTTTCCCTTGGTGAAATAGCACATCTACTACTTAATAATCAGGGTTCAATTCAGTAATACTTTTGAAGGGCTGCTTGAGTGTTAACTATTGCCAGAACATACAGGAGTCTACTTGCTGAAATGCAGATTGCAGACGAGGTAAGTATCATCAGCTCGTATAAATGAATGTTTAGTGGTGGTACTGAAGCGGAATCCTATATAGCCAGGCTCTTCTCAAGGGCATCTGGTGACAGGACAAGGGGCACTGGGTGCCAGCTGGAACAGAGGAGGTTCCCTCTCAATCTCAGCAGGACCTTCTTCCCAGGGAGGGTCCCGGAGCACTGGACCAGGCTGCCCAGGGGGGCTGTGGAGTCTCCTTCTCTGCAGATGTTCCAGCCCCGCCTGGCTGTGTTCCTGTGCCACTAGGTCTGGGTGATCCTGCTGTGGCAGGGGGACTAGACTGGATGATCTTTCGAGGTCCCTTCTGATCCCTAACGATTCTATGATTCTACAATCGTATTTCAGTGTGGTTTTACCTATTTACTCTGTTGTGTTCTTTGTTATTATTGATTTGAATTCTGTCAAATCAAAGTGCTTCACTCACTAAGAGCCATCGATGTTTTCAGCCTTACAGTGAGGTTTGCCCACCAGAAGCCTAAAGCTGCCGAATGATCAGAAGACTTGAACCTTTTTGCTTCTGATGGTTTAAAACCTTAGGCTGTGGTACCAGGCTTTAAGTTAGCATTTAGTTGAGAAACCTCCATGCTTCACAATAAAGTGTTTTGTTCCAGTAAAATAAATCCTTTGTAACAAACCAGAGTGATCTATGAGCACTGCAGAAATAGAAGGCTTTGATATGAAGTTTCTTTCCGTTAGAATTATGTGGAAAATGGTTTCAAAGTAAATATAAATAGCAGTGCTGTCATCCTATGGCTGCAGCTTGCAAGCACATGGTACTGCTTAAAGCACCCTCAAGGAGAAGGAAAACCGAGTAGAAAATCTTGTTGGAGTTCACTGCTGCTAATCAAAACCTGGTAGGTGGGTGTCAGGAACTGCAAAAATCCTTATCATTTTCTTTCTGCTATTATATGGCAGTACTCTGCCTGTGAACAGTAGCAGAGTCAATCCTTCACGGTATTTCCAAGCTGAGGAGACACTGTTTATAAAATCATTGGGGATCGGAAGGGACGTCAAAAGATCATCCAGTCCAATCCCCCTGCCACAGCAGAAACCTCTTGTGTTCCAGCTTGCACCTGTTGCCCCTTGTCCTGTCACCAGATGACTGTGAGAAGATCCTGGCTCCATCCTCCTGACACCCACCCCTCACAGATTGAGAGACAGGAATGAAGTCCCCCCTCAGCCTCCTCTTCTCCCAGCTCAAGAGACCCAGCTCCCTCAGCCTTTCCTCATCAGGGAGCTGCTCTCCTTCCTTCATCATTGTTGTTGCTCTACACTGGACACCCTCCAGCAGCTCTGTGTCCTTCTGGAACTGAGAGGCTTGGAACTGGACACAAGACTCCAGATGCAATCTCAGTAGTGCAGAGTAGAGGGGGGAGAAGAACCCCTCTCCTTCTGCTAACCACCCCCTTCTGATCCCCACGAGATGGCCACAAGAGCGCATTGCTGGCTCAGAGTCATCCTGCTGGCCACTAGTAATGTTCTAAAACTGAGGTGCAAGAGAGATTTACTCGGGTGTGGGAATGCCATCTAGTACTGAGTCAGCTTGGAGATTTTGTAGTGAAAAAGCTGCTGATCTTACTGGAAATCATGTGCCATGTATGAGGTGTGACATTCCGATTCTGGTGTAGTGCTGTGGGTCAGTAAACAGCACTGACACTGTTTTCATCAGTTGGTTGTGAGAATTAGTCTTTCCCTGTATCGTCCAGCAGTTACTTGGGTATTGTATTAAAGGTACATGGCATGTTTGGGGTTTCTCTGTGGCATACCCTTCGTATTACATGTTACTCTCCTGTCTGAAGGGAAGTTCAGCTGTACTATGTCTCAGCTGTAGTACTTACACAGCTGCAGTCCTTCACCATGAGTTTACTTACATTCAAAAGATGTGTTCAGCAAGTGCCCAAGGCAAATGCTGAGGAGAGTTCAAGGGCTAAGAGAGCAAAGTCGGGATTATTCAGCACTGAATTAAACCAGCGCTTTGTTCCCACTGTTTCATTATTTATAAAAGGTAGGAGAATCCTAGTAGGGCTGTTCCTGTGAAAGTGCTATAGTTGCTTCAGATTAAGGCCCTAAATCTTGGTGACTTGATGGGTCATTGGGGTAACAGGTTCCCAGCCTTCCCCTTCTAGGTCGTTGTTTTGTATACAAATAAAAGTTGCAGAAGCAAAATATTTCTCCGTGTGAAGTCTGGTTATAGTCAGTAGGATTTCTTTAGGGGCAGGGGTTAACTACACAGATCAGTGGCTGGTGGGACCCAAGACAATGGTAATCAATAGCTGTTAACGGTCTGATGGTTGTTCAGTGCTCTGCTTTGTGGTTTTAATAAACCAGACAGAATAGTCTGCTGTTCACAGTCATATTAAAGGAGCAAAAGGCCAGGATGAAAACGCAGGGAATACAATTCTCTTTCTCATTGAGAGGGATTTTGCTCCACAAGGAAGAATGCTAGGAGGGGAATTTGTAGGGGCTTGTGCTGCCCTGCTTGGCGTTACCAAGTTGGCAATTTCCGGGGGTATCAATCCAGTATAACTAAGCATTTCAGTTGCTTTCTGTTTGTGAGCAGTGAAACCGATGTGATCTTTTGGGGTATTTCATGGAAATAAAGCAAGGCCATTGCACTTTATGAATCCTGCTTTACAATTTCCAGAGTCCCAGTACTTCTCCAAAAATGTTGGAATGCATTTAACTGCAGACATGCAGCATTCTTCTGTCTTCAATTACACAACAGACTGCAATGAGTGCTGCCTGCCTAACCGTGTACTGCAATTGGTGCTCTCACTGCGTTCCTCCAGTTCCCCTCAACACAGTAATAATCAGGTTGTTTTTTCAATCAATACTTCCATCATCAAAGAATTTCCCCCTATTTTTGAAGTACAGGGAACGATCTGGCGAATGACCCACTGTGCAAAGGCGCAGCCAGGAATCAACCACGGTGAAGCCCAGTCTTGCTGATGCTGAAGTCTATAGCAAATCACTAAGAGTTTGCTTGTGAATGGGGCCACCATCACTGGTCACTCTAACTGTATTGAGAAGAATTGTTTTATCAATAAAATTTCCATACAGACTTTTTTACACATCAGAAGCAAGAGAAAAGTTGAGCTTTGTCTCCAGGAGCAGAGCTCAGGGTGACCTGAAATCAGTGTTTGTCTCAGCAGCCTCATTGACTTCAGGAGGCACTTTTGCAGATACTCACCAGGACAAAATACTGGGGCCAATAACAACTCTGAGAGACCATATTGATTTTATTCACTAGTTCTGTGATTCTCTAACTTCTTCCCAGTGGGGGGGACGGGGCACTAGAGGGGTCTGCCTGGGGAGGTTTGTGGAGTCTCCTTCTCTGGAGACGTTTGGAACCCACGTGGACTTGGTTTGGGTGACCCTGCTGTGGCAGGGGGATTGGACTAGGATGATCTTTTGATGTCCCTTCCAATCTCTAATCATTCTCTGATTCTATCCCCCAGAACTCCAATTGTAATGATTTAATTCACCAATTTTAATCACGGTCTAATCAGCCAGTGGGAAGCTTTGATTTAAATAATCAGCTTTAATCTTATTTTCCATTTGCATTTTTCTAGAGAAAGCTCGGTTGCCTCCTGTTTGTTGGCAAATGTGAAACACATTTATTTACAGCCGTACTTTCTGCCTGTCAGGATGATGTGCGGTGTCTTCATGACAGTGGTTCAGTCTAGCATGCTAGACTGTATTCAATCTATTTAAATGTCATGGTGGAACATTGTTCCGTAAGATAATAATGAATGGAAGAATGGTTATTTGCTAGATGATATGTAATACTTTGTGTGTCAGCGTGGCTGCATTTCAATGGCAATTAGAAATACAAATGTAGAAGATGTAAAAATTGACTTGAACATTTCAAACGTTAGAGATGCTTGATACCTAAGTGGAAGTTTTCAAAACAGATGCTCCACTACTTAACTTATTAAGTAATAAAAATACTGCTTGTGGGCAGAGAATTTAACTGATTGTCGTCTCCTTCAGCATTTCTAAACAGGCAAAGCCACCATTTAACTCTTTATTAATAAGAAAAGAAAAAGAAGAGCAAATATTGCTGACTATGAAGTTTCAGATGGTTTCTCAAATGTTGATGTGCTGAACTAGTGGAATAAGTAAAATCGGGTATTCCCTTTCCAGTGTGAGGAGGCTACTGATGCTGTATTTCATGTTACCTTTTCAGCACATTCTGATAGAGTCTTCTGCTGGTTCAATACCTTGAATTTTTAATTCAGGCAGTAAACATCCAAGTACTACACTCATTTGATTTGAACAGCTTGATGCGTATATTGGCAACGAACCCCAATACATGTGTCATTGCTTTGAGTTCAGCCTTGGAGCTCTTTTGAGAATCAGAGATGTTAATTTCAACAAAGAACTGCTGTAAACAATGGGATATCAATTATATTTGATACTCTTCATTGCGGAGGTGGTTTTTAAATTTCTCTCTCTGCCTTATTTTCATCTGATGCGAGTAGCTGTGGAAAGGGATATTGTGGCCTGATGAAATGCTGCTGCTCTCTGGCTCTGCTCGGGGACACCCTGCAGCTAATGTATTGCTGCACAGGCACACTTGCTGTCTAAATCTGTAAAAGTCCATCAAGTCCAGAACTCCAGCAGGAGCCAGCTGCGAAAAGGGCATGCTGGAGTGGACACTAGGCTGTGATTTGCAGCTCTGGGACTTCTGGTGTCAGAAGTTGCATGTCTTTGGTATTTACTGAGTCTTTAGGGCTTTTCTTCTGGATCAGTCACTCTCTGAATGTATGCCTTTTTGTTAAGGGCATACATTCCTTCAGTGGTGGGACTTAGCTTGAACCTGGCAGAGAATAAGCCTATGTGATTTTTAATGATTGTCCTCTGGTGAAGGAAGATGCAGAGGAAGTTAAAAAAATGGAGCGAACCCACCTCCTCTATCCTCATCTTTTTCTCCTCCTAATCAAATTGGCTACTCATTGTCATTGCCAGCTAATAAGATTTTCCAGACGTAAGTGAGCTGTTGAAGTAGATGGTACCTTTGTCGGCACTGAGTTGGCAGCACATTTTTACATATTAGTGGGACTCAGTTGACCAAACCCTCATAGAGCGAGATTTGATAATGTTCATATCTGCGTGTGGAAGAAAATGTGTTAGAGCTTTTGTGGTGGAGATTGACATAGCCTGGATGACTCAAAATGTTTGCTTTGCCCTTGTCCGAATAAAAAGGCAGCTGTGAATCTAAGCATGAAAAGGCACGAGAATCTGTGTTACCACTTCAGCACGTTTCAAGACGATTTTGAAGTTGTTGTTCATTTTCAGTCCAATTTAATTTATGTAATTGCTTTTGATTTTGTTCCTAGGAGCTTGAAAAAGCCTGGAAAATGGTGGATACAGCCTATGAAAAGGAACAAAAAGCGAAGGAAACAATTAATTCACTGCAAAAGGAAATTGCACACTTGAGTAGTTCAGTGGAGCACAAATCTGCACTATCACTGGAGCAGGAGTACAAGTATGTTTTCCTCAGGAAGGGGAAAGGCTGTTTTGATTTTCTATTATTCCGTGCCTTGTTTAGTTGTTTAGATACTACAAAGACACTGGAAAACAGAATCAGAGGTCTTTTCTGCCATTTACTTTTCTCATGAGTGCACATTTATTGGTCTGTGTGTTTCTGCGGTAGGCAAGTATAGAATCAGGCTGAGCGAGTTCATTCGGCGTTGGATTAAGCTGAGAGATGAAATAAAAATCAATATTATTCACTTTCTCACTCTCTGTCATACCGTTTTATCTGACTGGCATTGCAGCGTGCCCTGTCTTTGAGAACAGGATTCTGCCAACATTTTTACATGTGATGGCAGCAGGGTCAAGTAGATAAGTCAAGGAAGCAGGAAACTTGATTTCACGTCTGTTCCCAGCTTTGTTATAAAGCATTATCACTGTCTCTATTCTTGTTTGCATTTGATAGTTTTCCATTTTCAAGACTACAGGGGTTTTTTTAGCCGAGCACTTCCTCGTAGAAGGACCGAGTCTCCGGTGAAGCGTCTAGCTGCTACAAGTGTACAAATAGCAGTGATCCTTAGGGGCTGCTCAGAAGCCTTCCAGAGGCTGTGTTTGAAGTGTGGGGTCCTCAGACCGTGCTTACGCTGTAAAATGAAGTGCCAACTCACAGACATTAGTTACATTTATCCTATGACCTGTGCACTTTCTGTTGAGATTGCTGACGGTTCTGGCTTGAAACTTTCACCCTGTGTAAGGTATTTATTTACATTGTGCATTCAGGATACTTCTGCGGTGTGCTTATCTGTGCATCCAGGCTGTGCAAACAAGGCTTGTGGCTGTAAGCAAGGCCTGTGGTGTGTTCAAACATCTCCCGTTCAAGGAATGTGCCAGCACATAAACCACTCAGACACATGAAAAATCCACTCCTTCACCTTTTGTCCCTGAAACGTTTTGGACCTGTGTAACAGGTTTCTTTCAATCTAAAAGCTCAGTCACTGAGCCTTCCCCTAGGATAAATCTCCCTAAAGGCAGCTCTCTGTGGCTGCTGTTTCTCTGCAAGAGCCTCCGTTACTTTGCTAGCGCCTCACTCCTGCTGGTTCCAGCTGCTACCCAGGCTGCTGAGACCTGCCTCCTTACACTCTCTTCTTAAAGTTCCTCCTGTATTGCCCTCCAGTTCTGTGTTTAAACACTCTGTCTAGTGACAGAGGCAACTCCTTTACAATCTTCATCTTTTTGAACTGTAAAGCTGGTTTTTAAGGTTGAGCTTGAAATCACGCTGCTTGGACTTTGTTTCAGGTTGTCAATGTGTCCGAATAGGGAGTCTGGTTTATTCTTACGTTAGGGGACTGTAAGATACTGTAGTTAGGTGCCCAATCAGATAAGCTGCAAGGAGGCTGGTTACCAAAATGCAGCATTTTTGATCCTCGAGTAAATTTGTAGGGGCGGGGGGGAAGAGGGCATTTTGTCCCTAATACCTTTCTGGGAAACGGAAGGTTTCTTGGGGCCCGTGAGGATGTGATGTAACAAGAGTGAGTTATGGGACTTGGTTAGGTTTTAAACTGCCTCTATTGATGGTGCCTGCAGTCACAGTAGACAGAGCGTGTAATTCAACTGACCAGCAAAGCCTTAATCCAAAAAGAGTTTAAAATGAGAGTTGTAGACTCCCATTTATCAAAAAAGGTCTTGCTGTGGTATAGAAGGACGAACATACGGCCTGTGACACTGACTGACTGTTATTTCCTCGCTTGCAGTATCCGGGATTTGCTAAGACATAAAGAAGAGTTAACAGTGGAGCGAAACGAACTGTTGTCAGAAGTTGTGAAGTTACGTCAAAGTCTAACTCAAGTCACAGAGCAGCAGCAGGATGCAGAGAGGGCAAAAATTGAGGCAGATAAATCCATTACACAGGTCTGTACAGATCACCAGGCGGGGGCTTTAAGCTTTGTCCTTAACTCCATTGACTAGTATGCTACTACCTATTCTTTTGCATCTCAGACTTTTTCAGGAGTGCTCAAAAAGGAGTCTCTTGCAAATGATTTATATATTTTTCTCCACTTCTAGGCTACGTCCTTTGCAAACTGTACTGTGAAGTACAGGCCGCTTCCATAGCTTCCCAATACCCTGAATAAGGCCGGGTTTGCTTTCCCTAAATCAAAGTTCTCTTTAACACCAGATATGTAGTTGTGGTCTTTTGTCTGCATTGTAAATCCTTCGGCCTCCAGAGAGCCTCTCAGAACATAGGTCTGGCGTGGAGATCCTCAGTCCTTTGCTGTTGTGGTTGTCATATGATGCCATGCCATCATGTTTAAGAACATACCAAATTCTGACTTAACAGCTAATGAGGCTGTTTTCTCTACTGCTTCCTACAGGGAACTTGCCTAGAAGCCCATTTTTCTAACAGTCAGAGACCTTCTACTTTCTTCATCACACTGGTTCCTCCGTAGTTAAATAACACCTCAGCAGTGTCTGCAGAGAGCAGTCGTAGTCCATCTCAGTTTTACTTTTCCGTTTCCTCTTTGAGTTAGGTTTGCTGTACGAGCAGACAGTTCTTGTTCACTGATCAGTATGTAGAGCATCCTTTTAATGTGTGTAGCAGCTACCGATTTGGAAGGCTGAGGATCAATAGGAAACCCACTGAATGGAGAGAAAGTAGGAAAGGGTGGGAGATGGGATACAGAACTGGGATACATCAAAATATCAAAACACACTAATGAGGAGTGAAGCCATTTAGTGCAGAATAAAACCAGGTGGAGTCAGAGAACAACAGGAAGGATAAGCAGAAAGAGCACTTAATGGAGAACAGGTAGAAGCAGAGCTTAGCTTACAGCTTTTATTAATCACAGATAGGAAAGTAGTGATCGGCTTCAGTTCCATGCACGGAGTTCGTTTCTGTTTCTAATGCAGATGGATGGGAGTGTGTTACAAGTGAATACAAATCTTTGCTTTTCTGACAGCTTTGTAGGCATGGGAGGAAAAAAGAGAGGATTGAAACTCCCGTCAAAACTTATTTGATCTTGCCAGCCTTCATCTTGTGATACTCACTTCATCAGCCCTTAAATTTATGGGATTGTTACAGGATTTTTAACCTCCCATTTTCCCAGTATGAAATTATTCCCCACTTCAGACTGTCTAAATGACAATGTATTTTTGAAGATCCTGTTGAAGACCTTGTCAGTTCTGGCAACTTTTCATCTGTGGGCTCAGAGGGAAAGGAATCTTGAAATGACGATCAACTTTCAATTGCTGGTCCTTGGCTGAACTGAATATTTCCATGTGGATCAACCCCCTGTGTCTCCTCTCTGCTGATTCTACTCCATCACATTCTTGGGGGGAGAGAGAGAGAGTAGAAGTCACAAGACAGTCTGTTAAACATGAGGGAAGGCTCGTCTGATTCAAAGTCTCTGCAGAGGAACTTTGGGAGCAGTAAGTTTGAGAGCAGTCATTAAACTGAGCACAGGTCTGTTCTTCTTTGCTTTAATACCAGTTTAGTAATTGTTTCTACTGGTGAGAAAGAAAACTCACTTGCAATACAACATCAAGGGCAAGTTAGTTTTAATGCTGCATTCAGAAGGAGCCAGGCTCTTCTCAGTGTCCTCTGGTGAAGGACCTTCTTCCCAGGGAGGATCCCAGAGCACTGGCACAGGCTGCCCAGGGGAGTTGTGGAGTCTCCTTCTCTGCAGACGTTCCAGCCCCGCCTGGCTGTGTTCCTGTGCCACTGGGTCTGGGTGATCCTGTTGGGCAGGGGGACTGGACTGGATGATCTTTCAAGGTCCCTTCCAATACCTAATGATTCTCTGATTCTATGAAAATACATTGATGCCATGGCATCTCCAGAGGAGTGCTTCTAAACTGTGTCAGACCCTTCTGTGTTGGTGACCTGAGTGGTGCTTTACAAATTCCTGTGATCAGGTAGTAGGTTCCATCGCTCAGGATGTTTTCATTTGATGACTAGAGAACATACTACTTTGGAGAAGAACTGGTATATTCCGTGTAGGAGTGGGTGCAGTAGAATCAAAAGTGTTATTTTCAAAATCAAGCACAGGAGCAGGAGAGGTGAGAGGCTTTGTTTTCCTGAGCAAAAGGCAGCAGGATTTGAAACTTTTGTCCTCTCTGTTATCATAGCTTCAGCAGGAAATCCAGCTGCTTCAGAATGAGGCGTCACAAGAGGCTCGAAAGAAGGAAAAAATGGAGAAGGAGCTGGAAAATCTTCAAGCTGAAATGAATAGTAAGCAAGCTGAGATCAACAACTTACAGCAACACATACAGGAGAGCAAAGAGGAGCAACTGAAAATGGAACAGCATCTACAAGAGCAGAAGGTAGGGTACATAGCACCTTTGCATTCACTGGATCTAAGATTAGGGTCACATATCAAAACAAGAAGAAAATGGATTTTCATGGAGAGAGAGAGAGATTATTTTAAGGCAACAAATTTGACTGACTATTTCTTTTTCTACAGATACTACTTTCCTGATAGATAAGTACGTAGAGCTTGCTGGCAGATTTCAGATAGATTTGCTCACAGAAATCAGTAGTGGATTGCAATGATATTGTTAGAAATTTCAGATAGATTTGCTCACAGAAATCAGTAGTGGATTGCAATGATATTGTTAGAAATCATCTTGGAAAGATCACAGGAGATGAGAAAGTCTGTGAAGAGCATGGATGATCTAATGGTAGTAACAGGAGACTGCCAGGATGGACTTCTGATGCATATTGCCAGTTTCACCACTGACTGACCCTAGCAGCATTAGTTCAGTCATTTTACCTCCAGACCCTTCTGCCTTTTCAGTCACAATAATTTTTGTCTACCTCTCAGGCTTGCGGAGGAGTTTCTGTGAAAGGACAGAAAACTGTCTTCGTAAAGCTTTTTGATTTATTTTCCCTATTTTGTTTCTAAAAACTTTATCTGGAAATGGTCTAACGTAGTCTTCTGCAAGTGTTTGAATTTTCAGGTTTTCAGTCCATTTCCCCTGACTTTGAGAAACTCTGAGAGAAGCAATTTCAGTAAATGGCAGGGGAGATCTCATCACTGTAAAATAGTCCTACCTCAAGGAAAACTTCTCTGGGAGTTGTGTGTATCTTGTAAATTTATGGCTTTTATGGCTGTTCCTTCAGCTCCCTCAATTTGTGAAGGTAGAGGTCTGTGACAATTTTTTGTCAACATAGAACCATAGTAAAATATTTCACAACAAAGAGATGCAGTGATATCACTGATGAGGTGCAGCTTTTGAGGGCAGCTCCATGATCTGCCAGGACAATCACATTGTTTTCAGATAGGAGGTATACAGTTCTTGGGTCTCGTCCACTTTTCTTCCTCTTTTCCGTAGTCCCTGACAGTGTTTCTAAGTAGAGATTTTAGGGGCATTCAGTTGTCCAAACTGTACTGGAATCCTGTAGTTCACGTACAGTGCTAGGCTTAGGCTAAGTAACAGTGCTGCTGTACTGGCCTTGTTGCTTGTGCTGGCTCGAAGGGTTCAGTGGAGGTTCTGCACTGTCTTTCACAAAGTGTTGAAAGCACAGGCTCCAGCTGTGCCAGAAGCAGGGCAGAGACCCACAAAAGAAGATGGCAGTGTCATCAGTTATTGTTTCTTGACTGAATTGTAGTGGCTGTGATGCCTGCTCTTACTATGCTAAAATTTCTGAAGTCCTTGCTTGCATGGGCATGGTAGTGAATATGGTTTGATAAGCTACTACAGGCTTTGATCCACATCCAAGTCTCAGTAAAGAATCACATGAAACACAGCGTTATCCTGACATTTGCAGCGCAAGAAACAGTATTCCTTGATTTTACATTCTGCATGCATTGAGAAGAGGGAGGTTTCACTTCTCCTCCTTTAATGTTTGTTCAGGGTGTAGTACACACTGACTTCATCAGTTTATCACACATTAATGCTTGAAGTGGAAAACACGACAGTTGTTCCTCTGTCACTTATGGAGTAATATCTGTTAGGGGAAGTCTCACCAAGCAGAGGAAAAGCCTGGCATCTTCTGCACTGAAGTATATGGTCTCCATAGAAACCATGGAACTGCTGTTCCAGGCTTTTGACTGAAGACAAATTAGAGGGGGAAATGGTTGTGTCCTGGTCTCAGCAAACCATGTACCCAGAGAAATGTTATCAGCATATTAAAGTAGGAGTTGCCTGCTAAGAAGCAGAGCTGCCCTGCCCTCTGCTGATTGAAGTAATTTGAATCTCATCCTCATTTTAAGTAATTAAGTGTAGCAAGTCATGTTACTGATGCTTGCCAAATGCCTAACAAGAAGTAAAATATTTATGTAGCACCTGCAAGAGAGAACTGCTGAGCTCTCAGGAAAAAAAAAGTCGCTGGCTGTGTTATTCATTAGCAAATGATCATTTCCCATGGTCAATATGAACATGGATCTTATTCCACATTAGTAATTTCATCAGCAATGAAAAGTGGTTTTTAAGCAGACAACAATCTGTAGCAGCTTTTATCTCCTGGGGAGATGGAAGGTTCTGTCTTCATGTATATGTACATACTGTAATGAGATTTTAAAAAGTTAATAGGATTGTTCTCTAATCTAACAGATCTGGAATGAAAGAGCTGGTGAAGAACTTGAACAAGTTCAGATGAGAAATAATAAGCTCATGCAAGAGAGTGAGCAGCACACTGCGATGTTTGAAGAGGTGATGCAGGACATACAGCGGAAGACAGCAGAACTGAAGGTAAGTACTAGAAGGTGCATGAATCCCATCAGCTGTATCACTGCTGGCAGCCTGACCACTTGGGACCTGGGGGATGGCCTCACGTGTTGTGCTGATAGTTCCGTATATGGGTAGTTCTGAAGGCAATCTGGGGAGGCTTCAGGAATAGGTCTGGCTGTCATGGGATGCTGTTCTTTCTGTGGTAGTACTGTGGAGCAGCCTCCAGCCTCGTTGCCTGACAGTGTAGCACCTGGATGAGCTGTGTTTCATAAAACACATCAACCAGAATGCTCAACACACTGATTCCAAAGGGTGTGTGGTACTTCTATGATTGTGAGATCTCCAGCTAGGAGAAGACTTTCTTTCTTAGAGTGACTAACATGATCTGAGCCTTGTCAAAACCCACTGAAAAGAAACTTACGTTGAGAGTGGCCTGGATGGCTTCCACTGAAGGGAGCTGCTTCTAACACTAAAGGTTTTACCCCACAGCACGAGTCTGAGAAGTTTACACACACAGTTTATTAGGGTTGGAAGGGGCCTTCAGAGGCTGTTGGGTCCATCTCTCCTGCCCAGGCAGGATACAGATGACTGAAAAGCATAACCACCTTAAAGCTTAAATCAGACTACACAAGAACACATCCAGGTGGCCTGAAACATCTCCAGAGCAGTGGACTCCACAACTTCCCTGGACAACCTGTTAGAACGTTCAATACCCTTATGTTAAATATAAGTAACCAAGGTGGTGTTTTCTTCTGTGTCTTAAAGGTTTTCCTGCATCCTTGTTGAATAGTTTTTTACCACTCGGAAGTAGCTGAGTTTTAATTGGGGAAGGATAAAATGATGCCTGCAAATGCTTTGTAGGGTGCTTTGAGAGCATAAAGGGTAATGTCTAACTGGTAGATGTTAGTATTCTGTCTACCATCGCTTGCATTTTGTTCATCAGTGACGTTAAAACACTAAACATCAGGAAATTCAGCTAGAAAATCATTATCTCATCAAGGTTTAGTCGAGTGTAACCAATTCACCTAAATAAAAAGGCTGTTTACCAACAGAGACTGTAAGTTTTTGTTGTTGTTTTTCAAATGGGAAATGTGAGTCAGAATGATAAAGACCCCTGTCAGATGAAAAGCTGGTTTCATAATGAACACAGACCATTCTGATTTGGATCCTTAATGAGCTGTATGGTAGGAACCACTTTTCTGTTGTATTTTTGTAGGTATACTGGAGGGTATTTTTTTAATCTATTTGAAAAAAAATAGATGAAAACCTCTTTTCCAGGGTATCTGGTGATACCATTACTTCCAGCAACACTGTTATTGTTTACAACTTTACAAATGCGTTCACATTTCTTACATTTGGGCTCTAGACTGTAAAAAGGAGGATGCTGATTTTATGATCATATCCTAACTTGTAGAAGAGTTTATGGAACTTGTCAGCTCATGCACGTGGACTTCTGGGAACAAATAATACAAGATACTGCCCAGTTAGTAATTAAGGCAATTGCTAAATCTTCTAAGAGCCCCAGCCATGAACTGAGCTGCTCTTTTTGTGGGCACCGTGCTCGCAGTTGCATCCTGCAGTGTGCTGAGTGCTCCCACTGTGATGTTGGGCAACCTGACCTGTCGAAGTACAGGGTTGTTGCTGGTAAGAACTGAGGTGATTCACATCGTCCCTGCAGGTACTCACATAGCAGGATTCACCATCTCAAAGAATCAGTATCTTAGGATCCAAGTGGAACACTCTAGTCTGTGGTAGCTGTAAAATGGAACCGTGGCGTTGAATTATACGAGGGAGTTATATTTCTTTGAAGGAAAGAGGCTAATTTCTCTTGCGGTTATCGGTTGTGTTTCCTGGTAACCAGTTATGCAGTGTTTGGATTGATTATTTTCTCCTCTAATTATACAGCAAATGAGATAAACTCAACAGTTTGCCTTTTTTTTTAAGCCAGAGGTTATAAAGACCTGGGGATAACAGATCCCTTCTATTAGGGCCATGCAATCAGAGCACACCACAGTCACTGCCCCTAATAGTTCAAAGTAAATTAGAGCCGCCCGTGTTTAATCTGCAGGACTAATTGGGTAGTGCTCTGTGAGCTTTGCAGCTGGGGATTCTTTATTGATCATGTACAGCCCTAAAGCATAAGATTTGATTAGCATTTTCCTTGCCCTAGCTGGCTTTGTTTAAATTATTTTAATACTGTTCAATTAGCTAATTATCTTCTCTCAGGTGACCCACAGCACTTAAACCTTTGCTTCCTGAATTTCCTGGAGTGAGTATATATCAAGTAGAGAGGGGGTTTGTGTCTGTGGGTACAGCTCATCTGTTTCCTTGTTGCTGCTTGTAGGCCAGGGATGAGGAAGTGACTCAGATGCACCTTGAAATTTCAAAGCTGAACAAATTAAAAGATGTTCTTCAGCATAAGCTGCGTGTTGAAGAGGAGCGAGAAGTTGATGCAGAACATGAGAGAAACACTCTGAAAAATCAAATATCTGCGCTAGAGGAAGGTAGGTGCCTAACTTGTGGGTTGTTCTGTTTTCTGATGTATTGTTTTTCACACTGAGGGTACATCCTTCTGTTCGGATCGTTTTCCTTTGGGGTCTGGTGTAAGATTGTATAAATGGCAGTTGAATCTGCAGCAGCCCTTTGAAACCCTTGTAGGCTTACACAGTTTCCATGGGTTTTGATTGTGGGGTGAAAATGCATCAAACATGCCTGAACTTTATGCTCCCTGCGTTTGTGCCATGTTACAACAAGAGTGGTCCCCAGTGCACCTTGACCTGTGACAGAAACAGTCTCGGAGTTTATGAAGTCTGATATGATTAAGACATTTTTTTCCTGCTTGATTCCGCTGAACAGAATTATAGGATCATTAAGGATCAGAAAGGACCTTGAAAGATCTATCTTGTCCAATCCTCCTGCCACAGCAGGATCATCTAGACCAAGTTGCACAGGAACATATCTGGTCTCTAGTGAAGGAGACTCCACAGGCCCCCTGAGCAGCCTGTTCCAGTGCTCTGGTACCCTCCCTGGGAGGAAATTCCTTATGNAGGAGGAGAAGACCCTCTCTCATCTCCTAACTAACCCCCTTCTGATCCCCCCCAGGATGTTGTTGGCCCCCAGAGCGCATTGCTAGCTCAGAGTCATCCTGCTGGCCACTAGGACCCTTGATAAACTTATTTCTGCTATGCTTGTGGTCTTCAGGTGGTCAGTGTGGGTATTAGAGCTGTCCGAGTATTGACTTTGACTTGCTAGTCAATCTGGAAAACTTTTATGAAGGAACTTTCAACACTTTTGCCAACAGGAACCGTTGAAAGAAAATGCCTTGGGGCACTTAACAATATTTTGTAGAACTTTAAAAAACACTTACTTTTTCTTCAACTTTAAAATACAATTAAATGTCAAAATCAGATATGCCTTGAAATAAAAATAGACACATTCTGAAAGTGATTTTTCAGAAAAAAAAACAGGTTTATGGTCTTGTTTTTTTCCCTCAAATAACAGTCTGAAGCTGACAAAAATGTTTGAGTTGATGAGACTGCTTTTTGAGGCTGAAAAAGCCCCTCTGCTATAAAATTCATCTAATGATGGTGTAAAGTGATTCTCTGTGTCTGTGCTTCTTTCTAGCTTGCATCCTTGAGCAAGTCCATGTCTGAGACATGAATCCTTCTGTATAACTTCTTCTAGAATCATAGAATCATTAGGGATTGGAAGGGACCTTGAAAAATAATCCAGCCCAATCCCCCTGCCACAGCAGGATCACCTAGACTAAATCCAGGCGGGTTTCAAACGTCTCCAGAGGAGGAGACTCCACAAACCCCCCTGGGCAGTCCTCCCTAGTGCCCCATCCCCCTTCCTGGGAAGAAGTTACAGAATCAGTCAGGGTTGGAAGGGACCACAGGATCCTCCAGTTCCAACCCCCCTGCCATGGGCAGGGACACCCCACCCTAGAGCAGGCTGGCCTTAAACACCTCCAGGGACAGGGCCCCAGCCACCTCCCTGGGCAACCCAGTCCAGGCTCTCCTCACTCTCCCGGTGAAGAGCTTCCTCCTCACATCCAGTCTCAGTCTTCCCATCTCCATCTCTGCTCCATTCCCCTTAGTCCTGTCACTACCTGAGAATCTAAAAAGCTACTCCCTGGCTTTTTTGTAGCCCCCTTCAGGTACTGGAGGCCACAATAAGGTCACCCCAGAGCCTCTTCTTCTCCAGCCTGAACAGCCCCAAGTCTCAGTCTGGCCTCATAGGAGAGCTGCTCCAGCCCTCTATTTCCCAAGCATCTCTGTGACAGTGGAAGAACTTTCTCACAGACATTTTGCTAGTACTGTCATGCTCTGTTCTAGAAAGGAGACGGGAACTTGGGATGTTCAAATCTGTACTGAAATGCATGAGAATGGCTGCTAACACCGTGTGTTTCACACAGCTCTCCAGTGCGCTGCCTTTCCTGAGGTGCAGTGTTAGTGTCACAGCCTTTAATTGAGTTATACATGTTCTTCAAACAGGTATCTCCATTTTTTGATGCCTTTTTGGTAGCCTGTGGCCAGTGTTAATCTTGATGCATAGCAAGTAGTTTTAACTCTGTGGAAGGCAGTTGAATCTCACTGCTTCAAAGAGGAACTGGCTTTCACGTATGGGCAGTAGAGAAGTCACCCAGGTCTCTGGTTCTGCCAGTGGCTCAGTTGTTGAATTGCTCAGGTTGAAGCTTCCTAAAGGGCTATGATTTCTGAAAATACAACTTCATGGTATCTTAAACACTCAAATATATTTTAAGTCCTTGTGCCCTTAATGACTGTGTCTGAGTTGTTCTAACTTCTTCTAAATAGCCGTCATTTTCCGATAACCTGAGCTTGCAAAAGCTGGGCACAGCTAATTGAGCTGTTCGTGTAATGTTAAGGCTTTTTAGGAAATCCACTGAGTTGTTTCTGCATCCTTAATGGCTGTACAGGTCAAACCCAGGATTTATTCCCTCTGCTTTCCTCTAGAGTTGGAGGCTGCCAAAAAGCAGGCGGAGATTGACAAGAAAGCTATAGATGAGCTTGTGAGGGAGAAGGATATCCTGAGCAAGGTGAGCTTGCGTTGGCAATACTGATAAACAAATCTCATAGCTCGAGAACGAAATGCCTGTCTTTTAAACTCAGCAGCACTGCAATATTACAGAATAAATAGTGCTAAGCTTCAGATTTCCTTAAGCAAATGCTCACAGCGCTGCTTTTTTGCGCATTGAAATATGTTACCCGTAAAAGCGCAAGAAGGCTTCTAATTTTAACATCAGGGAGTTCAAAATGCGTTCACCTTTATTGCGGAGCTGCTATTTGACATCCAAAGAGTTCATTACGTCTGTGGTTTCACACGCTGCAGCACATGAAGTTTAATATTAATCTAGGCAAACGAAGGCTTTGCTGGCAGAAAACAAACGCAAACGTTGCTTCACCACGAGGCTGCTTGTCAGGCTGTGTAATACTAATCCTTGCTTCGAGGACCGTTTCTCATACTGATCGTTTCCTATCAGCTCAAGGTCCTTGTACTGCAGGATAGCATCTCATGTTTATGGGCATTGCTGAAGTGTAATCCACTAAATTCAATGCTAAAAGATGATTTCTGAGGCGCTCTGCTTCGTATAGATTCACTGTCCTGGGTCTTGACTCTAGCAGAGGCTCAGATTTGGCAGGTAACACATACCTGGTTTGTATAGGGAAAGAGATTTCCAAGTGGTGACAGAAGGCAGCTTTAAAAACAAGGAAGA
This sequence comes from Upupa epops, assembly GCA_013397515.1. Classification (NCBI taxonomy): domain Eukaryota; kingdom Metazoa; phylum Chordata; class Aves; order Bucerotiformes; family Upupidae; genus Upupa; species Upupa epops. Next base: position 175,675 of record VZRI01004426.1, read on the forward strand.
TATCTTGCGTTTTCTGTTTAGTCCTTCTGCATGATTTTAAAGCGAGCTTGGTTTATTTCCAAGTTGGACTTGCTATTTAGAACTTGAGAAGGAAGGCTGTCTGGCTCTTCAGTTTGTTTTACTGACTACTGGCATGCTTTACGCTCTGAACACCTTAAAGGTGGTGAAGTTTTCCCGTGCGTTAGTTACACCCACTTGAGAACAACCCCGTCCGTTTCCTTTTGGAAATGCAGACACTGGTGTTCTAAATTTAAACCAGAAAAAGCAGTATTTAGCAGCTTTGATAGTTTTTTAAACCTATTTGAGGCTCAAGTATTTCAACTGAACAAATGAGATAAAGAGTAATAACGTCGGGAGATCTGTAATCCACTGAACCAGTGGAATGTGTTACCTTCTCATCCCAAGGGCCCTTATTCTGTGTTCCCTGTAGAACTTGGTGAAAGCCTCCAGTGCCACTCAGCAGCAGATAAATCTGGTGAAGCTCCATGAACAGTCAAAGAAAAACTTGGAAGAAGAAATCCACAATTACAAGAATGAAGCTCAGAAGCAAACGAAGGTTATTTACCAATTGGAGAAGGAAAGAGATGGTTTCATCAATGAAGCCAGTGAGCTCAAACAGAAGGTATGAACACCTTTTTGTGTAAGTGGTTCCAAAGCAGGGCTGTAAAAAATCTAGGAGGGCTGGAGCACCTCTGCTTTGAGGACAGGTTGAGACAGTTGGCCTTGTTCAGCCTGGGGATAAGAAGGCTCTGGGGAGACCTTGTTGTGCCCTTTCAATACTTAAAGGGGACCTTTCAGAGAGATGGAAACAGCCTCTTTAGCAGGGCATGTTGCAATAGGACAAACTTTGTTTCTACACTATAAGAGTGGAGATTCAGACTAGATCTAGGACACAAGTCTTTTACAATGAGTGTGGTGAAACACTGGAACAGGTTGACCAGAGAGGTGGTAGATGTCACATCCATGAAAACATTCAAGGGTGGGTTGGATGGGGCTCTGAGCAACTTGATCTCATTGCAAGGGGGTTGGACTAGATGACCTCAGAAGGTTCCTTCCGAACCCAGAACATCCCACGATGCCACGAAATGACTCTTGAATTGTTCTGTCTTGTCTACAAAGGACGTTATCGTGCATACTACTGGTGTCCTCAAATTGAGGCCAGGGAGAGTGTTCTTGACATTTGTGTAAAAGACTTTGCATTATGAAGAACTGCTGCTACTGGTATGTGGAACCATGTTCAAGCTAGTCTGCAAAACAGGTTCCCAGGAGCAGCTGCAGAGAAACACCGCATAAAATTTGTCTTACCCGCTGCCCATTATTATGAACAACTGTATTCCTGATAGTATACCTGGGAACATGGCTGGAAATGCGTTCCTTGAACTGCTTAAGATCCCATTGGAGGGTCCTCCAGGAAACAGGTTGATTTCCTGGAACTGGCATTCAAGATGTTTCAGCTCAGAAGCTATTTGCCATCTTTTAACTTTAAAATTATCCTTTCCAGTTTCATGTGAACAGGGGCTTCTAAATAACTTTTCTAATGTTACATGCTCCTTTATCTGGAATTCCCTGTGTAATTTATTTGGGATAATATTCCACGGAAGTGAGATGTGTCTCTGTTGCAAAGACTTGCCTCTCAGTGCATTTCTAACAGTATAGGTATGAGGTACGGACGCTGTAAGCTATGGCCAGGGGTAGGGTAATTGACAACCTAAGAACAACAACTCAGAATGGTGGGGCTCTTGCTTTCTGTTGTGATTAGCATGGCTCACGCTATTTTGAGGGTTAGAATGACAAACATCTCCTTGTCCACTGCTTATGTGGTTTTTGCCTTCCACTTTGGGTGACAATATTTTGTCGCTTCTTATAAGGCAGTGCCTCAGAAAATGGGTTATGACACTTGAGTTGATTGTGTGGTGCCGCCTGCCTTGTGAGTGTGTGTCTGAAGGACTTGCATGGCACTGTGGCTCACTAGAGGAGCGTTTCCTGACTCAGCTTGCAGGTGATGAGCAGCATGAGCAGTTGTGAGCTCTACCCCATGCGAGGCAAGAGTCTTGTCCCTGCAGAGGTTCCCTACATGAAATTACATGTTGCTTGGAAGGATAAGACAGGGTAAAATACCAAGTAGAAGGATGCAGGATCAGGATTATATCCGATAGGTGGTATTTAGGGTCACCGTTTGACCTTTGCAGACTTGAGAAACTGTCAGAACTGTAGGAGCCATCTCACAACAGATGGGGAATGAGCTACTGGTGGGCAGTAATCATATGGCCAGTCAGTGCTCTTTTATCACCTTTTGCTATCAAGCTGGCTCTGAAGGAGCTTGCTGCACATCTCAATTGTGTAAGAGCTGGTAAAGAGCCAAACCCATCAAAGTCCAAAGACTTTTTTGCAACTCCTGCAGGGCAGAGTAAGCCATGTTGGCTTTGAAGCCTGTCTGGTTCTTTACAGCAAGACAGAATCTATAGAGCTACAGAATTCCTCTGTCACAGTTGTAATTTACTACTGAATAACTGATAAATGAAGCCATCAAAGTTATATTCACATGGGTAAAATATTTTAGTGTTGAGAATTCAAGCAGGACTTCCACTTGTAATCATTTGCCTGGCTGACTGCTCATTCGCCCATTTCTCAGCCGGTATCACTTGTTGAGTAGCTTTACTTCTAGTTACTTCCAGGACTGATGAGAAACAAATACGATTCTTTGTTGGGTCGTTTGCAGTACTGAGCTGGAATGGAATATTTATTTTTAAAACTGGAATTCTTGGATTATGAACTCTTGGTTTCCCTGTGGAAGCTTTCGGCTGCTGGAAAGGAAGCAATAAAATGTTCGTTCCATTCAGTGTCGCTTGAAGCAGTCCCTGCGTGCGCCTTGTGAGAGGTCACAGTCTCTACCCTCTCTCATATGTGTTTTTTTATAAAAAAACCATTTGGAGTGCTAATTTTCCTTGCCATTTTGTTGAACTGTAAACTGAAAAGTGCGTAATCTTTGGGACAAAGTACTGCTCAAGAGGCATGTATTGAGAGCATGGCAGCCCTTCCTGAAACAAAGGTAAGCAAATAAGGATGAGACTGTTCCTGAGATCCTGAATAGGTTCACTAAACTAAATGAGTAACCAGCAGCAGATGATAGTTAAGTGTACAGATAAAAAAACCTGTGAGGGAGCAGAAGAAAACTATGAATATCTAATACGTTGCTGTGCACTGCTGAATCTGAGAGGTGCAGTGTGCTATCGGGTAAATCGGAATTGAGGATGCTCAGACTCCTGCAGGGCTCTGTTGCGAAACTGACTGTATCTTCTCTCTATTTATAAGGGAGAATTATTTGGGTTTATCGTTCCTGGGGAAAAAAAGCAAAGTCAGCATCCAGACTTTGAGTACAACTCAGAAAACTTAGTCCGCCAGGTTATTGCACTTAGGCTGTATCAAAACCAAACAGCAATTGCAGTGACCTACTTCCAAATCGTGCTCCAGTCTGTGATCTCCATAGCGCAGATAGAAAACATGCCTTATTGATTTTGTTTCTCCTGGCTATTACTATTGACAGGTTGGTTTAACAGGAATAGGAAAGGCAGGAGGAGGTTATAAACTGGGACTTTGTTTTTGTATTGCACTGTAAGCAGTTCCTGGGATCCTCTGCAGTCAGCTACAAATGTGCTGGAATTGTATTCCTGCTGCGGTAATAACATTTGCTATATTTAGCCATCCTCTGTCTTCAGAGTTGGTTGGAGGTACCTGGTAGAATAATCAATTAATTAAACTCCTTCCCCACAGTTAGAATGTTTCACAAAGCTTTACTGCTAAGCAAGGAACAATGATGGCAGTTAAAAATTTGGCAGTTAGTGACTATTTCATGTCAATATTTTAAATTCTGCTTGGGCAGGTGAACATAAACTTCAGCACAAACAGCTACCTTCAAAACCAGGAGAAGTGGGGATGAAACGTTCTTGTAAATGGACTTCCCTCCTGGGTGATGCCCGTGTGATTCCTCAGCTTTTTCCCAGCGTTAAGGGTGCCATTGTTCTCTTTTGTGTAGCAGGAAGAAGTTCCTTTTTTGAAAGCGTAATCAGGAAGCCCATCATAATGATCAGCAACCACTGTGTATCAGTATGGTGGCAACTACACGAGAAAGGCATCTGCAGTCTGGAATCATTGGTGATTGATACTACACATGGTGTCACTGTAGGAAAAGTATACAGGGAATCTCATGGCAGGGCTTCTGTTTTGCCTCTACCAAGCTTAGTTCTGTAATCACCTTACATACCTTGGCATTAGCCTGTACCTAGGGAAGCATCTACGAGACGGGAATGGCTCTTGCCCAGAGCTAGCAGGAAACACAGAAACATAGCTGGCATCCTGACCTCTTCCAAGGAGCCAAGCTCACAAGCAAGGAAGATAAACCAGTCAGAGCCTAGGCTTGCCTGTTCCTTCTGTTAATGCTCCAAGCTCCAAGCTGGAAGATATAAGTGATTTCTGTTTTCACCCACTACTTAAAGCTTCCAGTCTGACAGAGCATTTTCAGCTCAGCTTGATGCTTCCAGGTACCAGAAGCTTCAGTTGTATTTGTCTCAAAGTGTTGGAGTTCTTTCTGCCATGTTCCATGTTCTATTCTTTTTAGGAAATCTTACAGCACTAATTCTAATCCCTTACAGAAGCAGCTAATGGTGATGGTTTGCTTAATTGGGTCAAGTGTAAGTTACGATAACCGGCTTTCATTTTATTGTAATTATATATCAGCACTTTGAGATCATGTCCTAGCGGCCAGCGGGATCACTGAGCCAGCAATGTGCTCTTGCAGACAGGAGGGCAGAGCATCGGGGGGGGATCAGAACGGGTTGGGATCGAGAGAGGTTCTTCTCCCCGTCCACTCTGCACTAGTGAGACCACATCTGGAGTCTGGTGTCCAGTTCTGGGCCCCTCAGTTCCAGAAGGACACAGAGCTGCTGGAGGGTGTCCAGCATAGAGCAATGAAGATGATGAAGGAAGGAGAGCAGCTCCCTGCTGAGGAAAGGCTGAGGGAGCTGGGACTCTTGAGCTGGGAGAAGAGGAGGCTGAGGGGGGACCTCATTCCTGNGTTCCTGTGTTACTTGGTCTGGGTGATCCTGCTGTGGCAGGGGGATTGGACTGGAGGGTCTTTCCAGGTCCCTTTCAGTCCTCAATGATTCTATGTGTTTGTTTATTGGAAAAAGAAAAGGTGGGTTGGCTTTGCTCTATACATAGGCTAAGGATATTCTTGATGAGAGCTGCTGCTATTGATTTTATTGAATCTGCTCGGTGGCAATATTTCCAATAGCTTGTTTTAAACTCAGTGCGTGTGCATCTGTAACTTCTATTCTTGAACAGAAGCCAGGAATTGGAAATAAGTCCCATATTGTCCCACATAAGAAATCCAGAAGGACTGAACTTGTGTTTGGACTGAAGTGATTTTTAGCTGTAGCTGAAACATCTTACCATGGGAATTTGAACTTGTTGTCTTAGAAGAAAATCACGAGCGCTCTCCCATCTTTCTAATCTTGTGATGATGGTTTAATCGTGTTCACTTCACTCCAGGTACTCCAGCACATGAAAGATATTGAAGTACGGGAATTACAGATCTGTGACTATGAGAAGAAAATGGAACAGTCTGCAGTGAAATTAAGAGAGCAACAAAACCACTGTGAAGCTGTGAGAACAGAGAGGAACCTGTACAATAAACATCTGATCGAAGCCAAGGTAGGAGGATACATTTGTCCTGCTTTCTTTCTGTGCTCTTGTTGGTGTTTTTCCCATCTAACTTGCTGAAGGGAAGCTCGCTGGATAAATGCCAGAAGTGTTTTGTTCACTCTTGCGTGTGTTGGGGAAATTAATGTTTTAGGGCTGAGACATAATATGTGTCCCTGACAGTTTGTGTTTGGATTGGAAATAGAAGTTCACAGTCATGTGGTAGTGTCCCTGATTCAAACCATGCATAAAATCTCAGTACGCTGGACCTACAGAATCATAAAACGCTATCAGAGGAGGAGGTTTTTCCTTTCCATGCTGGCTCCACTCTGTTTTATCCATTTAGGTGTTGTCTGTATGTATGGGAAACAGAGTACAAGGAGAATAAAATCGCTTCCTTAGCCCCGAATGCATATGCACATTACTGTGAATCATGATTTAGGAAGCAGAGAGAACACTTTCCCTGCTGAAGTGGATTTTTCTGACAGATCTAATGCTTCCATATCTCTTGTTCCTTCCAGGGAGTGTTGTTTTCCTCAGAAAATGGTTCTCATATCTGTTCCTTGGGGATCTCACTAATAATACAAGAGGAACAGAGCAGATCGTTTAAGGATACATTCTGTTATTCTCACACAAAGCTCTAAAAAATCCTGCTGCTTCTGGCTGAGACCGGGACCTTGGATAGCTGAGATCAGCCTTGGGTTATTTCAGAGTAAGGATTTGTAACATAACCACGCAGAGTAGGTTAGAAATTTATACTCTGGTTTGAATAGGTAGGTGTTTTGCTTGAAAAGCAGATGGCAATGAGCTGTCCAAGTTCCTATCCAACTGTGGGCTGAATTTAATTAGGAATGAACCGTTTTGCCAATTACGCGGGATGCTTTACTTGACCTTTTGTCTGCCTCTCATCAGTGGATGCAGTGTCAGGATTCTTGCCGCTCCCGAACAATCTCTCAGGAGAAATAAGGGTGAAAAATTGCAAGACTGGTTTTTATTTTTTTCTTTTAATATACCACATAAATTCACTTCCCTATAAAGAACTGGCATCTATGTGCTAAGGTGAAACAGGAAGCTATGGACTCATCAGCCTTCTCGGGGTTTGTGTGTTGGGTGGAGGTCTACACAATGCTGTTCGTGGTTCCAGCTGGTGCTCAGAATGAAATAGCTTGCTTGGCTTAGGGAATCTTGCGCAAGAAGCTGACCCCAAAAGATCTTTTGTCCAAGACAATATTCTGTCTAGCAGTGAGAAACTAACCATTAGCTGTTCAGTAACAGGTCAGCCAGCCGTGGAAGAAAAGCTGAAAAATAAAATAGGGTGGCTGTGTTAAAATGATAGTACATTCTTTTTCCTTTTGGGACATTTAGCTTGTTCAGCTACAGCCAGGCGTAAGTATTTTTGGATTGCTTAATGTAGGAAGATCCTCTGTTGCCCAGCTTGCAGGTGATTTCAGCGCCATGATGCTCAGCTCAGTAAAGTCTCTTGGGAAAGGCATTCTGTCAGGCTGTTAATATGAGATAAATAGCTGATACTTTCATCCTTGCAGTTTGTTTTGGTGTCAGGAGCTAATTTCATACAATCAGTGGGGATCAGAAGGGACCTTGAAAGACCATCTTGTCCAAGCCCCCTGCCACAGCAGGATCACCCAGACCCAGTGGCACAGGAACACAGCCAGGCGGGGCTGGAATGTCTCCAGAGAAGGAGACTCCACAACCCCCTGGGCAGCCTGGTCCAGTGCTCCGGGACCCTCCCTGGGAAGAAGGTCCTGCTGAGATTGAGAGGGAACCTCCTCTGCTCCAGCTGGCACCCAGTGCCCCTTGTCCTATCCCCAGATGCCCTTGAGCAGAGCCTGGCTCCATCCTCCTGACACCCACCCCTCACAGATTTAGAGACAGGAATGAGGTCCCCCCTCCTCCAAGCTCAAGAGACCCAGCTCCCAATTTGTTTAAGCAAGTTACAAAATTGTGTGTTCTTAGTGAAGTACCCAGTTAGGATTGGGTTTGGTTGTACATCAGGGCATCATATTTTATACCTCATATTTTACAATGTCAAAGGGATTTAGAGGTTCTTTAGCAAAGGCAGTTTTTAATATGAGCCTTGCATTCACAGAAATGCCTGAACGTGCGAACAAGCGAGCCAAAGAGCATATTGCTACAGGGATTTCTGGTTCCTTTAGTTTGCCAAATCCATGGATTTTGTTTTTGAGGGCAGTCAGACTACTAATCTGTATTGTTGTGAAGACTGCTGTGACTTGCTGAACTATGTTAAGCATGTAATGGGAGAAAACATGACTAATTTGGCAAGCAAATCCACATATACAGTGAGCAATGCTGAAAGCACTCTGAGCTGCCCTGGTTTTGTACTGAAACAGGACGTGGTCACAGGAAACGTTATGATGTCTTCCCTGTGAGGTGGCAGCCTCTGGCAGAGGGGTAGCTAGTTATGGCTGCTTTCATTAGATCCAGAAGAGCATGCCTGTCTACGGACTGGGTTTATTAGCTTTCATTTCATGTCACCACGTGTGCTGTCACTGCAACGAGTTGTCACAGTTTCCCTTTTTCTAGAGCCAGGCACCTCTGTAGAGGTATTCCCAGTGACCTAATGTCTCTGCAGTGCTCCTGGGCTTTTTACTGTGTGCTTTGAGCTTAATATACCTGTAGATATTCTCGTCCCATGGATTTGCAATCTCTGAACACAGGCTGTTCCCCATTGCATCCATGTACAAGCTAGTACTTAGGCAAAATGGAAATAAGCATTTCCTCTTCTCCCTTGCAGGCGTGTAGGTATCTTCCTTTATAGATAGGTGTATTTGCTTCTTTCCAAACATCTGTGTTTAACTGTGTGCAACCTTCTTGAAAACAACATTAGAAGTATGAGAACCGGTGGGTAGGATCAGAATCTCACCAATGTGAATTGACTGTTAGCTCTTGGTGTGTCTCAGGACTTCACGTGGCTTATTACAGCTCTCCCTGATAGCCATTGTTGTTGCCAGTGCGTTGTTAAAGGCTGTTTACTGCAGTGTAAAATATTGCCATTTAATGAAACTCTCTTGCGGTGTGGGATTGGAAAGGAGCGTCCTGTGGTGTGCACGACACATTTCCTCTCGGGCACTGTGGCTCTGTTCTGAAATCAGAATAGCCTGTGTTCCCAGTCACTAACGTACTCTTTTGTGGTCTCTCTCGGTGATCTCACTTCCTAGGATGAGATAGCAGAAATGAAGCAAAGACTGAAAACGGTGACACATCAGGTAGATCTGCTCAGAGAGGAGATCGCAGACAGAGAAGCAGCTCTCGAGAAAGCTCATCTAGAACATCAGCGGATTGAGAAGGAGAAGGAATCGTTGAACGTAAGAGCCTTTACGTATATATACCTTCTCTGTCTTCAGAGAGACTTGGATAGATGGGACCAATGGGCCACTTTTAATGGCAGGAGCTTCAATAAAGCCAAGGGCCAGGTGCTGCACTTGGGCCACAATAACCCTGTGTAGGTTGCCAAGAAGGCCAATGGTATCCTGGCTTGTGTTAGAAATAGTGTGGCCAGCAGGAGGAGGGAGGTGATCATCACCCTGTATTCAGCACTGGTGAGGCCACATCTTGTCCAGTTTTGGGTACCTCAATACAGGAGAGGTGTGGAGGTGCTGGAGTTGGTGCAGAGGAAGGCAGCTAAGCTGGTGAAGGGCCTAGAGAATGAATCTTATGAGGAAAGACTGAGAGAGCTGGGGGTCTTCAGTTTGAAGAAGAGCAAACTGAGAGGAGACCTCCTCACTCTCTACAGCTACCTGACAGGATGCTGTGGAGAGGTTGGTGTTGGTCTCTTCTCACAAGCGATTAGTAATAGAACAAGAGGGAATGGGTTCAAGTTACAACAGGGGAGGTTCAGATTAGATCTGAGGAAGGTTTTTCACAGAGAGGGTGGTCAAGCACTGGAAGAGGCTGCCCAGGGGGAGGTGGTTGAGTCGCCATCCCTGGCTGTGCTTAAAGATCATTTGGACAAAGTGTCGAGGGATCTGGTTTAGGGGTGAACTTGTAAGGTAGGGTAGATGGTTGGACTCCATGATCCCAGGGGTCTTTTGCAGACTGATTCTTTCCAATCACGTCTATTCCCTGCTATTCTCTTAGTCTGCTGGGAGTTGTGCAGCGTCTTTTAGTAGGTCCCTCTACACAGAATGTTTCAATACTGTGGTATAAAGCAGCAGGAATCTCCTCAGCTCTAGTTCTTCTCAGCTCTAGGTGCAGCCCATCCTTAGATAAGCTGCAGATTTGTGGTGATAGCTCAGCCCAATTTGCTGAGCTGTCAGAAGACTGATGGAGTTAGTGTCCATAGCAGGTGGGTTTTTTTCTGTTCACTATGTGTTGAGAAACCGCTCCCCCCCAGGAAACAAGCAACACTCCCCCAAACAAACCCTTCCCTGCCATCTTTCCACAACATTTTCTTTCATCGGTTTGCTGCTCTGCTGCAACGAGGCCGTGAGTTTTCAGCCCCGCTCGTCACAGCACAGTTAGGATGAGATGTCAATAGAGCTTTATAAAAAGGTGATGAATTTCTGTTCTTGCACCTGATCTGGCTGAATTGTTCGACTGCTGATGAAGTCAGAGCTTTCTTTACTTTGTGCAGCTTTCTGCCTTAACCAGTTGCCAATCTTCCCAGAAGTGGCTACCATGCATTTGACAAACGTGATGGCTGCATGGTTTACCCACTGGATTAAGTATGTCTGTATGCTGCACGCTGACATCACGTTACTGACTAGCTTCAGGGTGTTGTGCTCTCTTACCTGAGTGTCTCTGAATAGTAAAGCAGAGTAGAGTTCAAAGGAGGGTGACTGACACAAGCAGAGAAGAGCCCGATGATTTGTGTAGCAAGCTGGCTTCAGTTAGTCCTGTTTGCACTGATGTAAAAGAAGCAACTGAGCTGCTCTTGGGAACTGGTTGAAGCAATGTGCTGAATCACGGAGGACTTGGATCCATAGTCAGGCATTGGATTTCTGCTTGCCTCAGCTGGCATAAAGGCCTTAAAAATGTGTAATCATGGTAAATGCAATAGAGGAGCCCTGATCCAAGCTGCATTAGAGCCAGTACAATGCCATCCTTTGGGTTCAGCTGGCCTTCGTGCAGACTTGAAGAGCAGACTGCTTTGACAAAGCATCTGCATGTTGAAAAATCTGTATCTCCATGCTGTAAGACCTGTGGGGCTCCAGGTCCAAGCTGCTGTCAAGTGCTTTTGTGTGTGTTTGAGGATGTCCATGCTTGCTTTTGTTTTGGGGTCTTGATGGTACTTTCTGGAGATCTGGACATAAAACCTCTGATCTGTTATTTCGGCCTCCTGTGTCCAGCCCCAACTGCACTTCTTATAAAATCTGGATTTTCCTCCCATTTCTAGAACCGAGTTGGATTTTCCCTCCCAATTTTAGAATAAATAACCCCCCCCTCTCCACTTACACCACTATTTCAGAATCCGAACACGAATCTGGCTTGAATTTAGTTGAAGACATTGGCATAGGACCCATGTAACTTCTTTATTGCTGACTGCTCTTCAGTTCTTCCCAGCTCTCTGAAAAGGCTTCAGATGAGTTGTGCTGATTCACAGCAGTTCCAGACCTGACTGTTTCTCTGTTTGCACAGTAACCGTGTTTATTAATTTCCTCTTCTCTTACCCAGCATATACAGACCCTCATACAGTAGATTTTAGCATATTTAATCTCATTGAAAGTTCCCTGAGCTTGTGGGGCCTCTGTTTGCCGCCAAGTATTAATGTTCTGTACTACACAAGGCAGTTTAACGCGTGCATTCCGGTGAGATTTGGTTATAGGAGTGTGAGCTGCCACCACCTAATGCCACCTCTTGTTTACAATTCCTATTTTCTCCGATGGAAGGAGAGCATAGAATTTTTATATATATTTAAAGAATATTATCCAGCAATGAAAAACGCACGAGCAGTTTTACATTCCCAGACAGCTTTTGCACGGTGTTGATTACATTTCAATATGAAGTGGCTTGCGTTTTTTATTTGGCTGCTGCATTCTGATGAGCATCTAACACAGAGTGAGAGAGGGGTGAGTATTGCACATAGGGGAAAATGAGAATTTTATTAAAGAAAATAAAAATAAAAAAGCTATTTTATTATGATGACAGAACTCTTTCTTTCTCAAATCAATGGCTGTGCAGGTCTAGCCTTCCTCTCTGCCTCATTCTTGCAGTACTGGATGATGCCCTTTCTCCTAAGGCAGCTTGAACATTACTCTTTATAACGGTCAGAGTGGTGGCAAAGCCTTTGAGTTAAGGCTTGAAAGTTTTCCTGTCTGTAAAGATGGACCACAGTCAACTAGTTCCATTTTGGCTCTAGGTAGTTGCTTAGCAATGATAGAAATTTCTAATCATAGAATCCTTAGGGGTGGGAAGGGACCTCGAAAGATCATCCAGTCCAACCCCCCTGCCACAGCAGGATCACCCAGACCAGGTGGCACAGGAACACAGCCAGGCGGGGCTGGAACATCTCCAGAGAAGGAGACTCCACAACCCCCCTGGGCAGAAGACCTTGTTCTAACAACACACCACCTTGAGTTACAGGTTCATGACAGGGGGATAGAATTGTTGGGAGCACCGCAGTGGTCACTTATATTAGTGGTGTGCAGTCGCTGTGACCATATGTGACTTCTCCACGTGACTGCCCCTCTTTTTCCAGACTTCCTCTTCTATGTGACCATTGAGAAGTGCTTAAGCTCTTTAATTTTGCTGTTCCATGCCTGTTGCCATCTTCTACACCAATTCTTTTACTGCAGCTGGAGCCTGCCCCACATTGATGCCAATCACATAGTGCAGATTGCTGCCCTTTCCAGCAAGGTGAATTATTCTTTCTCAAATCCCAGCTTGACTTTAAACTTTGAGTAACAACTGCATTGAAAAGCTTTCCAGATTTTTTAATTAAAAACAAGTATTCAGTGAGGTATCCCTGAACAACAACCACCGCTTGTACCACTGCCACGGATAAAAATCCGTTCTCACTTCTGTTGGGTGTAGCACGGTGACGCTGAAATCGTACATACATCACCTCCCAATGGGTTTGGGTTTTCATGCTGGTGTTGTCGTGGTTTTTCCTCAAAAGCCAGCGTTGTATTTGCCTTGCAGGAAATTAAAAGAATGGATGAGCTTTTATTAAAACCCTAACTCTTAATCCCGGCCTTATGAAATGGGAAGTTGTTACGAAGTGCAGTTTACCCATATTCTTTGATTCTATCAGGCTGAACTGCTTAAGATGAAAAGCCAGGCTCTGGAAACCAAACATTTTATAGAAAATCAGGAGGCAGAAGAAAGAAAGCTCCTGAAAATCATTGCTGAAGCTGATGCTGAGAGGCTGAAGCAGATGAAGGTGTTTGAGCAGGTAGGAATCTCTCATTTGGCTCTTCAAATATACTGTGTTCTGCTCGCTTATTTGTTCAGGACAGTTTTAAGATCAAGATCTTCTAAAGCTTTAGTAGTACCTCATTTGCAGTAGCTTAGTGCTGCTGAAACAGACAGCTAGGATACTGAAGTGAGTGGAGTATGTAGTTTATACTAGCTAGGTGACTGGACCCCTGCAGGGGGAACCTGTTAGATCCGTGCTGTATTTCTGTCATTAGTAACACTCAGACCTGTAAACGCGTGTGGTTTTTGACTGATGCAGGTACAGTTGTGGTACTGTACTGAGGGACTGTAGCTGAGATGATTGATTTTGTTCTGCATGCTTAGGCTATCAACGAGAGAGATATCCTAGGGTCCCAGCTTCTTCGGCGCAATGATCAAGTGGCTCTGCTCTATGAAAAGATAAAAATCCAGCAGTCCATCCTAAACAAGGGCGATAACCAGTATCGGCAGAGAATGGAAGACATCCGACTTCTCAAGCTGGAGATCAGAAAACTTCATCGTGAGAAGGGAGTACTTGCCAGGGGTGCAGCAAATGTGGAGGAGCTCAGGTACAAAGTCTAATTGAATTCATTTCCATAGGACTGCATCCGTGATCTGTGCTCCAGACAGAAAACATTTTATCCGTGGTAAAGGCTTGTGTCAACAACCACTGTACCTTGGAATAGCGGGTTCCTTGATTTGACCCCAAAGACTGAATTGCAGTCACAGAACAATTTATCAGCAATTAAAAACACGAAAATGTAGCAATATCTAAGAAGGAAGGAAGGAGAAAAGGACTGTCCAAGTTAAAATGGTTCCAGTGTTTATTTCTCTTGGTGCTGTGAGTTCCTGCCTACAGAAAAACCTGTCAGGCAGCAGCAGAACAGGTGTCCATAGTTCAGTGAGTAAATTAACGGTACCCAAGGCCCAAATTACCGGAACTACTTTTTATTAGGTGATCCGCAGAGAATGGGGAACGATTGACATATTTATAATGAACCCCTGCACGTTTTCAGAGCGCTCTCCTTCCAGATTTATATGCAGACTTGCTCTCAGGGAAAGATTTAGTTAAATTTTCATTGAAGGTTGTGTTTCTTTAGAACAGAGGTTTAATAGCCCCAGCCTGATTTATTTCTTCCTTCTCTGGCTTAATGCTCCCCTTTATTTTTACTCTCCTGTTTTTGAGGTGTGTTCTTTGCTGATGGGAAACTGTTGTCATGTTCTGTAGACTCTGTCTTGGCTTGTAAGGACAGGCAACTCTTTTTAGCTGATAACCATCATACCATTTCTGTGTAGCTACCACAGTCTGGGCAGAGAACTTCAGCTTAACTGTGTCAGTATAATTCCATGGCTTTCACCAGAGCAGATGACCGTCAGTCCATGGTCCATCCCATTGATTGCAGTGGAATTATGCCAGTTTTATTCGGTGGAACAGAAAGGAGAACTGGGTGCAAAACATTGGCCATTGCAGTTTTCATCGACTGACTGTGGATGGGAATAGGATTTGAACTTGCTGCCCAAACGCGGCCAGCTGAAAGCCTGTTACTGAATTGGAGCTCGGCGATGGTATTGAAGCATGGTGCGATGCGTGCCGCCATGGGTGGATCAATTCCTGCTAACTGCAGCAGCAGTCACATGCTCTAATGAAGTCCAAAACCATAATGAAAACTGCCCATCGAAGACTCCATTTATCACTTGTTCTGCTAATTAGCTTTCTTGAGTTGCCAATTGGAGATGTGGGGTTTTTTCCTCTTCCATAACCTTGTCCAACCTCACAGCTTAAAAAAGGCTTTTCTCTAAAATACAGCTGGAGCTCAGCAGGAAATGGTTCAGTGGTGGAATAGGCACGCCATGCCTGCTGCCCGCTTACCCCTTGGACAACTGACAGCATCCACCCACTAAAGTGATGAGAGTGAGACCACCTGCCCCTCGACCCCCTATCCCCACTATAAAGTAGTTATCAAAGCGTCTTGGGAGTGCTCTGATTAATTTTAAATTCAGCAACAAATCATCCCTGAAATTCCTCGAGAAGAGGTAATAGAAGTAAAACAAATCAAACTCGTGTTCTGTGATGAGCAGTGTCCATCATACTTAGGTCCCAGAGTATGTTTTGTTTTCTGCATTCAGTGAGCCACGAAGATTTAAGACTTTGAAGCACAAGCTGTTACATTCCCTACAGGGATAACCGGAATTGACTCCATCACTGATTTGTATGTTACTCTGGATGAGGTAACTGTCCTCCTGTTTGTACGTGGGAAGATGGGCAGTGAGATCTCATAGTGTGAGGAGTAGATTCCCCAGAAATTAATGAGAAGTCCCTTTTTTTGAGCCTTACTAAAGTGAGTGATGAGAGCTAGCTGTTATCTTATGGTTTCACCTGTTCAGTGGTATCAGTGCTGACTATTAATCACAGAGTCGCTTCACTGTTGCTGCAGTGCATGCGAGACTGATTTGTTAACAGCCCTCTTAATGCCTTGCTCACATCGATGCAGTTTCTGTGTGTTTTATTGGTTTTGTTTTGTGGGGTTTTTATGTCGGTCTTCAGGCAGGAGCTTCATCACATGCAGAAGGAACTATTAAGGGAACAGACTCGGTGCAAAGCTTTGGAGGAAGAACTTGATAATCCCTTGAACGTTCACAGATGGAGAAGATTAGAGGTGATGTATCAGCATCTCAGCTTCTCAACGTCCGTGTTCCTAGATCAGTGACACAGTACAAAGCTTATTGCATTTACTGTTATGCAGAATACGAGGAGGGGCAGGCAGACTGCAGTTTCCATAGTACTAGTGGAACGGTTAACTGCTGAATGGTTCCTTGTACAATGCAATCAGTGGTACTTTTTGTCACTTCCTCAATGAAAAATTGCAGAGGGATTTGTGAAGATCCAGTCAAAAGATAAAGGGAGGAAGAGCACCAAAGGTGGCTTTAGAAGGGGAAAGGTACAGTCCTACCCTCACTATTTAGGGAGATGTATTTGGGAGTAAAGTTGGAATTGAAAGGCTCATGAACAGGCAGTCTGGGGAACTGAAATGAAATCGGAAGGTAGAGTGGAAGAAGGAAGAGGTCTTAGCATAGAGTGCTGGGCCCTGACATGTCAGTTATGTCAGTTCAACTCTTACCTAAACAGCAAATCTAAATTTCCACACTGTTTGAACCTGCCAAATGAATGGGAAAAATCTCAGAGCCAGCTGAGATTTCTCTATCACATGGCCCTGTGATCTGATGCCAGCCTAGGTTGCTTAGCCGCTCTAATAACGAGTGGCAATGTAGCATGTCCCTGCAGAAACAGAGCTGAATATTTCAGTTGTGCTTACCTGCATGATGTTTAATTTCTGCTCTTTCCATGCTGAGCCTGAAGCTGAACGGTATGCTTAATTTTTCTGATGGAAGGGAGATGAAATAGACGATGCTGAAGTGCATTAAGGGTATCTAGGAACAGTCTGCAGCAGCATCCCGTTACAAAGGGAAATCAGGCCGGTCAAAACATCCGCTGTTGGGAAAACGCATGTCTGAAGAGCCTGGTAATGGGAAATGGCTTTCCATTCTAGGTCACTAGTTTGTATTTGGAACACAGAAAGGCCAGCAGATGGCAAGTTCCATATGAAATGATCCCGATGGGATTTTGGTTTGATTCCTAATGAACAAACAGCACCCTCATATCGCTGCAGTTGTCACAGTTGGCACCACATTTGGACAGTGCTAAAAAAAAGTCAAGGACTTAGTGGGTCAAGGGGACTGGACTACATTTAACCTGGTTTCTCAGCAAATGGTTTCACCTCATGTTCTTAAACGTCTCTTCCCACCAAAGACATTCTGTGAGATGACGTCGTGTTGTGAATGCTTCACGTGTGCCTGTGCTGGTGTCCCAGTTGCACTGCAATGTGGTATCTAGTTCAGATAAAATCAGAAAAACTCTCAGAGCCATGCAATACCGAGTTTCTTAGAAGCTCAAGGAGCTACATGGAGAGCATGGATCCCTTTACTGCAGCGTGAGCTTAACCCTTAGGAGGACACCGCCTGAGAGAGGGAAACCATGTGAGAGAGAGGTGTTGTGAATTTGCGAGTGGGAAATAGTTTCTTTCAGACTTGCTCTTCCTGGAAGGATCCAAAAGAACATACAAAGCGGTGGGGAAGTAGGCTTTGTTTGCTGCAGAAGGTTACATTTGCTCCCTAGAGCTTTCCCTAGATGCACTCTGTGACAAAAGAATGATGAAGGAAGAAAGAGTGGTATCTATGAGCTCCTGGTATTTACAGGCTATTTAGAGGGCAGCAGTATAGTGCCTACACTACCAGGTTTTTACGCTCTTAGTTACCTTGAGAAGTTGCACTGACGTTCTTAAAATGGGAAGCACCTGCACTGCTCTTCACTTATCAGTGGATGGTTTCAGTTTCTGCTAGAAAACAAATGCTCATCTCCTTTCCCTTCCCTACTGTGTGGTTCTGCCAATCTTTGTAGGTTTAGGGCTTAAGCTCAGAAATACTCCTATTTATTGTTTTGGGGGTTAAACATGAGCATGCTCCTCTTCAAGAGGCAGAGATCTGTTCCAGTTTGCAGGCTGCTTGTATGCATGCCACGTAACCCCCCTTTGCCACTCTTCCTCTCCCCCAATTTTTGAACACTAAGGTATGATGGGGTTTTATCTCAAGCAGGACACACTAACTTGTTCTCATGTGTAATTTCTGACACTGATTTGCTTTTTGGTCTAGGCCACTGACCCGAGTACCTATGAACTGATTCAGAAAATACAGAGGCTACAGAAGCAGCTTATCAGCAAGACAGGTGAAGTGATAGAGAAAGAATTGCTTCTTCAGGTACCGCAGCATCATTATTTGATTGTGTCTCATTATCACATTTGACTTCCCCTTGCCCTCCATTCTTTGTCCACTCAGGTGTGCTTCTTGAATATGATTTAGATGTATGTCATTGAATTTCTTTTGCATGCCTCTTAGATAGCTTTAGATGGCAGCACTGACTCACTGAAAGAAAACAAATAGCATCTCATTAGTTGAGGGGTGTGTTCTGGTTACCCACACCTGGGCAACCTTGGGAAAATACAGTTACAGGTTTGCTTTAATCTATTCATGCCATAAATGAATCTGCAAGGCAATGTGAGACTGTTGGAAAGGCTTCCTTTGTCCTTTCAACCTGCCTGTTATGACCAGGGTACGAAGGAAACTCCTTGTTTGGTTCCATTTGTGCCTGGCTTGGCATCTGGCAGAAGGAACGCTCCCCAGGCTGTGTGATTTAGACACGCTACTCTCTGGGCACGTTTGACTTCAGTATCTTCCTGCTGAACTTTGCTGAAAGATAACTGCTGTGATCGCTTACGGATTTTCAGCTATAGCAAACGTGCCTTAACCCCAGTAACACTGGTAGGTAGACTGGTATTACAGACATTACACTGCTGTAGTGCAAATATTGATATCAAATAGAGCAAAGGGCTGTCTTCGGGCTTCAACCACGGGTGTGAAACGGAGAACTTCTGTCTCCTCTCTGTTGACTGTAGATACGGCTGCAGTTTGCCAGCTCTAGGTATGATTTTAACATCTTAGTCTTAAATAGTTGATCTTTGGAGATCCCTTCCAATCCCAACTGTTTCTGTGATTCTGTGATTTGTTTCTGTGTTGCAGTACTGGGTATTGGCACAGTCCTTCTGCCTGTGCAGCAGTCCTTCCGTGGCAGCTCTAAAGTGGTTGTGTTTTTCTGGATTTAAGTAAGACTTTGGCTATGTAAAATGTAATTACTACATCAAAGCCATGTTGGATAGGGGTTTGGGTGACCTGCTTTAGTGGGAGATGTCCCTGCCCATGTCAGAGGGGTTGGAACTAGATGATTTGTAAGGTACCTTTCAACCTGAATCCATGATGTAAAATTGCTAATTGGATCCTTTGCGTCCTTCATTCAGGCACAAATTTTCCTGTAAACAATGCTGAAGTGGTGATCTTTCTCAGAAACACTGATGGTAAAGGCCAAAAATAGCACTATCCACAGTCTCTTCAGGGCATTACTCTGAGCTCTTCTCTGCTCTGCCACAGGGGTAATTTTTGAGTCCTCCACAATGACTGAAAGGGCTCTTTCACAGAAGGGCTTGGGTAGGGAGAGGTAATCAGAGATGATGCAGGACATCCCCCAGCTCATTTCCTCAAAGGGAAAAACACATAAAGCTGATGCTGTCTGTTCCAGACTCCTCTGGTGAAAGAGCAAACCTCAGTGCTGTGGTTTAACCTCATACGGCAGCTAAGCACCGTGCAGCTCATCACTCAGTCCTTCCTGCTCTTAGTGGGCTGGGGGAAAGGATCAAAGAACAGATGTAAAACCTGTGGGTCAAGATAAGAACAGTTTAATAAGGGAGCTTGACTTCCCTCACCAGTTGGTGAGGACAAGGTCCAGGACAGCACTTTTTCTGGGAGGTTCCTCTATCACTTGGATGAGAAAGTTATCCTCAGCACACTCCAGGAACCTCCTAGATTGCTGGTGCCATGCTGTGTAGTCTTTCCAACAGACACCTGGGTGGTTGAAATCCCCCCTGAGAAATGAATTATGTAACTTCAGTTCCCTCACATCAAAGGTTCATAATGCAACAGAGTGAAAAAAGCCCCGGTGGGTTGAACACTGCCACAAACACCTTTGGAATTTAGAAATAGCCCACGTCTGAAAATGCTTGAGCCGTGTCACCAACATGCAGGTTGGTGGTCACCTCGCTGCATCCTCGTGCAGAGCCATAATGTTTGTGTACAGAAAATACATTCCCACTGGTGTTGTGTACACGGTAGTTCTGTCTTCTGACCGCTTCTGCAAGTGGTCTTCTAAAGACAAGCTGCTTTGTGCAGGGAGCGGTGTGTCAGGATGAGCTGGATGTATACATGGAAATTACTGCAAAATAAGAATCGCAGTCTATAGATTCACGGAGAAAAGCTTCTGCTTACTTTACCTGCTTCTGATGTGTATTTGATCAGATCTTTTTATTAGCCTGTTCCCTATTTCTCACCTGTTAGCTGTTTGAAAATGATGCAGCTGTAAAAGCCGACGCTAACCCTTGCTATGTGATTAAAAGAACGATTCTCTGTGGTTCAGTCAGAGAATGTTGTTTGCTGACAGTACAGGAAGAGCCCAGCTTGACTAAAAACCCGTACAAAAATGCCTTTTAACATGTCAGCAGGGCACATTTTTCTTGTAGCAGGCATTTGCTGAGAACTATTGAATATGCAACATAATGAATGCTGATTGTTTGTTCTCTTAGAGTGACTTTCCAGAGTTGAAAACTTACACAGAAATTGTGGGAAGCTGTTCCATGCTGTAGAAATTAGTAAACTCTGGTGTCTGATTTATCCGTGTCCTGCAGCCACGGCATCTTAGGTTAGAACCTGTCAATTCCCATTCTCCAAGTAAGTGAGACCATGATTGAACTTTGAAGAGGCACTGCAAAGCGGGCAGTCATACCTTCTCCTTTAACTCAGGCGTTGTCACAGCTGTGAGCTGCTGTGCTAGTGAAAAATACTGTCTTGAAATTCAGATCTGAGCCCAAGGTCTGCAGTATAGGATCAATAAAAGTCCAGTGGCATTTTTTGCCAAACATAGAAAATGCTACTTCAGGGTTCCCAACATTACCATTTGAGTAATTGGAATCACAGAATCAAAAAACACTAGGGATCGGAAGGGACCTGGAAAGATCCTCCAGTCTAGTCCCCCTGCCACAGCAGGATCACCCAGACCAAGT
>VZRI01004426.1:196518-208873 GCA_013397515.1 Upupa epops
CTGGACACCCTCCAGCAGCTCTGTGTCCTTCTGGAACTGAGGGGCTCAGAACTGGACACAGTGCTCCAGATGCAGTCTCACCAGTGCAGAGTAGAGGGGGAGAAGAACCTCTCTTGATACTTGCCAGGGAATTTCAGTGAAAGCCTTTGTGCACACGTGTGTTAGGAACAAAGTGTGTTGTGTGCCAACAAGGCATCGTTCATAGAATCATAGGTTCTATGAATAATTATTCATAATTATTAATAAACAGGAGCGATCTGCTGAACAAATTGTGGCTGAAAAAAGGGAACACTCACTTTTCATGAGGGCAAATCCCTCAAGTGAGCGAAGCGCTGCTGCTCCACTGCATATTGAACAGTCGTGTGGTAAATCCACAACATAATGTATTACCTTGTTAGGCTCATGATTACTGTGGGTTTAGGAACTTATCCCATTATCAGCGAATTATTCACTGCTTTATTCATTTCAAATTTAGTTCTTTCCCTTCAGAGGGAACTCCTCTAATCTGATTTTATGTCTGACTGAGTGGAGTTTTATTCAGCTGAACATCTTGGAATGGGTAACAGTGAGAAAATGCACATTAAATGTCAGTTACCTCTGTTGTCAGAGAAGATTGCTCATAAGTGCACATGAGATGCGCAACCAGGATCGTTTGTGGAGAGAGGTGAAGGCCTCTGTGTCTTGCATATAGTAGCAAAATCACTGGCTTTCTGTACACGGATGTTTTGGATGACTTGTTTTGTCAGCAATCATAGGCCAGCACTAAGCTATTGGGATGTGATGCTTCCAGACCGTTAGCATCTTGAGCTCACAGTTTCAGAGTGCAAGGGCAAAAAGCATCATTAGCTCATATATCTGACTCAGAGATTACAGCCAGATAACACCCACATGTCCCTGAATTGAGCCAAGTTTTGAGCTAAGTTTCAATCCCCACAAGGAGCTGACGGTCCCATTGACAGAGGGTAGGAGGGGTAGAGGAGATGCTGCTGTCTCCAGTATAAATCAGCAGATTCATGTCAAATATTATAAGATACAGGGAGGAGAGAGCGAAAGATACCTTCTCAGTGACCTTGGGCCTGGCAGCTTACTTAGCTTTTGCATGCCTCACATCAAGTGAGAAGGGAATAAAATTAGAAAAGGGGAAACATAACTGTATTTTCAAAAAGGGTAGGAAGGAGGAGCCAGGGAACTACAGGCCAGTCAGTCTCACTGGTAAGATCATGGAGCAGATCCTCCTGCAGGCACTACTGAGACAGGAGCATAGTGAGGAGGGGATTGGGTACAATGAGGTCCCCCCTCAACCTCCTCTTCTCCAAGCTCAAGAGACCCAGCTCCCTCAGCCTTTCCTCATCAGGGAGCTGCTCTGCTTCCTCATCTTCATTGCTTCTGGTCCCAGTACCGATCCTTGGGGGACCCCACTAGATACAAGCCTCCAGCTAGATAGCTCCCCCAGAGCTCATGGTGCTTATGCTGTACAGCGTGCAATAGAGAGAAGAGCTGAAATGCCAGTAAGAAGTTTTCTCGTCGGAAGGGCTGCTCGGGAGAACGGGAGAGGTTTGGTTTTCTTAAGGCCCAGCTTTCAGCTGGTTGACATTTACTCTACCCTTCCGAATTTGGCATTCATATATTTCCAGTGTAGATGCTGTCTGAATTGGAGCCTCTAACGGGTTACACGCAAGGTAGATGGTCTGAGTTGAGCATTTCTCTTTGGTAGAATTGTCTATTTTCATAAAAATCCCTGCAATTCACTTCAGGAAACTAATGACTGTAGAATCCCTAGGAGTCTCTTTTGACCTGCCCATTATTGTTTCTCTGTCACCGTGCTGTTAGAGAGATTTTAGCTGAGGCGGTTTGGGAGAGTTCTTTGTGCACACTGAATCTTACAGGTGAAGTGCAAAACCCTCTGCTAAAATACAATCCTCTTTTTACTGCTCCTTTATCATTTCTGTGTAAAGTCAACCTTCTGAAGGGATTTTTCCATCCAAAAATGAAAAGGAACATTTTCTCTCTGGCTTTTTAGACTTTACTAGCAATCGGCTCTTTTCTCTTTCTATTTCCTGGAGGATTTGACTTCCTCTGGAAACGCTGGATTAATGCTCTGTCTTGTGGCTGAAGCTAGCAGTTCGCTCAGCCCTCAATTAACGGGGTGAGTCTATTGAGCTCTAGGCCTGTTCTGTGTTTAAACCTACTGTTCCTACCAGCAAAAAAGCTGCTTTCTGATTTAGCTTATACCAGCTCTCAGATGTTGGGAGACTTTCATGTCAGTACAATTGCGTCTCGTGGCACAGCCAGGATCTGGCATGGCAGTGTCAGCAGGCAGAACCAGCGGTGTAACTGGGAAATCGAAGCTGGCAAAAATTGTAATCGCTGAATTGCTTCCTCACACACAAACAGAGACACAGGCAGACACAGACAGAGACAGACACAGGCACAGGCAGACGCAGACAGGCAGAGACAGGCACACACGGACAGACAGAGACAGGCACACACAGACAGTTGCACAACACACACCCTGTTTTTCTGCCCTTACAGACACCTAATGGTTGTTACGTTTCATAAAGAGGGGCTGGGAGAGAAAACGTTCCTTGGTGAGGTGTAGTTTTTGAGTTTATGACTCCAGTTCTGGGCTGCTGACATGAGTTTTTAAGATGTTTATATTGGAATACAGAAATGAGAACTACAGTAAGGACTTGAGCTTAACATTTACTTTTTGGCTTTCAGTTGAGCATGAGTCATAAGGAAGAAGTTTACTTCCCCAGGGCCAGGCAGAATTAGGCACCAGTGTGTCAAAGGCACATGGTAAGAACTGCCCTGGTTTAGAGCTGGACTCCAAAGGCAGTGTCTATTATTTAACTTGAAAGAACAACATATGCCCGTGGACTGTGGCTGTAACCCAGTTCTAACTGGTGACGAACAAACCCCATCTAATTATCTGCACCATATTTCAATGCACAACAGCCTACTGAGTTAGTGTCACCTCATTAATTTCAGTCCAGTGCCGTGAATCTGGTTTGACCTGGAGTCTCCAATGCAGTGTGAAGAGGCATATGGGGGTACTTAATGGACTGAGTTATTCTTCAGGACTACTTGTTCAGGCTTTTTCCTTCTAGTGTCATTGTTTTATTTTCCTCTTATTTTACTTGAAATATTCATTGCTGGGCTCGGGCTTCAGTAGGGGACTTTAACTTTGGCTCTGAGTGGAAATGGTTTGTGTTTCAGTACTGATGTAAGCTGAAGGATTAGTGTCCTCTGTGCCTGGCATAATTATTTCTGCATACAGTTAGAATTTCTCTAGTGCCTTTTGTTCTGGCAACGATAATATTTTGCCGTTTAATTTAATCAATTTGCCATTAATTTCATTTTAAACAAAAGAGAGACCCCATGATAAATAGTTTTGGACAGCATCAAGGTGCAGATTTATTTGAGAAATTAGAAGAAAAGGATTGAAATAACCACTGGGGTCTGCACAGCTTTTGGTGTTTTAGTCAGAAATACTGAGATGCTGCTTACAAAGCTGAGGAAGTTGCAGGTGAAGTAAAAATCTCCGGTTTTCTGGGTGGGAAATGTTCGTGAACACATAACCTGTTTTGAACGTTATTCTAGGACAATTGATATAGAATCATAGAACTATTAGGAATTGGAAGGGACCTCAAAAGATCCCCCTGGATCCACAGCAGGATCACCTAGACAATGTTGCAGGGGAATACAGCCAGGCCAGTCTGGAACATCTCCAGGGAAGGAGACTCCACAACCCCCTGGGCAGCCTGGTCCAGTGCTCCCCACTGCCCCTTGTCCTATCACCACAGGACCTTGAGAAGGTCCTCTGGCTCCATCCTCCTGACACCNGGAACCTCCTCTGTTCCAGCTGGCACCCAGTGCCCCTTGTCCTGTCCCCAGATGACCATGAGAAGAGCCTGGCTCCATCCTCCTGACACCCACCCCTCACAGATTTAGAGACAGGAATGAGGTCTCCCCTCAGCCTCCTCCAAGCTCAAGAGCCCCAGCTCCCTCAGCCTGTCCTCATCAGGGAGACGAATGTCAGGGCTAATTTGTTTCCTGCGTTCTAATACATTCATGTGCTTCAGTCTGTGAATTGTAGCATTAGGAGATTGATGGCTTGAAGTATGCTGGAGTATATGATTGTGACATAGCTCCCATGCTTTGTAACTGCTGCCGTAGTCCAGCCCTGGTGTTCTGAAAAGCCACGAGCAGATGCATTGACACTCATCACGGTGGTCCTGGGAGGCTGAGTTTCATTTCTGTCTGTCTTTGAGGAGTTCTGGTGAACTCTGGCAGTTCTGTCTCCTGGATGCCTGCACTTCTTGTAGAATGAGGAGGGAATCACTGTCAGCTGAAATTATTACTTGGGTACATGGAAGACTTAGCAGTGTCCTGATAGGGAATTCAGGTGGCTGTATGAGTACTTGAGGTCCATCACTGTTACCTGTAATCAGAAAAGCAGAAGCAGAGATCACCTAAGGGTTTTATTGAAATGCATTACATTGCACATCTTGATCCCCGAACTCCTGAGCATGAATATCTTGTGTCATTAGGCTTAAAATATTTTGTTAAAAGATCCATTCCTAAAATTCATAGTTAAAATTGCTATTACCTTCAGCTGTAGTTTGCTGGAATAAGGCTCCAGTGAAAAGTTGAGGAGTAGTTCCAGCAAATAACAAATAACTGAAAACAAACTTGTTTACTCCTCATTCCTGCATTCAGCACGTATCTGAGAAGGAAATAAATCTGCTGTGCACCCCAGGGCAAAGTATATTAATCAACCAGTTATCTTGTTAAGGGAAAGTAAATGACTTGCTGTGCTGACTGAATACATTGCGATGCACAAACTTTGCTGTGCCGTTAGCAATCCGATCCTGCCTGTCAGCCATGCAGAAGCTGCTGGAGAAGTTAAAATACCTGAGGAGTGCAGCAGTAGAGGAGCAGCACGTTCACAAGCCCATATTATGTCGTGTGGCCCAGAGCCAGCTGCCAATCTTTACTACTCAGGTGTACCCTTTGGCAGGCATTGAGGCAAGGGTGTTCTGTAGGTGGACTATCTGCAGCGTCACATTAAGTATGACAGCTGCAACCACAGAACCCAGCAAAAATACCCATTCCACAGGGACGGACTAGGTTTTACCTATTTTAGTTCACTTATTCTCGTTGTTACAGCAGTGTCAGTGGTGGGGGGTTTGGAAAACACGTGTGGAAAAATGCGTTGTGCTAAGGCTGTCCTGGGGCAGTTGAAAACAAGCAGTTACAGTCTCTGCATTGGGTTTTTTTCTTTAAAAAGGTTTGCTTAAAATTGGACTCGTGAGGACACAACCAGATGTAGAAGGAACCATATTCCTTCAGTCTGAGACAGCCAGATACGAGCTGCTGGATGAGTGTGAGTCATGAACAACACGCAGGGGAGACTGCCAGGTCAGGTTCATCAGTCAGCCAACTGCTCCACATCCTCTAGGCTCGGAGCTGAAGTATTCTGTGCCTGTGTTAGTAGGTACAGCTGTAATCTTAAACAGGGCACAGCACACTTGGGCACTGCTGTTGTCTTTGCATGAACATTAGCATGCATTTCCTTCCTCTAGTTCTGTTTCTGTTTCTTTGAATTCTAAGAAGCAGGCAAAGGGAGCTGAAAGAGAACTCAAAGAACAGCAGAGGGTCAGCTCTAATTACAGCGAGTATAAAGGAAGCTGTATAATAAAACATTCATGATTTCAGCATTGCCGTGTGTGTTTCCTAGATGTGCTGTTATTTCTTAATAGGTTCCAAAGTGTAACAGGAGAGCGCTCTTTTCTTCCCTGAGGTGCGCAGCATATGCAGGGAACCTGTGCTCGGTGTCAGGAAGATGTATGTCGGCTTTACTGCCTTGTTAGACAAGTATTTGTAGGTTTAAGTGGTGGCTTGACTCTGAGGCAGCTGTTCAGAGGTAACAGTTCCAGAACACCAAAGGACTGGAAGTGCTCTCATCTTTCAGGGAACTCTAAGGATCTAAGTCAAGCAGGTGATTAAAGAGATGTAGGTGCCCAGCTTACAGAGAGATATTTCTAGAAGCAGCCTCTCAGTTTTTATGACCCTTGAAGGTCATCTGTGAGCGCAGTCAGAAAGAAGCAGTTGGGTCTTCTGGGAATCCCCATCCCAAGCCTCCACTTGCAGTTACAGCTAATCATTAACATCAGAGCTCTGATGATTCACCTTTGATTAATGGGGTACTTTCAAACTCTAAACGGTACATGCTGTTGCGCTGACAGTGAAATAGAGAGGTTTTTAAGTTAAACAGTCCATTTGAAGAGAAGACTTTTATTAAATACTACATTTGAAGGAGAGGGTTTTTTTTCCCTTGAAACCCAGCGTACAGTAATTATTAGCCCCGTTGTTTGCTTTACAGACTTAGTAACTTAGAACATTAACTTCAAATCTCCTCATGTCAAGGAGGATTCTTCTTAGAATCTCCTCGTGTCTCTTGCCCGTGTCAAGGGTGATTCTAGCCTACAGGGAACTGCTTCTTTCCCTTGTGTATGTGAGCATGTGTGATCCCACTCACACGTACGGAAGAACAGGGGATCATTCATGGATCATCTTTGGCAGTGTGAAGTATAAATAACCTGATAAAATGAGCTGCTCTGACTGATGAGCAATTTTTGTGTAATGTCAACAGTAGGAAGAGAATTGTTGCTGTAATTTCAGCAAGAGACATGCATGCTGTTTTCTTCTGACAAATGGTTATCATTGTGTGCCATGGTTTGTGCCTTTCCGCATGGAAACAATTTGAGAGGGCCTCCCTCTTGGAGACCTGCCTGCTGCACTGGAGTTCCAGCCTCCAGTTGTGAGAGCGGAGCTGTGGCCATGGGCAGGCTGCCCTGTTTAGCTGGGGAAACTTTGGGGAAAGCTCTTCGTAGATGGAGCAGCAGCACTGGTGGCGGGCGGTGGAGCAGAGCCACTCGTCGCTCAGACGTGGTGCCAGGCATGGGTGCAGCTGGAGGGCCATGCCGACTGAAGCACTGCTCTGGCAGCTGCCAGCATCTCTGTGGCTGACTGTTTTGAAGCCATCAGAACTGGTGAGCTACAGCCTCCTGGATGCCTGCAGCCCTGGCTGTTGGTGCTATCTTGACCATGCAGCCGGTGCCGTCTTGGCTTTGTTCTGGCTGCTGGGTAGAGAAGCTATAGCATCATGGAATGTCAGCTGGGACTGAGAAGCTGGAAAATGCTTGAGTCAATGGGAGAAGGAGGTCCAGGGGGCTTTTGATGTTTTCTTTCGCTGCTTGGCTGGACTGTGTGTGTTGAAGTGGCTGAAGGGACTTGTGATTCTTAGACCTTTGGCAAATTGCTGAGAGAGTGGAGGTGAAGTGTCTGTACTGTTGGCCCTGAGTGCCCGCTGCTGTTTGAAGATACGCTTGTTCATCCTGGTGCATCTGTCCATCTTGTGTTATAAAAGGTGTGAAGGTTACTGTAGGCTGATTTTTTCTGTACCTTGTAAAATCTTTAATCCTAGATGTCCTGAGCCAACAGCTACTGTGTTAGCTGTGCACATAGACACAAAGAAACGTGCAGGCTATGCAGGTAAAGTGGCCATGACTAGCGGGGTATTTCTGTGCACGTGTTTCCTGCAGGTTTCAGTGTCCCGTTAAGCACCCCTGAAAAGGGATCGCAACCCCTGAAGGATGCTCTGCTGCCGCATGGCAGCACAAACACAGCGGCTCTGCAGTTCAGTGTGCTGCCTATAACGCCTATAAACAAGAACCCCCCTGTGGCACACTGACTGACTTGTTTTCCTCACCAGAGCCACGAAGAACTGTCGTGCGCTCAGAGTTACTGTGCAGCTTTCTCCACCTCACTAATTGAACTATGGATTTTTAGCTAGGGTAAATATTTTTGGCTTTGCCATCGTACACCACACTGCACTCTTTTCCTTCACGTCTTTATCTTGAGGGGCTTTTTCTGTAGCTCGTTTGCTGGAGACAGGAGCTACGTTAATGAAAGGTGTGAGTCAAAGGCTTTGGGATATTTTGTGAGGTTTCCTCATAATAATTTGTGCGACAGAAAGCTTTCGGTGCACGAAATCCTGCACCCACAGGATTTGTGCAGGTCTGGCGAAGGAGGCTGTTGATGCTGCTGCTGTGCCTGGTAAAGTTGTTATCTGTTTGGAAAGACAAGCTGATAAAAATGAGGAAGCTGGGACTTCATGGCCTATTTCCACTGGGAGTACGTCTGCATTGAACGTACATCTCAGAATGATGCCCAGGGCTAACTAACAAGGTGGGTGGGTTCAGGAGTTTGCTGGTGTCATGGTCAGGGAGAACGTGGCATTAAATGGACTCGCGTGTTTACAGCCAACACCAGATGTGTTGCTCTATTCCAGCGCATCATCGTGTTACTTACACTCCTTATCAAAGCTCTGCAATGTCTTGCTGTCATTTTGGGAAGGGGTCTGATGGTGCTGGTGGCCTCTCTGGCAGAGATGGAGACCTGGCTGTATTGGTCAGCAGCAGTAGCTGCCTCTGCATTGGAGTTGTGCTGGCAAAAGTGATTCTTCCTGCTGTAGACTGAGCCAACTCATGACGAGTGGGTTCGGAACAGTCAGTTGAAATTTGCCAAGCACTAGCTAATCCTCTGCAGCAGAAAAGCTCAATTTGCTGTAGAAGCAGCAACCCAGGAGAACTCTGGGTCCCGGCTGAGACAGCAGCTCTAGTTAGATTTAAGGGAAACCACCATTCACATCCTTGCCTGCTCCCCTGCCTCAGAATTAATGAGTGAGAGACTTAGGGATGCAGAAACTTATTGCCATGGCTAAGTCTGAAGGCAGATCTGTGAGCTCCTCTGGAAAACAAATCTACAGGAGGAAAGGCAATCTGAAAAATAATGTGGAGTTTTATTTATGCAGTTTTCACAGCGGGTATTCACAGAGGTGCTCAGACTCTCTTTGGAGTGCCTGAAATTTGACTGACTCTCAGTCTGAGTCTCCCAGTGTGTCCCACATGCACAAGATGGATGTGCCTTCATCCTCCAGCATCAGCTTGGCTTAGTTCATGTCATAAACCAGTGAAGCTGGCTGACATGATGGGTTCAGTCCTCCAGTCAGACACCTGCGGTGAAGGATCACAGACAAAGCTTTTCTATTGGTCTACACCAGAGCAGGGGTACTTCACCCTTGCTGGTGAAGGTTGAACACCATGGAGTTACAAAGACATCCGACAGGTCGTCCAGCACCTATGCAAGAAGAATAGTGCCTTGCAGTGTCTTTGTGACTTTAGGTTCTTTTCACCTCAAGAACAGGTATCTCTGGCAAGATGTATGTTGTGATTGCAGCCTGGCATGAGCATGGAGGGGAATGTGAGGGGAGATAGCTTGGGACAAGCCAGAGAAACACTTTACACGTGCTGTATTGCACTGATTGATGGCCACACCATTGCCCAGTCTGCGTGTAGGATTTCAGGTAGCTTTTTCTCCAGCATCAGCTGTGCAGCCACCAACAAATGTAAATGTTTACTGACTTCTACTCTGGATAAATACTGTTAACTGATTTCCAGTAGGCACCAAAGAGATCAGCTTAGCCTCTTGGTTCTGAGTTACTGCTGCACCCCTGTAATGATTTTCTTGTCTGTCAGGACACCTTCTCTCCGTCTGGCCCCACTGGGTTCTCCCAGGTTTTAAGGAAGGCCCATGCATCTTGCTTGTCTCCAAAACAAAAAAGAAACAAAGATCCATCTTTGGGACCATCCTAGGGGATATTAATTTATGCCCTATGACTGAAAGCTACTTTGAATACAGATCACACAGCAGACAACCCTGCAGGTGCTTCTGCCTGTCTTACGCTGTATCTGAAAGCTGGCTCTTTATAAGGGATCTGCACACCACACAGACTGCATTGCTTTCAGANACCCCCCTGAGCAGCCTGTGCCAGTGCTCCGGGACCCTCCCTGGGAAGAAGGTCCTGCTGAGATTGAGAGGGAACCTCCTCCGTTCCAGCTGGCACCCAGTGCCCCTTGTCCTGTCACCAGATGCCCTTGAGCAGAGCCTGGCTCCATCCTCCTGACACCCACCCCTCACAGATTTAGAGACAGGAATGAAGTCTCCCCTCAGCCTACTCTTCTCCCAGCTCCAGAACCCCAGCTCCCTCAGCCTTTCCTCATCAGGGAGCTGCTCTCCTTCCTTCATCATCCTCTTTGCCCCACGCTGGACACCCTCCAGCAGCTGTGTGATTTGTGCTGATTCTTTTTCCTTGGGATTCATGATTTTTTTATGTGTAGAGATAAAAATCCCTGCTATAAGTGGGGTGGCTTTGGTAGTGATCTGTACCTTGTGATTTAGATTTCCTATGGTGGTTGCTTTTTGAACACTCATTGAAATCAATCAACAGGGCTTTTTTCCAGTTGTTATGTTTTTGCATGCTGGGGTAAAATGCGAGACATTGTAGAAATGCCAAACACTGGATTCAGGCTTCTGCTGATGAGGAGAGAGCTCTCCAGGTTTTGCTGACACATGGCGCTTCTAACCCGGTGACAAATTAATTGAGTAGACGTGAAAGAAATGGGCAGCACTGAGCAAGGAAGGGCAGGATACGCGTTACGAGACAGCTGGTTCTGCCTCTGTTGTATCATGGAGACACTATGCATCGGACAGCTAACGAGTCTCTGCTGTGTAAGAGAGATTCTCCTTATAAGCAAATAGCACGCTTTGTCTCTAAATGGAGTTATTATACACCCCATTGCACAGCATTTGAAGAGCTTGGTTGGCCCTTGTAGAGGGTGAGGAGAGAAAGAAATTGAAAAACAATTGCACGTAAGACCTTCAATCCATCAACGGCTCCGTATTTATCCAGATTACCTTTGTACTCCTCCAAAATAGAAGCCTGTGGTTCGTGCCAGGGTGCAGTGTTAGTACTGACCAGCCAGGGTTTGACCAGGCAGAGTTTTCTTTTGCTGTAGTTTTGAACTTGCAACAAAATCTTGCTCCCTCAGAAAGAAAAGGTGGCAGTGGAATCAATCGTAGAATCATCAGGATGGGAAGGGACCTGGAAAGATCATCCAGTCCAACCCCCCTGCCACAGCAGGATCACCCAGACCAAGTCCAGGCAGGTTTCAAACATCTCCAGAGGAGGAGACTCCACAAACCCCCCAGGCAGCCCCCTCCAGTGCCCCGTCACCCTCACCCTGGGAGCCGCTGATAGTGACGTTCCGACTCTACCGAGAATGAATTCTCTGTTTAATTTATGCCACTGTGCAGACTTCAGCCTGGGTCTCAGGAGTGTTTTATTTCTCTGGAGATAACTGAACACCTTCATCTATACAGAGCCCTTCCTCGCACGTATTTAGAGTGTAAGGGCAATGCTTGCAAAGGTAATTTATGATTTGAAATGCTTGCAATTCGAGGTCCCATCTTACGACCTTGGCAGTGCATGGCTTCCAGAAAAGCTGATTTCTAAAAGCTCCAGACTCCTTGTGCTCTTGAGGACTGGATGCCTAGAGTTTGACATCTCCAGCACAAACCACTTCTGAAAATCCTGGGTCAAGCCATGAGCAAGGCCGAGTGCAGCCATTGCAGGGGGTGGGATGGCTTGGTCTCACGCATTGACGGAAGAGTTCTGTGCTAAGAGTTGTAGACAGAAAATAACCAAGACAGCAGGAAGGGGGTTTGCAAAAGCCACTGTAAATAATCATCTACCCTACCTCCTGCTTGGCGTCTTTGTCTTCTTACATCTTTTATCTGCTAGTCTGACTTACCGTCAGCTAACCGTCCTCTTTAATTCCAGCTCTGCAGGTACCAGGCAAGGATGGGATCTTGCTAAGTAATGTTAAATACTAATGATCTGAGACTGACAGGGTAGCTCCTAAAGCACTGCACTGTGCAGAGCTTTGAAGGCGGCTTTGTTCAGAGCTTTACTCCTCAGACTGAAAACAGCTCCGTCCTCAAACCAAATGCAAGAGCATTTCAGTACTGAAGGCTGTTCGTGGGTCTGCAGTGTGTTGTCTGTTTGGGCACGGATGTATCCGGTGCCCACAAGTCTACTGTTCCAAGAGCAAGGAAGAGGAGACAGATGATGACAGACAATGGCTTGGTGGTAATTGTGTTAGTCACAGTTGTTGCTTTTTATACTTCCCCTTTTCCAGGCACTCATGAAAACTGAAGTGTTTGGCATATCAGTATCTATGCTCACATATGCACACACATATATAGAATCATAGAATCATCAGGGATTGGAAGGGACCTGGAAAGACCATCCCGTCCAACCCCCCTGCCACAGCAGGATCACCCAGACCAAGTCCAGGCAGGTTTCAAATGTCTCCAGAGGAGGAGACTCCACAAACTCCCCGGGCAGCCCCCGCCAGTGCCCCATCACCCTCACTGGGAAGGAGTT
>VZRI01004426.1:263727-280497 GCA_013397515.1 Upupa epops
GGGAAGAGGCGACGGAGAACGGGAGCCCGACTCTTCCCCGAAGTGGCGAAGTGCCGATGGCCGGGGCAGCAGGGAGCGAGCGGGAGGAAGGGGTCCGGGCTGGCCGCAGCCTTGTCCCGCACCAGCCTGGCCCGTGTGCCCGCACCGCCGGGTTCCCTCCTCACATGTGGTTCGCACTTGCGCACGCTTGGCTGCCTCCGTGATGGGGATGGAAGGAGCACGGGGTGGGTGGAAAAGCCCTCTCTGGGGCCCCCGCGCTGTGTGTTGGCCACGAGAGATCCCCTTAATTCCTTAAGGGGTGGAAAGCCCCGCGGCACGTTAAGGGGCTCGGAAAGGAGGGAGGTAATGCAAGGACGCTGAAAAGTTTGTAAAACATCGATGGCATCTCATGCCTTTTTTGTCCTAAAGGCGCTAACGGAGTCACTGAGGCGTCTCTGAAAGTCTGCGGGATCCTCTGTGTGCAGGGGGTGTCCCCAAAGCCCCCACGCCATCGTGCCATGCAGGTGCAGGGCCCTCCCTCGTCCGCTGGGTTACAACACCCAGCTGGCTGTGGGCAGAACTCTTTATTTTTAAAGAACTTGGTATGAGAAATACTCTTCCCACTCCGATGTAAAGGCTGAGAACAGGTGTAATTTAAAAAGACTCTGGGAAATCTTTATGTCTGGTGACAATATTCCCATTATCCTGATTATTATAGCTTGTCGCTGCCTCGGAAATGCCTCTTTGATTGTTTTGCCACTATTGGAAATGAGCCTGAAGCAATTAACAGCCTCAAACAGATCGGCTGAATTTTCAGATACGTTCTTCATGAAACTTATTAGTCATTAAAAAGGAAATTGTCTGTCTCTGCGCGTCAGCTGTAGCTTCATAATGTGCAATTCAACCACCTCTCTCTTTTTTCTGACTGGACTTCTTTTTTCTCTACTTATTA
The DNA here is from genome assembly GCA_013397515.1 of Upupa epops. Taxonomy (NCBI): domain Eukaryota; kingdom Metazoa; phylum Chordata; class Aves; order Bucerotiformes; family Upupidae; genus Upupa; species Upupa epops. The sequence continues at coordinate 264,659 of VZRI01004426.1, forward strand.
TTACTTAGGCAGTAATTCCGACAGCCATGGAGATGTTACTTTGATTTAACCAATTTTTAAAGGCCGTTGTGTTTGCCAGACATGAATTCCACTCTGACTGAAGCCGAAAGCAGACATTCAAGAGAAAACAGCTGCATGGTAGATTTCAGGAGTACCCTCACCTCTCCCATTATTTGGTTTGGATATAACATGGCCTGTAGTGAAGAGAACAGCCTACATGGCCTCTTTTTTGTTTCACTGTGGTGCTGAATCGAGGGGTGCTGAACAAAGGAAGATAAAATTCCTCCCCCCCCACCCCCCAGCCATCCCTTCCCTCCATGGCTCTCTAATAGTTGTGAGTATTTCTAGTTAAAGCAGCAGAGAAAACTCATTCAGTAGGCATTTGCAGGGCAAAGACAGATAGGCTGTTTTTCCTAAAGCACCAGCCAGAAAGTGATTCTCTCTCCTCCCCGGGTTCCTTTCACAGAAATACGCTATTTAAACATTTATTTCCCTGTTTTCTTTAACCCCAGGTGACTGGGGAGGGTAATCAGTGAAAATATCTCAATTGTTCTTGACTTTCCATTAAGATTTTGCACCTCGAGACACCGTGAATCGGAAGATTGCAACTCCAGAGCACAAGTGAAAGCAAAGGACTGCTGGTGTTTACTGCCAGTGTGGTTGTAGGAAGGAAGCACAGGAATAAATGCTGGTGCTATCTCTTAATGCTCTTTCTAATACGAGAGTTAGCTTCAGGAGACTTTTCCTGTCCTGCCTCTTGGGGAAGACACACTGCATTTAGTGATGAATTTTTGTAAGCAGCGTAGAGGGAAAGTTAAATGCTTGAATCTAAGTCCTTTCATTTGCTAGCAGAGAAGGCTGAATTCGGTGCCTATTTTTCTGCTGCAGCTCAGTTTTTACCTAATGCTGCTGTTGGGCTGGCTGTGGCACGGGAACATCAAGCCATTTGTGCAAGGTCACTCGGGGGAACAGGGGCTGCTTCTGCCAGCCACACTGGCTCCCAGTCTCTCAGACGTAAAGCAGCAGGAAGGTGCATTGAAAATTGACAGAAAGTATTAACTCCTGTGTCATAATTATGCCCAGTGACCTGGGAAAGCAGGCAGACATGTCTGTGTGCTGTTGTTTCCAGGCTACCAGCGCAGGCAAAGGGGCTATAGCTTGCTTTTACCAATTCCATGTTACTTGAAAAGACTTCAGATCCTCGGCTTCTTCCCCAGATCCTCAGCTTCTTCCCCACTTATGATTTATTAAAGACACTGTCAGTCAGATTTCATGCCATGAAGCAGCCTGTTTCCAGTCAGACATTAGTGATGGGGGGATTCCTAACGACTGGGTGGGTTTGCCAAGAGGAGGAAAGCATGGCAATAGCTAATAGTTGTTTTTCCTGGGAGGTACGGATCTCCAGACAGCCTGCAAAGGCTCTGGAAAGGTCTCTTGTGTTTGGTTCTCTTCTATTACTTCCAGAGCAACTCCCTCCATCTCCTCTGCCTCTCTCTCTTCTCCTATGGTTCTCAAACATCATTTAAACTTACTAAAAATACAGGAACTTCCAGGCAACAAACTTCTGTGCTTTTCATTTGCAGATAGAGCGGTTGGGATTAGGACAGAGGCGAAAGGCTGCTGAGATCGGGGGACTGGGGTTCTCTGCTTTGTCCTGCCCGGAGGCTCTGTGACCTTAGGAAAGACAATTAACCTCTCTGGATCTCCTCTTCCGTGTGAAATGAGGATAGTACTGCTCAGCTACCACAGCGTGGGGATGTGGAGCAGAATTCTTTCTGCTCGGTCTAATACCTGAAGATCTTGGAGTGGGAGATGGTTAGGAGAAGGCAAAACACCGCTCCTGTGGCTGGGAATGCGGGTTGTGTTCTCGCTGCTGTTGGGAGGGGGTCCTGCCCCAATTCCGTGGGGCTGGCACTAGAAAAACCAGACTTTAATTTGGACTTCAACTAACAGCCTGCCTTAATAGAAGCGTTTATTGAGGTCACTAAAGCTCTGGAGGGACTTGGTAGAGATCAGATCAAATGTTTTCTCGCTGAGGCTTTCCTGAAGGAAGGGAGATTTTTAGTGACAGCTGCTATTGTTGACAGAAGATGCGCAGGCCATTCTTTTTCAAAGGCATTACCTCTGAACACGCGCTACGCAGCGGTGTGCCGTTCAGTGACAGGCTGTATCTGCACTCTTTCCCCCTCTCTCTAGATGGTTATGTTCTTGAGTGAAGTTTTGCCTTGCTCTGCTTACCAAGTATTCTCTCCAGCCTTCCGCTGAAGATGATCTGATTTCTCAGATTCTCTTTTCTTCCTTCCTTTCACCCTGATTTCTAGCATAAGGACCTGCAAAAAGAAGTAGCAGCTCCTTTAATGCTGTTGCAGCTCCAGATTTTGCTATCTCCTTTCACGACAGTAGGTTTTGTCCTAGAGATTTCAACGAGCTACAGTGGATAAGACGCACTTGCTTAGCGCGCTCTCCTGATGTGATCACCGGTGGACTGGTAAATGGGGACTGTCATCACTAGGCTTCACAGTTGTCGCTCTGACGAATGCAGTTGTTTACAGGAAGCACTTAATCCTGTCCATGCTCTTCCCATGATGGAAGTCCTCCCAGTTCTGTGGTGCTGTGGGTGGTTTTCTTCAATATTAGAAGCAAAGATGCACATTTTTTAGCTTTCTTTTTAAGCTCTAGATGATGTTTTCGGTCCCTCATTTGTGGAGAGGCTTCAGCTTCTGCTTGTAGTGTGCTTTATCACTCCCACATGGGCATGCCTTTGCCTTTCTAGCAACCAGAGGCAAACCTCAGACATAAAGATGAAGAAATGCATTGGAATGCCTGCAGGAAGAGCAGGAGAGGGCATCTGGTGAAGACGTGTGCAGTACTGCAGGTTGCTTCAAACAGGCCACGTGACTGTATGATCTAAAGGTTGGATTTTTCATACTCCAGAAAATCGTCAGCAGGTCCTATTTTTCACTTAGTGCAGCAGTGCAGAAGATAAACTTGGAGAAGAAGAGTATGCCTAGGTGGTACAGTTGAGACTGTGCAATTGCATTGATGCTTGCAGTGTGATCGAGGCTCCGAGGGTTGGGGAAGGCAGGGTGATAGCTGGTGGGACCTTGTTCTGTCTTGCCAGCCATGCCGTGCTGTCTTGCTCAGAGATCCAGTCAGCCTATGATAAAGTCGTTTAGGCTGAAAAAGACATCTGAGATCATCGAGTCCAAACATTACCAGCATTACTGTGTCGAGCCCACTGCTCAGCTGTGTCCCTAAGCTCTGTATCTACCCAACTTTTAGAACATGCTCAGGGATGGTGATTCAGCCACTCCCCTGTGCCTGATGGCTCTTTCAATAAAGAAGTTTTTCCTAACCTGAGCTGCTCCCAGCGCAACTTGAGGACATTTCCTCTTGTTCTGTCTCTCGTTACTTGTGAGACGAGACCAATGCCCACCTTTCTGCAACCTCCTTTCAGGCAGATGTAGGCACCAGTAAGGTCTTCTCTCGGCCTCTTCCTCTTCAGACTGAACAGCCCTAGGTCTGACATCTCTAGAGTCACCGTGGCTGTGAGATTCACTCCAGAACAGGAAATATGAATTGTATTTGGGACAGTGCTGTGGTAAAGAGGAGGCTACTAGTGCTCCAGTTGCCTACAGCCACCTGAAGTAGAGTTAGAAAGAATATGCACCTTACTAGTTGAAGAGGAATTAATGTAAGCATGTTAGGAAGAGTTTCTTCTCAAACAAAGTTGTGCAGCAAGGCACCAGAAAGTTCTGAGACTCTCCAGAGGTTTTCAAGACTCATAAAGACAGGATCTGGGAGTAAGAACCCTGGTCTGAACAGACACCTGCAATTCTTTTCCTGCTGTTACCACCAACCCCACTCCTTTACCCTGTGCAAGCCCTCGGCGCTGGCAGTGAGAAGCGGGTTGTACAAGTTCTCGCAGTGAAGCCTGTCTCTTCCGGGAATGATTCTTATGAACGCTGTTGGCAGTGTTCTGGTGTGATCTGCTAATGTACTGGTGGTTTGATGCTGAGACATTATTCACTCCCATGGCGAATTACAAGCTGGGGAGGCTGATGGGCTTGCTGTGTGCCAGGTAGTTTTTCATTAGGATGCCTAGTAGTGCAGTGTGATGGGCAGAACGAGTTGGGCAACATTTGCAATTCCAAATAGACTGCTCTGCTTGGAAGGGGAGGAAGGGAAGAAAATGAGCCTTTAGGCAGGCAGTGCTGCATTTAGTTATCAGCCACGGGTAGCCGTCCCAACAGTCCAGTTGGATTCCAGTCTGAAGTGCTTACTCTTAGAGTGCAGGACGGTAACAGAGCGATCCTATGAACTGGCTATTTTAATTGCTATTCGAGACTGCTTTTCTCTTAAGTGGCTCCTCTAGGTTGTGGTCTCTTGCCACTGAAGGGAGGCTGGCTGTGTTACAATGTCTTGGTGCCTTTCCACTTCTCCACTTCCCTTAGCAATGAAGTTTACCCCTGAAGTCCCTCTCCAGGGCACTGCCAGTCCAGTTGTAATTAATACTCAAATAGGGAAGTAAACATGGAACTCTAGCATGGCTGTTGCTTTCGTGGTTGTGTTGGGTCAGTAGAGCAGGAAGAAGGAGTCTGGAAAATATTTTTGGAGTTACTTCTTTCCAGTGTCATTGCAAAGTCAGATTGATGTCCACTGGGTGGGCCTTGATGTTGGTTGTAGAGCCTGTGGACTTGGCAGATTCCCTGGGCCATCACCCTGTCTAGCGCAGCAAACTGTTGATGCTTCCTAGCTCGGAGCTCAGTAACAGAGGTGCTCCTGTTGTAGGTTCCAGTCAGCACCTTCCCTTCAGACCTCAGTACTCAGACCTTTTCGTGCTCGGGGATGAGACCTAGGATTTGTGGCTAAGTTTTCACAGTGATTTAAATGGCAACAGAGACAGCTATGTGATTCTTCTAATTAATTTTTTAATGGAAAACATCCATCCAATTAAGTGATGAAGTATTTTGAAAATTGCTTGGAGCAGATAATTGATGTCAGGCAGGAACATTTTTCCCAAAAGGGAGGTGAGTGGTAACAAATATTTTCTTAAATGCAGGGTTGCAGGAAGATTAAACTTTCTGAGAGTTTCCAAATTCATAGAATCATTAGAGACTGGAAGGGACCTCAAAGATCATCCAGTCCAATCCTCCTGCCACAGCAGGATCCCCCAGACCCAGTGGCACAGGAACACAGCCTGGCGGGGCTGGAACGTCTGCAGAGAAGGAGACTCCACAACCCCCCTGGGCAGCCTGGTCCAGGGCTCCGGGACCCTCCCTGGGAAGAAGGTCCTGCTGAGATTGAGAGGGAACCTCCTATAATCCCCTGTGTTTATTCTAGGGTCAGCTCCAACCCCGAATTCCTGCTCTGGACCAGCAGAGTCCCAGCAGGCAATAAGAATCAAAAAAGATTGATGCTGAATAATCAAACCTGTCCTTTTTACCTCCCTCTCAGTCCTTTCCCCCTGCAGTGAGTGGCAAAGCTCTCTTGTTCCAGGAGGCTGCCTGGCACTGACTCTCAGGGGGTTTTCTCCTCGATACGCGACACAAACGCTGACCAGGCAGCTCTGCAGAGCGCTGGGGGCCACCGTGCCCCGAACACGTTTAATTAGCCCCCGCACCCGACGGAGCCCCCGCACCCGACGGAGCCCCCGCACCCGACGGAGCCCGTTTGCAGGGATGCGGAAAGCGGCGCTGGGCGCTAGAGGGAGCGAGGGCCTCTGCTAAGGGAGGCTGCCGGGCTGGGCAGAGCCGCTGCTGCCATGTCGACAGGAAAACCCTCTCGGAGGCAGCGGCTGTGTGAAAACTCCCGCTGCCTGGGGTTCCCTCGCTAAGAGAGGGAGATGGTCTGGGCCGTGGCAGAGCATCGCTCCCCGCTCGCAGCGCATCCTCCTCTCCCTCTGTGCCGAGCCCGGCTGCTGCCCGGCTTTGTCCTGGACAAGGGAGTTCCGGTGCCAGGCTCTCCACTGCTCCAGTCCCTTCCAGACCGAGTCATGCGCCAGGAAACCCAGCAGCAGCCCTCCCCAGCAACTGCCCGCAGCGCTGCGGGGTCGGGAAGAGGGAAGATGTTAACCTTTACAGTGCCGGGAAGCAGCAGTCTGGATCCCAGCTGTTCCCAGCCGAAGAGGCCTATGCTCCATCTCATCTGCACCAGCTTGTCCCTGGGACTGGTCCCCAGACAGCTGTTGACAGACCCACTTTGCTGCCGATCTTCTCTCTCCCTCTCCTGCACCAGTTAGGTGCAGGATGGTGAGGGCAGGGGAGCTGCCTCTCCCCCTGTTGCCTGATCTGCAGAGGACAGCCTGGTGCTGACAGATCCGGGCCAGTTTAGGACTCCACAGTAATTTGACCAGCTTGAGTATGTGCCTCGTGGTGTCTCCTCCTCCCTCCATCTCTTTCTCGTGAGTGTGGGTGGTAGGGAAGGTACTGGACTGGAAATCAGCCCAGCCACTGCGTGGTGGGACAAGACAGTGGTTCTTCCTGGTGGTGCTGCTGCTGCTTAGTGGTGGTGTTGGAACCCCAGTGGGTATTTGTGACTTAGAAAAACTTGGACTGAGCCACAGCAAACCTCTTAGCTCAGTGATGGGCTAAAGGCCTCAGGATTCTACAGGCACTGCTTGAGACACTGCACCCAGTCTATAACATGTGGGTACTGCTGGTACATCTTCAGTGGACGGTGGTGCTGCTGCTGCTGTGCTCTGGAAATTCCCTGGTGGGAATTTGGTAGGTTAGCAGAGTAGAAGGCTTGAGCACAGATCTCCTGCTGACTTTCAAAGCCCAGAGTTCAGGTGTGATTCCTTGGGGTGCCAGAGGAGAGCAGGTCGTGCATGCAGGTTGTCGTCATGATTTTTGCACTTGTCACAGAATCACAGGATGGCAGGAGTTGGAAGATCACCTGGTCTGACCCTCTTGCTGGAGCAGCATCACCTAGAAAGGATTGCATAGGAACAGGTACAGGTAGGTTGTGAATGTCTCCAGGGAAGGAGATTCTGCAAGTTCTCTGGGTATCCTTGTGCCTAGTGGGGATGTGCGTTGCCCCATGCCTTGGCTTCCATACCTGCAAAGAGCTAACTCCCGTGCAGGGCTGCTTCTGAGGATTAAAATGGATGGATATTTGCAAAAGACTTTTGGGTGGGAGAGAAGGTATGAAACACAGTTATTTAGCTCTTGCCAAAGGTACTTCAGGATGTCACAGGTGCAGAGAGGCAGGAGTGAGAGCTCTACTTTTGCCTTTGGTCTGAGCTGTGATTAGTACCCTTTGGTTCAGGTAAATGGAGCCTCTGCAGTCGTTTTCAGCCTCTGCCAGAAAACAAGAGTGGGGAACTCTTTCTGCATGAGGTAGTGGGGCAGATGACTGTAATCTTGGGTATTTTTCCTTAAGGCCTCCTGTCCGTCACCAGCAGACTCTGGCAGTTTCACCTGACCAGGTGACAGACACAGGTGTACTGTGGAAGCTCTTACGCTGCCTATTTCAGCTGTGTGTTTCAGAGGTCACTAAAAGGAAGGTCACTAGTTGTAGCCCTTTTTTTTCCTTTTTGAGAAACTGACTGATGCAGGAGAGGAGAGCTCTGCTCTGGGTTGTGCTGCTGCTGAGAACCGAAGTAGGAAGGCAAGTTTTCTGACTCCTGCCCTTATTGATACGGCTTCTTAATGACAAAGGACCTACTTTACTTCATCTACCACAGCCCAGAGGCTGTTTGCATTTTCTTTTTTGAAGAGATTGTATGAAAGGAAGGAAAAATAGTTAAGAAAAGGAGCTAATAGGGGCAAGACTAGGACTCTCATTAATAAAGGTAAAGTGGAATGTGCTCAGCTAAAATCATTTACAGATTGATCCAGCTAAAGCACTGCAAAGTTCTGGCTGGAAGTGATTTAAAAGCAGCTTTGTCTGGTCTTTTAATCCCTTTGGTAACGTGGCTTCCCAGTCTGAGTTGTTTCAAATGGCAGCTCCTTCTGAGCTGGGTGAGAGTTGACATGGTGAGACTGTGGGAACCATGAATCTGACTTTCCTCTGGACATACAGACAGGAGAGGGGTCACTTCTGTCTGCTGAGGGGGTTGGGAGCAGGGTCTGAGTTAAGTGGCTTCTCTGTAAAGGGTTAATTTAGAGTGATAGTCCTAGCAGGGCATGGATAGTAGTGTGTGCCTGTTTGCCATGAGGTGATGTGAGATGCAAAGTTCAAGTGTCTTGTTAGCTTTTGGAATCACTAGAGTGGTTTTACCACCCTCTCTCATTTCACAACCCAAGGGGAAAACTCTTTGTCCTTCACTGTGTGAAGAACTCCTGAGTGAGCCCGGGGCATTTTCAGCCCTTCTCTGGCCCTCTTGGATGGAGCTTGTGCTGGGTCTCCCTGTGTCTTTCTTCTGCAGGGTGGAGGGCTGGAGCTGTCTGTGAAGGGTAATGCCTTTCTACCTCCACAGCTTCCTTCTAGCTTTGTTACTGACCAGCAAAATATCGGTAGTGCCTGGCTCTACAGTGGGAGCCTGGGTGGGGATGCAGAAGTGTTTCTGGGGCTGAGGTGCTCCTGGACAGACCTGCTATCTGAACTGGCGTGAGCTGTTTACACTGAGACAGGGTTTTGCTTCTGGTTGGGTATCAGAAGTCTGGGGCAAGACACAGGACTGGTGATCCTGCCTGTGAAGGAGCCCAGCAACCTCGTGCACAAGAATCCTTGCCTACAGCGAGTGGCGTGAGAGGCGGGCAGGCAAGCCTGTGCATCAGGCAGGAGGTCTCGGGAAATCTCGCTTGCCATCTGGCTTGAAAAAAGACTTGCCTGTGAGATGGTGAGATTATAAACCCATCTGATGGTAATCAGAACAGTTGTTAGGAGGAAGAGTATCTTTATCTGAGTGTGGTTTGGCAGCTATTGGAGCAACACCAGGAGAAAGCCCCATGTACTCTGTCTGTATCGGGTGTTGCAGAGATAGGATAGAGGTGGTTCAGCAATCATTGGCCAGACTGTTCTGGGTAGCTGAGCCTTAAACAGCAGGGCTTTCAGAAAAGCGTGGGATATGCAGTATGGCTGAGAGAGATCTGGCCAGGGCACCCCACTGGATTTTGATTGCTGCTGAGGGTTTTTGATGTTCTGCCCCAGTAGCTGTGAGAGCTGTCTGCTCTTGGAAGGATCAGCAAATGAATAAAATGCCTAGTGCTTTTGTTAAGCTGCAGAAGTTATCCATCACCACTGCACTGCTCGCCCTTCCAGCGCTCTTCTGTCTCTCAGTGTTTTCTTTAATCTCTGTCATGATTCCTTATTCTGATGCCCACTTTGGGAAATAGTAGTGGCACGTGGCTGAGCATCGCAGGTGTGCTCAGGGGGGGTGTGTGGTCAACACACTGATCCGCTGGAGTCCTGCCAGCTGAGAGAATGGACATAGGGGTTCAGGTGTTAGTTTGGGACCTGCTTCTTCACTCAGCTGAACTTTGAAGGGAGTCTCCTTCTCTGGAGACATTCAAGACCCACCTGGCTGTGTTCCTGTGTGACTTGGTCTGGGTGATCCTGCTGTGGCAGGGGGACTGGACTGGATGATCTTTCCAGGTCCCTTCTGATCCCTAGTGATTCTATGATTGGTATCCCCAGTGATTCTATGGTTGGTATCTGTGACCTTTCCCACTGTTGAACACAGTTCAAATTGTCCTACAGATTCCAGAGCTGGTTTCTCTCCTGTTAACTCAGAGGCAGAATGGCCTGTTGAGTCCCGAGCTGAAACTCACCTTCATTTTGAAGGCAACCTAAAACAACAGCTACAGCATCAGCACTGATGAGAGCCTTAATTTTCTTAATTAGTGTTCACTGTTGATTTTGCCAGCTTGCCTGGGAACCCTTGATCCTTTAATCACAAGGCAGCATCACTAGCGGTGCAGCATTCTGGGCTTGCTTGTACTGCATCTCGCTCTCGCAGGCTCAGTTCTGTCCTTCCTCGCTTTTAATTAATTGCAGATTATCTTCATTACTCGTTCCTACCTCAAATGCTACAAATAACAAAGCCTGCTGCTCTGAGCCGCGCTGGGGTTTTGTTCGGGTGCCTTTTGGTTTTCTGTGTGCTTTTTCTGAGGTGTTTTGTTATTATTATTATTTATTGTTAATGCGTCCTGGAGTGCTGCTGCAAGAGGCAGTAAACTGGACTGCGGAGAAGGTGTCTTAGTAAAAACTCACGGGAAGGGGAAAGAGGCAGGGCCAGCTCGAGCACTGAAGAACTGGATCGAATATGAGATGTTCAAATGCTGTCTTGGCTCACTCGGGACTTGCGTGTCTTCTCTAAAGTGGGAGAGTCTTGGTTTCTCTGCCAAAGACCAACAATTACAAAAGTCACTGAGTGGAGGCTGTGGGGCCCGAAGGAGCTGAGGAGATTTCTTCATGCACCCATCGTAGTGGATGGAAGGGTAAGAGCCGAGAGCTGAAGCATGCAGCACACGAGGACGCAGGAGGGAGTTGATGCAGGTGTGAAAGCACACGATGCTGTTCCTGTGTCACAGCTCATGGAGAAACACCTTGTCTGTCAGTGTGTGCTCTTCCCAGTGAGAGCTGTCTGTAACAGTGATGGCCCTCGGTGGCTGAAAGGTTTATCAGCACAGAATTTGCTTTACCCGTGTTTCTCAAAATGAGCTGCTTGAGGGCACCTCAGATGTGGATGGAAAGGGGTGGAGCGGGGCTTCACGGGCTTTTTCTTCTTTTAAAATCCCATTTCACAGTCTCACAGTACTGACGAGGCTGGAAAAGACCTTAAAGATCATCCAGTCCAGCCTAAACCCAAACTAAACTCTAGAGCAGTTTAGCTACATAAAATAGCAGTCCCATGGTCTGCAGAAGGCTTGGGGCTGTATTCTGGTTCCACCTGCTTGAGCTGTAGGATTTGGAGAGAGAAGCAGGACACCACACTTCATGATAAACACTTGGGAACACGACGGGCTTTTCCTTTTCCTCTGCTTTCTTTCACCTCAGGCTGTGCGCAGCACCCTGCGCTCACTTTGTGTCCGTGAAGGCTGTTGTGTAAATACGGGTGGCACAGCCTTGCTGTTTGTTTCCTGCCTGCATGTACAAAATTTGAATTCCCTGAAGAGGGGGCAGCTAGGGCATTCCCTGCCAGCTTGTTCCTGCAGACCACAGATGATCCCTTGTGATGGGGAAGAGGGGGACCTTCCTGCTGCTTGTCTGGCTTTTACAGCAGCCTGTGCTGGTCTCTGGGGGTCACACACGGGCTGGTTTCTCTCTTTCTCCCCGCGGTATGTGGGGCCAGAAGATGTTTTCCTCCTGTATGCCAGTCCCCTGTGGTGAATTTGTGCTGTCAGACTTCCCTGGCTACAGGGAAGCTGGTAGCTGTTTCAGGTTCATTCTTTATTTAAATGTTCTCCCTCCAGAGGCCGGCTTGTGTTTAACTTGTACTGATGCCTTTTCCTTGTGCATCCTTCTGCGGTGGCAGCTCATGCCCACAGCAGGGATGGAGAATGGGCCTAACGTTATCACCAGGGAAGGAGAAATCCCCTGAGCCAGGCATGCACCGCTCCTGGGAACGTGGTAGGGTTTAGATGCTCTGTTGCTTTGTGGCTGCATCTGGCGAGGAAAGGGTTACTTGGACTCGGTGTGCGGGTGTCTGGGATAGGGCCAGTTGCAGTTAGAGGTACCATGGCATGGCTGCAGTTGTCTGGGACAATAACTAATCAGAGAAATGCTGGCAGGAGGCTTTTCTCCTATTTAGCTGGGTCGATAGCGTCAAACAGGTCATTCTCACCCGCCAGGGTGCCTCAGTTGCTGTCACACCAGCTAAAGCTTGAAGGGGGTGGTGAGGTGGAGTGCACTGCCATCACCTGGGGAGGAAAGATGTGGGTACATGCATACTGCCCTTTCAAGGGATGCTGCTCTCTGATGCTCGGGGTACACAGCCCATCTGGGTTTGCTGTTGGTGTTGCTCCAGTAGATTGATTGATCCTAGTGCCAGCAGGAGCCTGATGCTAATACTTCCCTGTGCAGCCTTGGTTTTCCCCGCGTGGGTCTCCTATCTCCTTGGTTTGTGGTGGTGTTTTATTATTATTGGGTGTTCTTTCCCATTGTCCTGAGCTTGGGACAAAGGGAACGAGTTGCGTGGTTGTGGGGAGCATACCTAAGGCTGCAACCTGAGGAAAGAAGGTTGGGGCATCGCCACAGCTTGGGCAAGTAAAAGGCATTCCAAATGCCAAGTGCTGGCTCTGGGAAAAGGTGTGTGCCTGCGTGTGTGGATTGCACTGCTCCTGGCACTTCAGGCAAGCACAGGCCCTTAGTTCACTCTTCTACTGAATCTCTTCACTGGTTCTTTAGGAGGTCACAGCCACCTTCCTGCATGGAAAGCGGACGGAAGGATCAGTTTGTAATGAACTAGAAAATGGACTTTGAGATATTTTTATATGCTGTAGCCTCCAGCTGGGGTTGCTCCTCTGCACTTGCTGGAGAAACAGCTGCGATGAGGAAATGTTTAGCTGTGTTCTCTGGCTAGATAAATAGTACAAGGACGTGGACAGGCAGCCTGAGTGCTGTGAGTGACACCTTCGCCAGACTGGAAACACTGTGCTGGGTTCTGACGCGCCTGCCTGAATCACAGAGCGCTGGGGATTGGAAGGGACCTTGAAAGATCATGTGGAGGCCTTGCCTCATGTGTTTCTGCTGCTCTGACGAGCTCTGAATCACTTTTCCAAGTTCCCGTGTTGGCAGTGACTATCTTTAGCTAAGCTGTGCTGGTCCTTCGCTGGTCTGGGATTCCCTAGTACCTGATGTCATGCTGGCTCATCCAAAGTGCAAGCAGTCACATTGCTTTGTAGGGTCTTGGTGAAAACCTAGGGAGATCATCTGGCTAAGAAGTTGAGGCTCCTTAGCTCTTGAGGCTGAATGACTTCAAGGGCAAGCAGTGCAGTAGAGGTCATACAATGTGATACAGGTGTACTTAGCAGCACAAGTTCTCATTAACTCCTCTCCTTGACAGGTCAAGTATCTCTAGCTACGTCTGTCCATTGTCACACAAGATTTGACTCACAGCCAGTGAATTCTTTGCATTTCTATTGAGTTTAATGAGTTCTGGCCATGTGCCCAGGAACATAAGATCAGATGTTCTGGGTGAGACCAAAAGTCCATCTATTCCCCGTGTCACACATCTGACACTGCTCAGCGGCGCAGCTGTACCCAGCATTGAGCTGTGTCTGGCATGTCTAGCATCTCTCTGGAATCAAGCATGCAGGCTACACAGCCCTCTGCAAAGTACTTGCACTCAGCTTGCTGTTTTCCAGTGTGTGTGTGGGGCGGTTGACAGAAAGGGAATGAATTGAGCTTGATACCCAGCCCTCCTCTCCACCTTGACAGGTGCTGCTGACCTGCTCCTAGCATGGTCTCTCATTCTGATTTAGAAAACGAAGCAGCAGAAACAAGCAAGTGGAAAAACCCCTCTCAAACAAACCACACCTTCCTTATTTTTAAGGAATCATCACAAGTGCTTTTTGTACCAAAAAGCTGAGATTTGTATTTTCAAAGGTTAAAACATTTATAATTGTATACTTGGGAAAGCAAACTCAGCACAGTTGAGGAGCTAGAAAATACCCTGACCTTATTAAGCTGCTCTTTTACTGTAAAAAGTCATGCTTGACGCTAGGACTTGCTGAGGTGTGCTGTGTCTTGGAGCGGAGTTGGTGAAGAGAAGGTTGTGATGTTTGTGTGCTCAGTTGGACGAAAATGGAGATTTGAGTGCCTGATGCACTGTGCTAGTGCACAGCACAGCATGTAGTGTGTAGTATACAGCGAGGACTTTATATATAGTGTATATAGTATCTAGTGAGGACTTTCTAGCCCTCACTAGTAAGACCATGTGGCTCTGTTTTAATTACAGGAGTTGCCTTTCTGATGCTGCTTTGTCAGTCAGCAGAGTGGAGGCTTTCCTGCTGCACTGGAGGTGGCCACAAAGCAACAGCCGATTTACGGTTTGGTTTTGTTTGGTTGCCTTCTGTGGTTTGCAGTTCACTGGTGGGTTTGGTTTTCTGCTGCTTTGGGTTTGTTTTAAGACCGGTTTGCTGTCGTTTTGTTTTTGCTAACGATAGCAGTTGACAAAAATGAAAATGGAGCTGCTGCTCCTCTGCCCTGCTTAGAAACTCTGTGGTTTATAGCTGTGGGGGGCTAGTGGTTGGTGAGTTGGTGAAAGGAAGGGATCTAGCTCATAGAATCAGCCGAGATTGGAAGGGACCTCAAAAGATCAACCAGTGCAATCCTCCTGCCACAGCAGGATCCCCCAGACCAGGTCCAGGTGGGTATCAAACTTCTCCAGAGAAGGAGACCCCACAAACCCCCCAGGCAGCCCCCTCCAGTGCCCCGTCACCCTCCCTGGGAAGAAGTTACAGAATCACAGAATCAGTCAGGGTTGGAAGGGACCACAGGATCCTCCAGTTCCAACCCCCCTGCCATGGGCAGGGACACCCCACCCTAGAGCAGGCTGGCCAGAGCCTCATCCAGCCCTGCCTTAAACACCTCCAGGGATGGGGCCCTAGCCACCACCCTGGGCAACCCATTGCAGGCTCTCCCTACTCTCACCTGGTCCCGTTTCTGAGATCCAAGAAAGTACTTTGCAAATGTATTCGTTTTGTGTTTGTTTTTTTTACCCCAAAGTGAAGTTTGCAACTGAAATGGAGTCATCAAGTATGAGGAAAGGCNTGTGTTCCTGTGCCACTGGGTCTGGGGGATCCTGCTGTGGCAGGGGGATTGGACTGGATGATCTTTCCAGGTCCCTTCTGATCCCTAAGGATTCTGAGTGCCTTTGAGGCGCTGGGGTAGAGCTCACGTGTGTGCTACCTCTGGGCACAGGAGAAATATGTATGAGAGCATCCTTTACCCTTTACACGAACCACTGTCAAACTGTTTCCCTCTGTGCCTCAGTTTCCCTACCTGTGAGAGGAAACTAGCCTCCTTTGCAAAGCCCGTTGAGACTGACTAATGAAAAGCAGGGGTAAGCACTATTATCTATGGCCATTGGCAGGGAGGTTTGGACTAGAATGCTATTTGCCTCCTGCAGAGACTCAGGCCTTGGCCACTGCTCCAGGCAGGCAGTAAATGCAAAGCAGTCTACTGTTTTCTTTTCTAATCTTGGTTTTCCTGAGCTGCATAAACAGCCTAACAGAGTTGTGAGGCAGGCCTGTCGGGTTGCCATCCCATCGGTCCGCAGGGGGCTGCAGTCTTAAAAGCTGCCGCGAAGATGTTCCAGTTGTATTTAATTTGTGCTTCGCTTTCTGAAACTGAATTTCATCTCTAAATGTGGAAAGTAAATGGAGCTGGAGGTTTGTCCTGGTGCTGGGAGCAGAGTCCCGCTCTGATTATTTAAAATGATTTAGTCCTGATGAAATATTTAGCCTTTAAACAACATCTTTAATACAGTGAATTGCGTTTTATTTATTAATGGCCCTTGCAGTGAGATTTGGAGAGGAATTCTGCGAAAACAAGCTGTTGTGATATTGCAAAATACAGTAATGACTGTAATGTCCTCGTGAATTATTAACAGCCGTTGTGGCTACGGGAGATGTCACGTTTCAGAAGGGGTTTTCATCTGTGGAGCGAGATGTGGGCATCGATCTGTGTTTATGGAGAGAGCTTTACTAACGTTTTGACCTGGCCAGGCTGGAGAGCTGGGCAGAGAGAGATGGAGTGAGGGACAGCAAGGGGCAGGGGAGAGGCTGGCAGCTGGGCAAGAACAGCCCCAGGGACCAGGAGACGGTGGGCACTGACCTAGTGGAGAGCAGGGGAGGAGAGAGGGACCTGGGGGTCCTACTGGCCAGCAGGGTGACTCTGAGCCAGCAATGTGCTCTGATGGCCAAGAGGGCCAACAGCATCCTGGGGGG
>VZRI01004426.1:285611-308760 GCA_013397515.1 Upupa epops
TGCAGAGTAGAGGGGGAGAAGACCCTCTCTCGATCTGCTAGCCACCCCCCTTCTGATCCTCCCAGGATACTGTTGGTCCTTTTGGCCACCAGAGCACATTGCTGGCTCAGAGTCACCCTCCTGGCTACTAGGACCCCCAGGTCCCTTTCTCCTCCCCTGCTCTCCAACAGGTCAGTGCCCACCCTCTCCTGGTCCCTGGGGTTGTTCTTGCCCAGATGCCAGACTCCACACTTCCCTCATTTCCTGTGTTTCTCGCAGTTATTTTTACTCCCTTGTGCCTGGCAGAGAAAGGCACTGAGCTCCACGAGCAGTTGGCAGAGATGATGCTCTGCAAGGCTTGTTCCTCCATCCACGTCCACCTCCATCTCCGAATCATGAGGGATGGGAAGCGACCTGGAGAGCTCATCTAGGCCAATCCTCCTGCCGCAGAAGGATCCCTCAGCTGTCAGTCAGCTTCTGTAGCAGCTGGCTGTTCAAGTGTGGAGCATCTCTGCTCCCTCAGTGGGTTTTGGTTCCTGGACTCTGTCTCTTAGTGGGAACTTCTGGATGTTTGAAGGGATTCTTTTAGTGCAAGTAGCAATGAGTTTGACTGGACAGGGCGATGTTTGGAGAGAGGCACTTGAAGAGTTAACTGCGTTCTAGACAGTTGTGCTGATTCCCTGTTACCTCCTTCAGCCTTTAACTCCCTAGCAACCACCTGTGCATTTCTGCCTCCTTCCCTTTTGTCTCTCAGCCTGAAGTGTCCCACTGACGGGGTAGCATCGAGCGATGCCCTCTGTACAGTTAGTTCTTACGTGTTGCTGCGACCCACTTACCTCTTCGGATTAGAACCATCCCTGGAGCAGTGACATTGTTTCTGGCTGTGCTTTCCTCCTGCTCCCGTCCGCTTACTCTCCCTTCCGATCCCTGATGATTCTACCATCTTGTAGCCCAGTGGTGTGCGGTTGGTTAGCGGTCGTTCTCCTCAGGAAAGTGGATTATGTTGGGCAGGTAAGGGAGGCTGTAGGGTTGCGTTGACAGAAGAGCCAAGGAGTTCCTATGCTCCCTTCCCAAGCCTTGGAGAAGCAGACCAGAGCTTCAGCAAAGAGTTTGGGTTAATTATCTAGAGAAAGGAGCAAAGACCCAATAGTTCTCTTAGGTTGGGTTCTTTTCCTGATGCATTTTTTCCCTCCACATCTTTAAAGGTCTGTGCTTCTGCTTAGAACGAACCTGGTTGTTTCTGCTGACGTGGGGCTGAGCAGAGCTAACAAACTCAATCCAGACGGCTTGTGGGCATCTTCCTAAAGCACGGATCGCGACCGCCTGGAGCTGCGGGAGCTCACCCTGCTGCTGCTTCTACTCCCTTGCACAATGTGTTACCTCAAATACCAGTTAAACCAATCTGCCTGGCCGCTGGGACTGGGCTGCGAGGGTGCACGTGGCCAATTACCTTCGCTCATCTGAGGCCAGAAATTTCTGACCTGTGGTAACCGAATTACTTCTAACTGGCCCGTCTGTGCTTTCAAAGCCCCAGATAGATGGGAGGGCTCAAACGGCTCTTTGAACAGGTGCCGGCGGGGTTTTTTGAGCAGATCTGTGCAGGTGTGAAATGTTTCTTGGTTATCTGGCTCTGACAGGGTGGGGGCAGAGGGCAGCGACTCTCGGGAGCCTGCAAGACTCTCCTCTCCTTTCTGGGGGTGCAGCCTAAGAAGCCAGCTGTCCTTTAGGGACTCTGCAGAGAGCAGAGGACTCTCATGGCATTTCTTGTCTTGGAAACGAAGCCACTGCAAGCAGACAGAAAGAACTCAAAGCCCCCCTTTAGTTGAAGCAATGCAGATACTGTGAGGATATTAGGGTCACCGCTGCAAAGCAGGAAAGTGGGCTACAGAGACTCTCGTTTTGGCTTTGCCTTCTGTTCCTGTGGAGCTAAGGAGATAAGTTTAAGTGACTCAGCATCTTGCCTTTAAATACGTGTTCTTAAAAGGGGCTCCGGTCTGTTCTCAGCCAGATCTTTCCCCTTAGTGGAATCCTCCTTCCTCTGAGCAGGGTCTGGACTCGTCCACTCAAGGACTGTAATACAGTGACGTGCTGAGACCGAGAGAACATCCTGACCAGTCGTGTCTGCCTGGTGGTGCTGGTGGTCTGACTGCTGTGCTTGGTGGGCGACTGCTGCAGTGCCTTTCTGAGAACATGGGTGCTGGAGGGTCTCTTGGAAGAGGATGAAAATAGGTTGGAAAAAAGCTCATGGCTGGCTGGAATCCTTCTTCAGGATCTTGCCAAGGGCAAACATTTTGTCAGCCAGCTTTTGGCTCAAACCTACCTTAGAGCTCAGAACTGCTGGTTTATGGAGCATAGGGTGCTGTGTTGGGTAAGCTGTCACTGCCGTCCCAGCCTCTCTTGAGGGGACATACTGCTAGGTAGTAGAGCATCAGATCCTTCTAGGATTAAACTTAATGCTTTGAAAGATTCAGTTTGAGGGAGAGGATACAGCATTGCGGGCATTGTGTGTTAGAGAGTGGGGAGAAGGAGTCCTCCTTCCTTAGTCTTCAGCTTGCTCTCTGCTTAGGAGATTTCCTAGAGATTGGGTGTTGAACTGGGAGCTTAAACTGCTCGTTTTGGTCAGAGGACTCGTCCAACTCGAGAGCTTTCATCTCCTCAAACGTGTTGCATGGACTTGACTCCTCTCTTTCCAGCAGTGTGTTCTACTGTGTTGTCCATCTCAAGCTGGGATGTTACTAAAACGTGCTGTGACAGCCCACCTTAATTACCCTGGCAAGCAGCTGCTGGGGGGGGTTTGCCACTTGTAATGGGTTTGAAGGTAGCATGGTGTTTGACAAATGGAACACAGTCAAAGCCAGTCCTTGACTCCATGCAGAGATGATGCTGATGAGGAGAGAGGCTTCAGATTCATGCTGAGGTTTGCGCACGTGTGTGTTTCCTGGTGGCAAGCTGTGGAGAAGAGCTAACCGAAGGCACGAGGGGACTCGGTGTTACAGAACCACTGGGTAGCTTTGCTTGGAAATCAGAGAGTCCTTAGGGATGGGAAGGGACCTCCAGAGAGCATCCAGTCCAGTCCCTCTGCCACAGCAGGATCACCCAGACCCAGTGGCACAGGAACACAGCCAGGTGGGGCTGGAACGTCCCCAGAGAAGGAGACTCCACAACCCCCTGGAGTCTCTAAGGATTCTGTGATTCTATGCTTTGGGGTCTGTGAGCTAGCTAACGTCTTGCAGCCTGCTACTTTCCCTTCACTTTGCTCTCAAAACCTCCCAGTCTGTGCCTTTGCATAATATGAGAGCAGTGAGGACACTCATCCTGAGACATCTGATGCACTGTTCCAGAGAGCGAGTCAGAGGGACCTCTCCCCCCTTCTCCCAGACCACAATTGTCTTGTAGTTCACATTTTCTCTGACCCTTTGCTGCTTCTACCCTGCCCACCCACAAATCCATCGTTGCTTTCCAGCTGCCTTCATGCATGGGAATGAGCTATGGCCAGGCTGCACGTGGGCTGTTCTTGGTGTCGGAAGGACTGTGGTACACACGGCCGTGATGTCCTGTCCTAATTCTGCTGTGTCTGTCGTACTGCAGTTGGAAGGTTGATTCCTGGAGACACTCATCTGATTTCTTTTGGGTTTTTGGGATCTATTAGTCTCCTAAAAACTGGTGGCTGCAAAACCATAGCACTCTGATTCAATTAAAAACATAAACCAAGCCCCTGTCAAAGCAGGCAGCCCCTGCGAGGTGGTGATCTCCGAGCTCTGCGCTCTCTGTCAGCCACGCAGGTTTAGAGACATCAGTGCCATTCCAGCTCGGAGGCCGCCCGCGACTGCCATTAGACTGCAATTCTGTGACCGTTTAGATTCTCCCACACCCGCAGGGATCAGACAGCTGCAAGAAGGGAAAACACTTAGCGTGAAAGAGTCTCAGGGACCCGAGTCAAATGGTCCTGATTTCCTCTGCGCGAGCAGCTGGTGCCGTTAGACTCTTGCTGACTCACTGCGATCGTTCCCCAGAGGAAGGCAATTTTCCTGATCTTTGATTTAGCAAAGTATTTGGTTATTAAACATCGAGGCCTTGGAGGTTGTAGGATGTGGCCTTGCAATGGAACTTGGAGAATGTGAAGAGCTGCTGCCCCTCAGCAGAGACAAAGCCAATGATTTTCGCTGGAGCAGCCCTGCCTGAACTCAGCGTGAGGTCCGCCAGGCTCTTGCAGCAGCTCATTAACCAAGGGGCGATGTTTAACCAATTCTCCTCTGTGTTTTCCAAACAGTGGTGATCTCCACACTACAGTAACAGCTCTTGGAAGGGTGCAGATCAACAGAACACGTCAGCTGGATGTGTCTGCTTGGTAACAGAAGGCAGCAGAGTTGAGAATGCTCCTTGACTCCAAATGTGGAGCTGGTTGTGTTTGACCTGGCCACGCAGGCATGAGGAAAACATTGTCCTTAGCAAAACATGCTGCTGCTTTCTGCTCAGCCTGGAGAGGAGGAGGCTCAGGGGTGCCCTTATCGCTGTCTAGAACTACCTAACGGGGGGTTGGAGTCAGGCTGGGGTCAGTCTCTTCTCCCTGGACACAGGACACAGGACAAGGGGTCCCAGTCCTAAGCTCCATCGGGGGAGGTTTAGACTTGACCTTAGGAGAAGGTTTTCCCCCGACAGAGTCATCCGCCTTTGGAAGCGGCTGCCCACGGAGGTGCTGCAGTCGCCGTCCCTCGAGGTGCTCAGGGTTAGTCTGGATGAAGTGCTGAGTGGCATGACCTAGATGGCAGATGTTAGGGTTACTTGGCTGGATTTAGGTTGGACTGGATGATCTTGAAGGTCTTTTCCATCCTCATCACTGCTGTGGGACTGTGATAATGCAGTAGTGTGCAGCACCTTCTGTTCCTAGGGGCTACCAATTGAAAATACATCTGCTGTGAAAATAAGTGAAGAAGGAATTGATTTTGTTTGGGGAACTTGGTGACTGGGCACCCTAAAATCTAGGGGTTACTGTTTTAGGAGCCGTTAATGTGCCATCTCGGGAGTGTTCTCTCCCTCCTCTTGTTTTTGTTTGTGAAGGTAGCTGCATAAGAGTGAGATATCCTGCTTGTGAGCCTTCCCCACTTGTTCCAGCTTTGGCCAGCATCGTCTCTGATGTATAGTGCCTGAAGACTTGATTCTCCAGCCTTTGTGAGAATCAAGACTATTAATAAAGAGGGGATAAACATCTGATTAGAAAAAGCTTTCCAGGGACTGCTCTAACGTCCTTCACGGTGCTGTTGATTCTGATTTTGCAGATGGAATATCTTTGCGTTACCATGTGAAAGCCCAAGCTCTGGGGGAGCCCTGCCATGCCCTTGTGTGAAGACTTGCAGTATCTTCATTCCCAAGGTTGCACGGGGCTAGCGTCCAGCTGCTCTGACTCCAGCCTTGTGGTTTGCTAAGGGCACGAGCGAGGCAGCTGCCTGGGAGCTGTGTGTCTGGGAACCCTGAGTAGCTCAACCTCTGAAGACTTAGCTACATCACGCACTCCTCGTTGTACTATATAACATCGGATCTCTCCTGTCAGTTGGCTGAGGCTTCTGTTTCAGCAGAAGGCTGGCTGAAATTAAGTGCTTCTGCAAAACATGTTGGGTTGGTGTTTTTTCTCAGGGGCATCTGTCAGAAGCTTGTGAGCAGCTGCAGTTGCAGCATGCACAGAGGGTAGGGATCACCAGGTGGTAGGAGTGGGAGACAAGGCATTCACATCTTAATTCTTCATGTGTTTTAGGAATATCGATGGAGGTTGAATCTGAGAGGCTGGAATTCCTGCCAAACCACCGACGTTGACAGGAACCTTGTTAACCCTGGCGCTTGGTGGAATTAGTGATTTCGAGAAACACGAGATGATTTTCAGTCACCCCCTACAGATTGCTTGATACTGCAGTGCTTCTAATGAGTGGCTCCTGCTACGGCCAGCGGATTCCCCCTTGGCTGCTGTGCCCGAGCACATCTGATGCTGTTTGCTTGTGGGAGTCAACTCTCTTCTCCTGGCGTGGTTATGCATTGAGTGTTACGTGTGCTTTGCACAGCATCACAAGTTAAGGTTATCACGCTGTGGCCTTTTTGTTTCCTTAAGGTTATCCATCTTGTCCTTATTCCCTGAAGTTCGCAGTCATCCCAGCTGTAATAACCTACGGATATTTGGTTGTGATGAGCTGTCACAGGAGAGATCACTGCTATAAAGATGGATAATAGCAACGGTAGGTGTGGAGATGAAAATGAAATGGGTTTGGGCAGCTCTCAGCAGTTCCCTTGTGATCCTGCTGTTGGTCTTGACTGCAGAGCGATGACAGCGTGTACTGAGACACCTTTTACTACATGGAGAACAGTAGAAATGACCTGTCTCTAGGGCTAACTGTGGAGGAAGGATTGAATCAATCATAGAATCCTCATGGCTGGAAAGGCCTCCAGGATCACCAAGTCCAGCCCTCATCCCAGCATCTCCCCAGCCCCTAGACCATGGTCTCAAGTGCTCCAGCTACTCACCTTTTAAACACCTCCAGGGAGGGTGACTCCACCACCTCCCTGGTTTATAGCATGAGGTTTGTGTCTACAGAGGCAGAAGCTGTTGGTTCAATTAGCTGTCAAAAAGTAGGCTTCCCCATGCATGTGTGAGCAAAGGGATCTGTGAGATGGACAAAGTCAGCATGACTGGGGCTGTTGTTTATATTGCTTTGAGTTGAATTGTTTTTGGGAGAGAGTTAGTTTGTTTGTTTATTTTTAATCCAGGAACAAGCTCCGTGTGTTGACACAAACAGATGCAGTCCTTGGAACACAGAGCCCTCTGCTTGGAAGGAAGGGTTATGATGCCAAAGCCCAAGGGCAGAATTAGCTGCTGGTCAGTGGGTACCCTGTGCCTTATTGGTTCTCCTTTGGTGGTGGCCAAGGAAGGAGGATTAAAGGATTAAAAAGAAGAGCTGGATACCTGCTCTGGGTCCCTGAAGCAGGAGGTGCTTGGGAACGTATTCCTGAGTGTGGACTGGTTGGAGGCAGAACTGGTGGTCCTTCGTTACCCGCTTTTCATCCGCTCAGTTGAATTAGATTCTTCAGAGAGGAGAGAGGGTGTGCAGCTAATTTTTAAGCCAGGTAGGGGGAGTGTCTTTCAATTCTTAGGCTGGGGTGGCTTTTTTGTTTGTTTGTTGTTATTGTTTAAAAGAATCTTCTCTTCTGAAGAGCAGGAGGAACTGTAGGAGGCTGGATTGGCAAATGCACACTCGCTTCACCGGCCATTCACTATTCCCATTAATGCTGCCCCTTCCTCCTTTTCCCCAACTCCTTTGACCAGTTCTCCTTCAGTTATTTTGGGGAAGAAAGCGTGAAGAAGTGGGAGCTTATTTGAGATGCTGTGGCTGTGTTGCCTGTTTCGCTGTTGTTTTTTACATGCTGTGTAAGGAGGGTGGTTTTCTGGGTTCAGTTGGAGAGAACCTCTTTGCTTTTTTGTGGCTGAAAAAGGACAAAACCTTGAGATCAAGAGGGCAGAGCAACGTTTGCTTTTGGTCTGAGGATTATGCTGTTAGAAAGATGCTTGGAAGGGAAGTTATTGACAAGCTCTAATATTTAGGTGCTGAAGTGTTTCTGAGTGCTTTCTGTGTCTTATAACTCCTCGCCTTTATTGATCACTGCAACTTTCTACAACCGTAGTCCTTCCATCAGCTTATACAGCAGCCCATTATATAGAATCGTCGAATCCTTAGGGATCGGAAGGGACCTCGAAAGATCATCCAGTCCAGTCCCCCTGCCACAGGCCAACACGGTGCTGCTGCATTGCGCTGTGTGCTCATTTGAGGCCTCGAGCGCTCCTAAACATCATTTACGAGTCATTTGAAGCCCATAACTTGAAGTTCTAGCCACCACGGGTAGTTCCCGTAGTACCCAGCATGCTTGTTGCGATGCGGTGTAGACCGTAAAGGAAAGCTAATCCGGAGCTTGGGAGTAACCAGGTGACAGTTGAGCAGCTATGCTTCACGTGCAGCTTGGCTCAGAGCTGCTGAAGTGCAGACTCGCTCTTGATTTCGCTGTTTCTCTGTGCCTAGAGGAGTTGTGACGGTTGGGGATCTGCTTGTTTCTCGGGGTGTGTGAGTTCCCTTTGCTTTTCTGTGGGTTTTCTTGTCTTTTTCATCTTTTCCAACCTCATCAGGATCTACTGCCATGCATCGCTTGGGCAGGAGGAGCATAGCACCGCTACTACTTCAGCAGGGCTCTCAGAAAAGACCCGTGTAGCTCTAGGACGATCAGGTGGGAGAGTCTAAGCATCTGGTCCAAAGTGGTATCTCCATTCTTCCCTCCTGGGTGCTGATAATTGCCGTGTCCTTTCCAGGCTGACTAAATGTTTTGCAGTGCTGTGGAAACCGATCCGTTTGGCACCGCGCATTAGTCGGGCTGCTAGCAGATGCACGGTATCGAACGCCGACTACATCTCCTACGGTGAATCACGGGAGCCTTTAGATAGCTGTGTTGTTACTCATTTGGGATTTAAAGGCTGGTTACACATACGGAACCCAATACCAGATGGATGGGGGAGTCTCACGGGAGATGGGTGCCAGTGCTCACATGCGGAGAAGGATTACTCAGGAGGCTTTATTTTACTTGGATCAGTCAGGGAGATGTTCCCGTGGCTCTGATGTAACTGCAGCTAGTCATAGAACCTAGATGCTTGGCAGGAATGGGGCCAGTGAATGGCATCTTTAAAAGACAACCAACTAGAACAGTCTTTGTAGGCAGCAGGGTGACCACCAGCAGTCAGCTGGACGGCACTGATGCCGTACGCGATTGCTGTGCGGTCCTGCACACATCCGTACCTGTACCCACACCCTGGCCAAAACAGAACAGGAAAATGAAGGTGGTAAAGGCCCAGCTGGAAGTCAGGCTGCATTTTGTTCAGCTCTGTAAGCAGAACCTTTTGTAATAATCTACTGTGTGATTTGGGTTTGAGTTTCTAAGAAAAAGACTGAGACTGGGGAGTGTTAGGTAGGTAGAAGGGCTCAAACATGCAGCTGGGGGTGTGATGTTCCAGCTGGCACCCAGTGCCCCTTGTCCTCTCACCAGATGCCCTTGAGAAGAGCCTGGCTCCATCCTCCTGACACCCCCCCCTCACAGATTTAGAGACAGCAATGAGGTCCCCCCTCAGCCTCCTCTTCTCCCAGCTCCAGAGCCCCAGCTCCCTCAGCCTCTCCTCAGCAGGGAGCTGCTCTCCTTCCTTCATCATCTTGGTTGCTCTACACTGGACACCCTCCAGCAGCTCTGTCCCCTTCTGGAACTGAGGGGCCCAGAACTGGACACAGTACTCCAGATGCAGTCTCACCAGTGCAGAGTAGAGGGGGAGAAGAACCTCTCTCCATCTGTAGAGAAGACGGGAGTGAACACTGTGAACCTCTGAAGCAGTCTTCACAGCTAGAGAGATTGTGAGGTGGAATTGTGCCCTTATGCATCCCCAAAAGGTCAGTGCTGCAGAGCACTGCAGTGCTGGTTTATTGTGTCTTTCACCTTCTTAAATTGATGGAAGAATAATTGATTTGTTTAAAAGTACTGATTTTTCAGGGGAAAGAAGTTGTGGGCCATCTCTCCTGATTATTAGGCAGGCCCTGGGGGTGTGTGTATTTGAGCAGCTGTAGGAGCAAAGGAGGAGTGGTGATTATGAGTTGGCCAAAGCCTTGGTCTTTCCCATCTCCCATCCTCAGTTAAGGATGAGTTGGCAGACAGTGGCTGATAGCTGATCAGCACTCCTGCTTTCCCGCTGGTGGGAAGACCTGCAGGGCCGGTGTGCGGTCTCCCTGCTAGGCTTGCAGTCGGTCTGTGAGATGGGATTGCTTAGCAGAGTGCCCTAGTGGAGAAGCCAAGACAGCTCTGTCTGCGTGGCACTGGGTTTTCTTCCCTGCTGTCTCTCCAGAGCGTGCTGGCGATGCAGTGCCTCGCATACAAGTCAGAGACACCTGTAGCAGAGATTCAGATAGCCGCACCCAGAGTGCGGAAGCAGCCCACAGTAGCCGTGTTGATGTGGCTATAGCCGTGTTGATGTGGCTAGAGCCATCTGACTCATGAGCAGCAGTTAACTAACTTTGTCGATGGATCGTGCTTTCCTGCTTGCATGTTGTTTATCGGCAGTCTGGGGTTTCTTTCCGGTTTACCCCTTCTTCAGAATGATCTCCTTTGTGTCTCCTGTGACTCATTCTTTGCCCGTGGCTGGCTCCTGGACCCCTCCATGCAAGCGTCTGATGTACCGGTTAATTTGAACTAGCTTCACAGGTCGTTTGGCATCGGCTTAATGTCCGATCAGACAAGTCAAGGGTGCTTGAGAAGAGATCAATCTTTTCTCAACGGTGCCTCCAGTAGTCATAAAAACTCTTCTTTCTCTCAAACTGTAGGCAGAAATACGCTCGGTGAAAGTGTCTGAAGATTGGAGCCCTGGACCAGGCTGCCCAGGGGGGTTGTGGAGTCTCCTTCTCTGCAGACGTTCCAGCCCCGCCTGGCTGTCTTCCTGTGTGACTTGGTCTGGGGGATCCTGCTGTGGCAGGGGGATTGGACTGGGTGATCTTTTGAGGTCCCTTCCCATCCCTAATGGTTCTATGATTCTGTAAGATGGATTGCATCGAGCAGTGCTGGAGCAAGATCAGGGCCGTACCTGTCGGTTGTCCTGACAGACAGGGTAATCCTGCTGGCCTGCAGCTTTAGCCGTCTGTTGTGCTAAGGTTTCTGATGGCTGCGTCAGGAACCATGAAGACTTCTTCAGCAGTAGCTTATTCAACCTCCCCCTTTTGCTGCCCGAGCAACTCTAACTATGCACATGCCTGGCATGGGGAGCTGTCAAGTTCTGCTGCTGCAATCACTTGCTACTCATCCGAATCTTCACTGCTGAATCATGTCTGTCCTTCTTTCGTGCTACCACTGAACTGTGGAGAGAAAAGCACCAGGAACTTCTGTCTCAGCCTTCCTTCAGTGTGACGTGATGTCTGTGGCAGAGAAGGCAGAAGCAAGTGTTCCCGGGTGCTCCTCACTCAGGTTAGGCTGGTAACACTACAAGCATTTCCACCTGTAGGTAGGTCTGTGTGCCTCACGAGTACCCTAGTGTTGCTGTAGTGAGTACGTGTGTTCACTGAACAAGCAGCTGAGGTTTGAGCTGCAGGCACTGTTCCAGCTCGTGTCTCACTACCTTTTTGCTCCTTTATGCATCAGCTAAACAGATCACAAAGAGACTGGGGGACAGTTAGCTCAAGCAGTCTGTAGTCACTAAGCTTGAGTCAGTTTGCATCTCGTATCGGTAGAACCTTGCTGGCCCAAGGTTCCTGCAGGTCTTGCTGAGGCTGTGCCTTGTCGTGACCCTGTCTGGCAGAGCTGTGTGGATGGATGCTTGGCAGATCATTGTGTCTCGGGGAGAGGGAGGTGGGTAGAAATGGTTATGTGCAGGACCTGACAGTGTCACGGACAATGAACTCCTGCCTGTGTGCAAGCAATTCTAAGATACTCTAGCAGTGCAGGGCTCTGGAATAGTGAGAGTGAGCTCACTGCCAAAGCAGCAGGCACTGTACGTGGCTTAGCGTGCTCAAAAGGCTCGTCCTTACCCTGAGTTCTACCCTCAGAGCTTGCCTGAGCAAGCCACTCTCTGCTGGTGACTTGCATGTTTCCCCCTTCATCCATCTCCATCCATCCTGGCCTCCTGCTTGGCTGTGGGAGCAGTCTGGCAGGCAGGGGTGGGTTAGGCTGTGACAGAGCTGCTTATTATTGAAAGCACATTCAGCCTGTGGGTGTTAATCAGTGGTAAATTAGCATGCAATTGATGTATGCGGCCGACATGCACATTAATATTAGCTGTGTTGTTCGTAATTAGTGCTATTACAATGAATGTCAGAGGAAATGGGGAGTGATTAACTGCACCCAAGCTTTGTTACCGTTTGTTTAAAACTTTAGAGTAAGACAATCAAAATGTTGTTGGCTGATGAGTGAGGAAGACATAGGGGGATGGGTTTGTGTTTCCTGGGGAGCCTTTGCCACTCTCCTGGTTTGCCTCCTCCTCTGCTCCCTCTCTTCTCCCTGGTTAAAGCTTCAGGTACGGAATGGTTTGCATGCAGAGCCTTCTTTACCTCTTTCATCTGCACAATCTGTTGTTCCTGATTAACAGGGTCTGTGAGAGACTTGAGTGGGAAGCTACTGAGAGTGTTCTACCTAGTAGGACCCCGTGGTCAAAGGAGTGCTGGTCATACGTACGACTATGATCTCTCATGGCAATACAGAGCCCTGCTGGTGTGATCTCATAGAGCAGGACAAGAAGAGGCTAAAGCGTCTGTTCAGAGCTAGGCTGAGTCTGTCAGGTGATGGCTGGGATTGAGTACCCTGCTGGAAGTGAGTCTCAGTAATTCTTTACCCAAAGGTTGTGTCGCTGATGTTGGAAGCCTTGCTTGCTGTCATCAAGCCAGTGTTCCCCAGTGTCCAGGAACAGAGTATGTGAGCCTGCCACAGATACGATGAACAGATTTAGCACTTACCCATCATGCTGGGGAACAACCAGGACTCCCCTGTTTGTTTTCTCTTCCTGGCAGTCTGTTTGGAGTGTAATGTTAATTATACCTTCTGCAAGTGCCAGAGGGGGGGGGTGGCTTCCATCCCCTCTGTAGGCTGTCTGGACTTGGTTAACTCTAGAAGTTAAAGGCAAAACAAAAAGCTCCTGCAGAGGTCTAGCAGATAGTTTGCTCAGACAATTGCTGTAGGTGACTCACTGCGTCCCTCCTCCCCCTCTCTGCCAGCCTCCGCTGCCTACATAGATTCAGCTCTGCTGATGCTTTCCTATTCTGGTAAGCTGTGTTCATGGCAGAGGTTGCTCTAGTCCATCTGGTTAATAATAAATACAGCAAAAACCTCCCCCCACCGCAGCATTGTTATGTAAGTACAAATCTATAAGTAGACCAGGCTTTGTTCCGTGCACAGGGAACAATTGTGAGAGCAGTAATTAAAGAGATTAAAGAGACTGGATATCACGGCACCTTGTCGGCTGTGTCACACTGGGGTTGCAGTATAGCTCTGGGTCCCTGCTATTGAGCTGGTAGAGCTTTGATCTTCCCTCCTTTCTTCTTCATGAAGTTCTCCTGGTCTCTGGAAGGCAGCTTCTGTCCGGGTGTGCATGTGCCGTGTAGCAGCCTAGCTCTGGAAGTCGCCAGGAGCTGCCCAGCTGTGGTGATGCTGTTGCAGAGGGGTCACAGTGGGCTGATGCAGAATGGTTGCTTGGTTTGTTTGCCTTTGTTGGCATAGACACTTCTGACCTGCTGCAGACCAGGGGCTTTTGAAACTCCATACACGGGTGACTCTGCAGAGTGTGGAGTGGCGAGCTGGGAGCTGGCTGTGGGGTCTCTGCAGATACCCCTTCGTATATGTTGCTGCGGTGCTGCCAGTGTAATGCCCTTTTTGTGCCCCCTTCTGCTGCACAAAAGCTGTGTCACTCTCTGCAAATCTTTCAAGGTCCCTTCCAATCCCTCATGATTCTACGAGTCTATGAAAATGTGGGTAGACGTGTGCCTGTTCCGAAGGGTGACTGGAAGAGAGCTCTGGAAAAGGGTTCTCTTAGGTGCCTGTTTGTTTTCATCGATGGGATATAATCCCTCACAAACGATGGCCAAGTAATGAGCAGGCCAGGAGAAGCCCTATGAAACCTCCAGTGGCTGTATCTTGGGAAAGACACTGGAATTTCCTCCCTGCACTTTACTCAGCCCAGGGTTCTTGAGTTTGGTACCAGTTGGGGGTCCCAAGGCACTCATCATCATCTCTACATCCTGTTGAGAGGAAAGGGAAGGTCTAATTGGAGAAGAAATATTTCCACTAGCCTGTCTCTGCAGATTTTCATGGTGGGGGTGTTCAGGGTTGTCTACCCTGGCAATCCTTGTGATGGAGGCCAGAGGCAAACCCTGATTTCCTCCTCCGTGGCAGCATGGGCAGGTTTTACTTGTAATCCCAAAGCAGTGACCCCCCCGTGGCTGTTCTTCACTGCGTGACCGCGTGTCCCCGTCTGGATGTAGGCTGCGTGTTTGTCTTTGCTGGGGGGCAGCTGCTCTGGATTTGATTTTTCTTCCAGGGCAGCATCACTAGTTTGTTGGCCAGCGTCGTGGCTTCGTGAAAGCGCTGCCTGCCGCAGTCTGGGAGGTGGTGGTGAGGGAGCGGCCAGCCTGCCCGGCGCTGGCTGCTAACAGCTCGCGCAGGAAAAGCCAGTGGATAGGAAACCCACTGGCAGTGACTGCATACTGCTGTTACAGAACAGTGCTTTCCCAAACACCTTCTGCCTGCTCGCTAGTCTTCAGTACCCCACGAGAGCTGCTTTCTTTGGACTTGCTTGGACTACTCAATTTTCCAGGGAAAAACAGAGGCCACTAAATTCAGGACCTCAGATCAGTTCCTCCCCATCTACTGACTGGGGACACTGGCTAGGGTTACTCAGGGTTAAGCAGGGGTAAATCTTGTGGACACCCAGCAGCCTGGGCTGCCATTCAGCAAGAGCTGGCCAGGCTGGAGAGCTGGGCAGAGAGAGAAGGAGAGAGGGGCAACAGGGGTCAGGGGAGAGTCTGGCATCTGGGCAAGAACAACCCCAGGGACCAGGAGACGGTGGGCACTGAGCTGTGGGAGAGCAGGGGAGGAGACAGGGACCTAGGGGTCTTAGTGGCCAGCAGGGCGACTCTGAGCCAGCAATGTGCTCTGGTGGCCAAGAGGGCCAACAGCATCCTGGGGGGATCAGAAGAGGGGTGGTTAGCAGATTGAGAGAGGTTCTTCTCCCCCTCTACTCTGCGCTGGTGAGACTGCATCTGGACTGCTTGTGTCTAGTTTTGAGCCCCTCAGTTCCAGAAGGACACAGAGCTGCTGGAGGGTGTCCAGTGCAGAGCAAGGAAGATGATGAAGGAAGGAGAGCACCTCCCTTATGAGGAAAGGCTGAGGGAGCTGGGTCTCTTGTGCTTGGAGAAGAGGAGNTATGAGGTCCCTTCCGATCCCTTCTGATTCTATGAGAATACTTTCCTTTCAAAATGAATACTTACTAGAAAATGGATCTGGTTCCTTGAAAACCAGTGCGTTGAGCCCTGTGTGTCTTTAATGAGCTGGACTATATGTAAAAGAAAATGAGCTGCCATGTGCTCTGCGATCGCGTGCTTCGCAGGTGCTTGTGTGTGGTAAACATGCGAGTGCTGTGCAGGGGACTTAGAAATGCAGACTCTCCCTTGCCTGGTGATTTTCATCAGCTATCTAAAGCATCAGACCGCGTTGTGAGCTAGCTGCTGGGCTCTTTCGTGTAATGAAGAGCTGAGTATGAGTTATGGAAATGGAGCAATCAGAACTGGCATCTTTGCTTTTCCGTCTCCTGCAACTTCTGTAATGGGAGTGAGTGGAAATAAATCAGCTTAACCCCCCTTCCCCCCGAAACAGCCCATCGCACTGCTTTGCTGAAAGCTTCCACGCTGGGTTTTGGCAAAGACTGGGTTTTTTTCCACCCAGTGGTAAACCCTTGGCAGGGGTGAGGATGGAGCATGGCAGTGGGCACAGCAAGACAGGATTTGTACAGCGCCAGTGGTGCTGCTGCTGGTGTAGGTGGTGGGAGCTGCCAGGGTGGGCAAATGATGCAACGATTTTAACGTTTGATCCCGGTGGTCCAAAGAGAATGACTTCAAGAAGGAGAGGAGGAGACCCACAGTCAACTACGGGTGTGTTTAATGAGGGAAAGCAAACCCCACCATTCAGTCCTGCATGGCCCTCTAAGGTGCTTCTCTAGGGCTGGCACTGAGCGTGCCCACAGGACACAGCTGGAGAAGCTGGGTGTGCCAAGGTGAAGCTGCTGGTGGCCACTGGTCTCTGGGGCTGCCAGTCTGTCTTTTTTGGACCTAACTTGACCAGCAGTCACTTGGCTTCTTTGGAAAAGGGGAAAAGAGATCCAGGCACACACCAAGGCTTGCTGCAGAGCAGAGATGTGGTCCAGGTGGCAGTGCCTCCTTTACCGGGTGCAGAGACCTGATCCGCTGCTGTTTAGCATGCAGAGGTGAGAGTGGAGCCAGCCTTGCGAGCTCGTTTTCTAATCGAATAATGGACCGTGTAACAGACCCAGCTCCTATTGACACGGAGAAGGGTTTTGGTCTTGTGAAACTTCATTAAACGCTCCGGAGTAATTAACCAGTTTACGACACTGCTCTGTGCAGCGCTGTCAGCTGGGCTAGTTCCAGTGGGATGCACTGCCTGGACTTAGCTTATCGACTAAGCCAGCCTTAACATCGGGCTGCTGGAGAGCAATGACTTGAAGAGACCACAGCTCTCTCTTCTCTCTTGTTGGGGGTGGCAGCAGGTGATTTGGATTTAAGGGAGAGGTGAGTCTGGCTGTAAAAGTTTCCTTCGTGTTTGGCTCTTGTCTGGAGAGGAGACTGAAGCCAAGGAGGGTGTCTCAGTGCCGTGGGTGACCATGGGACTGAATGGGACCAACCCGAGGAGTATCTGACTTGGCATCCTGGCTGCAGGGGTGAGAGATGAACAGGAAAGAAGCAGCAGGAGTGGGGTAGGTTGGATTCCTTGGTTGTCCTTTGCCCATCCTAGTGTTTAATTTTTTGTTGGAGTCCATTCCGGCCTTGTGACATCTGTAGTGAAAACGGGCACAGCCTGGGAAGGACAGGCTGATGTACAGGAAGGGCAACAAGGAGACCAGAGGGTATTACACCCGAGCACCTGGGCTCCCAGATGCTTTTTTAATTGGTAGGTGGTAGATTTGGCTTTGGATCTACCTTGAGCATAGCTCCCCTCTAGCAGAACTTGTCAGTGTTCACAACACCTCTGCCACAGAAACTCTTCTCCAGTTATGTCCTTGAGTCTCGCTCCTCTGCTGGGAAAAAGCACCGTCTGCTCCTGTGAGCTCTGCAGGGCTAATACAGCTGTAGGAAGAAGATAGATTCTGCTCAGCTCATCCATCATCAGCAGCACTGGCACTGCTGTGTGCCTTTCTGGTGCGGAGTCCTCTGCTGCAGGTATGGCTGGGAGAAAGCTCTTAGCTGGCAGAGAGGATACAGCGCTGGTGCCCTCTCCTGGAGGCAGGGCTGTGCTTTGCCAACGCTCAAGAGCATCCCCGTCACCTTCCAGCGGTTCTTGGCATCGAGGTGGCGACTGTGGCGGGGGATCTGAAGAATGAAGTGTGCAGTCCCATTCCTTGTGACAATACCAGATGCTTCAGGAAGGAGCTTGGCAGCTGTGTGATAGCAAACACACTGTAGGGGGGTTCCTTCTTGATCCCGGGTTGGTGCGGGCCCAGGGGAATGGGGCTTCAGGTCTGCGTGTGGTGCTGTGACATGGCAGCTCACTGGGTGCAGTGACGATTTCTGTGGCTTCCTGGGACTGTGCGGTGCAGAGCGTACCCGTGTGGGCTTTGCTTTGGGGCTCAAGAGATGTTTGAGCCTGTAAGGTTGAGGGGGTGATTGATTTGTTGCTCTCAACAGTCAAAAAGAACTTGGCCACCAAAACTCCACAGTCACGTTACACTACTGAAGGGCAGAACTTGAGGCACTGGAGTCCAAGTCTTCTTGCTCTGTCTGTCATAGGGATGCAGAGATAGCTTGTGGAAACCCAGCCTGAGTGCAGAAGCTGATCCGTTTGCCCCCAGGTTTGTGCTTTCCTTTTGGTGAGTCCCTTCGATAGCTTTGATTGTGAGGCATGCAGGAGCCCAGAGATGCTTGCCTTCGGGCCGCGTGTGCTGCTGGCCTGCCAGACGCCTCCTTGGCAGATACCCGCAGCGCTGAGGTCCGTGAAGGTGTGGGGATGCTTCCAGGTTTTGCCAGCTGCTGCAAGAAAGGCTGTGCTGGGGGGTGGTAAGGTGGTCCCGCTTCATCCTGCGCAGGGCTGGGGGAGAACCATCCCCATGGAAAACAGGGAATTATGGAAAACACAGACAGTTGGCAAATGGAGTGAAGCCATCGGCCACCTGGCAGGGTCTCCAGGCTCCCGCTCTGCTGGGACGCTGAGTTGGTAAAACTTAAACACCTGCCAAGTGGTACTGACTCCCTGCATTCCCAGCCAGCTGGCGGCAGTGCCTCTGACAGTCACGTAATTTGCAAGAAAGCAGCGGGTTGCCAGGATCTACTGAACTCGGAAACAGCAGCAGAGCCCAAAAAGCTTGGCTTTGGTGCGCTGTGATGGGCCCGGGGCGGCTGCATCACTGCACCTCCAGTTCTGCAGCTCCCTCGTCAAGCAGGTTTGTGTAGGCATCAGCTCCTTTCGCTCTCTTTTGTTTCGGGGCTGCTCTTCCTCTCTCTTCACACTTTTTATTTCGACTTTTTCCTGATCCACTGATGGAACCTTTCTTTTTAGGGTTGTGGCCAAGGTTGTGTATGTGAATATAGAGACAATCACAGAATCCTTAGGGATGGGAAGGCACCTCGGGAGATCATCCAGTCCAATCCCCCTGCCACAGCATGAATAAGGTCCCCTCTCAGCCTCCTCTTCTCCAAGCTCCCTCAGCCTTTCCTCATCAGGGAGCTCTTCTGCTCCCTTCATCATCTTCGTTGCTCTGCGCTGGACACCCTCCAGCAGCTCTGTGTCCTTGTGGAACTGAGGGGAATTGATAGGGAGAGAGCTCTCAAGATGTGACTGTATCTCTCTGTCTCTATATAAAGATGTGTTTTATATGCATTGGATGCTTTCTGTTTCAAAATACAATTTTCTTCCCCTCCTTTTCCTCTGCAGAGTGCCTGGAAAGGGAGAGCCAGTGGGAGGGACAAGGTTGCGAGGCATTTTTTGCTTTAAATCCCTGATTTCTTAAGAGATTTCCCTTGTCTTAAACTGTGTGGTGGAAAGTCATTGCAATCATTTGCTCTCCGAAGTCTGACTCTGGGGACGAATCTCTGGAGTGCACCTGAGCTTTGTGTCTCTTGGATTCTGCTTACTGAATATTGAGACTGTCGTCTGGGATGCGGAGAGAGTTGAGCTTACAGGTTTCATTTGCTCTTTATTACATATCCCGTGTTTGGGCTGTATTTCATTTGTTCCTGAAGCAGCTGAGGAGCCTGAGTTTGAGTTACAAAGCTGTGACAGCGCTCAAAGGACCGGATTATTTTATGGTTAATAACTTTGTTGGGCTCGGAGTGTGCAAGATGGGCTGCTGACTCTGTCTGCTCAGAGGCTGGGGCAGAGCAGTGCCTGGGGAGGGCTGCAGGTCTGCGGAAGCTCTAGGTGCTGAGTGTCTCCCGCACATCAGCGACACGTCCCGAGCGACTCGTGGTGCAGATGTGTTTGAGCCAGTGTGGCACGCTGTTGTGATCAGTTTGGGAAGCTTTGCTCGCAGATGAAATCTGCAGATAGGGCCCTGTGACTTCTTTTAAGGTCTGGTTCTGTCCCTCCCTCTCATCAGGTGTTTTTGTATTTCTAAAATGGAGTTCTGTTTGGATTTGTGGAGTTGTTTTGGTTGGAAGAGACCCTTAAGGTCATGGAATCCAATGTTATCCCATCATTATCCCAGCACTGCCATGTCCCCACTGAACCATGTCCCAAATTGCTGCGTACCTGTCAAAGACCTCTGGGAGCATCCACCACTTCCCTGGGCAGCCTGTTCCAGCATCAGACAACCCTTTAGGTGAGGACCCATTTCCTCATGTCCAGCCTGAATGTCCTCTGGTGCAGAATGAGACCATTTCCTCTCGTCCTGTTTCTTGTTACTTGGAAGAAGAGTCTGATCCCTGCCTTTGGGGTAGTTGCAGATGCAATGCTTGTGTAAGGACCTGCTGCCTTCCACTGCAGAACAGGCTGCATTTTAACCTGCAGAAGCTGTAAGGGGTGCTTTTGGATGACTCTGTGTGTCAGGGTTGACTGCTTTCAAGGTGTTTTTGGCTGAACAGTGTTCCTGGAACAAAGGGAACAGGTATTTGCTTCAGGAGGTGGTCATGAAGGATGAAACAGCTCTACTGGTTGATGGCATAAAACTCTGTTGCCTTCAGAAGAGAATGATAATTAGGAGAACTGTCCTGGCCATCTGGAAGGTGCTGTGGGGCACTGGCACTGTTAGCCGCCCTCTCTGCAGAAGACCCTTTGATTTGCCTTTTGAAGAATAAGGGCCCCACGTTCGCAGCGGCTTGGATGGCAGCCCAGGCATCCCGGTACTCTGCTCTTTGCAAAGAGCAGGTAGAGGGTGACAAGTAAATGATGACATTATTGCTCTTGCACTTTAGCAGTTTCCAAGGAACTTGCGAGGAAGTGAAGGCAAGACATGAAATATTCATGGCTAGTCTTTGCTCTCCTACAAAGGGTTGATGGCTTGCGGAGCTGGGGTTCAGGGCGCAGGGAGCCTGTGGAAATAGCTCCTGCGGCTTTGCCTGAAGGGCTCGCGCTGACCTTTTTTTGCAGTGATAGATAAACTGGGGGCTTTATGCCGGGGTTGTTTTTTCCCCTCTCCTTTATCTCAGTTGGGAAGGGAGAGCTTGTTTTCACACCCAGGATTCAGTTCTTTTGTCTGGAGCAGACTTCCTCCTAGATCTGACTTCTCAGCAGCTCATCCCCTTTGCTTGAAGGCAAAATCAGGTTTAGAAGGAAAATACTACCCTTGGTCCTGCTTTAGGAGAAGAGTTTCCCTACATGAACAGGAGAAAATGGACATTGCAACAGCAGAACTTCTACACCTGGTTGTACCCAAGAGGAGACTCTCCCTGTCAGTCTGATGCCGTGGCCCTGTAGGCAGAGGCGATGTCCAGACTCCACAGCCCCCCTGGGCAGCCTGGTCCAGTGCTCTGGGACCCTCCCTGGGAAGAAGGTCCTGCTGAGATTGAGAGGGAACCTCCTCTGTTCCAGCTGGCACCCAGTGCCCCTTGTCCTGTCCCCAGATGCCCTTGAGCAGAGCCTGGCTCCATCCTCCTGACACCAACCACTTGCAGCAGTGCTTCAGTCTTCTTCCTCTGCTGGACAGGTGCTGAGTGGTTGCTTCACTCCAAACTCTCATGCCTGTGCAAGGGTGCAGGCAGTACTGGAGTGACCAACTGTTGAGCACCCTGGAATAGGCTGTGCGCTCCTGCCCTGAATCACCTGCTGTAAGGGATGACCACCTGCTGTATCATCAGAACAGTGATGGTTTGGTAGCTCTGGGTGTCTGAAGCGGTGCTTGCAGCAGGCAGCTACCAGTTTCTTTTACGTGCTTGATGAAAACCTTTAGCTATCGAGCTAGCAAACTTTAAAGCCCCTCAGCTCCTCCTGTACTTGCCAAAAGGACAGAGCATAGTGCCAACCTTGGTAATGCCTCTGGCAGCTGGCTTTGGGTCACGGGACTTGGCAAGCGCTGCAGCCTGTCTTGTCTTGCAGGAGCGGGCTCCGTTCCGTGGGGTGTCAGGGAAGCACAGCACAGCTTTGAGGCTGATGGAACTGAATGAATGCAGGGAGCGGCATCCGTGGCCCCGTGTTTAAGCAACATGAGCATCCAGCCGTGACTGTAGTGGCTAAAGGTATGACTGCTTATTATACGTGTTTGGTTTACTTACACACAGCAAATGCAATGGCTCGCAGGAGGCTGAGCGCTCCAGCAGTAAATGTAGCTGCTCCCCGCTTGTTTTCTCTTGCCCAGACTGTCGTCGAGGGAAATACAACTCCCATTTTCAAAAACACAAGAGAAGACGACCCAGAGAAGTACAGGCCAGTCAGCCTCACCCCTGTGCCTGGCACGACCATGGAGCAGATCCTCCTGGAGGCTCTGCTGAGGCAAGCAGATAATAAGGGGGTGATTGGTGACAGCAGACATGGATTTACCAAGGGTGAGTCCTGACCGGCCAACTTGGTGGCCTTTTGCAAGGGGATCCCAGCAGAGCAACAGACATCATCTGCCTGGACCTGTGCAAAGCATTTGACACTGTCCTGCGTGACATTCCCGTCTCTAAACTGGAATGATACGGATTTAAAGGGTGGACCACTGGTTGGATACAGAGCTGGCTGGCTGGTCGCACCCAGAGAGCTGTGGTCAGTGGCTCAGTGTCCAAAGGGAGAGGTGTGACGAGTGCTGCTCCTCAAGAGTCACTGCTGGGACCAGTGCTGCTTCACATCTGTGTCGGTGACACAGACAGTGCAATTGAATGCCCCCTCGGTCAGTCTGCTGCTGACACCGAAGCGTGTGGTGAAGGGAGGCCATGCAGGGGGACCTGGGCAGGCTTGAGAACTGGGCTACTGCAAACTGAGGTTTGGCAAGGACAAGGGGCTGCATCTTGGTCGAGGCAATCCCATGCACAGATACAGACTGGGAGAAGAGACTGAGAACAGCCCTGAGGAGAAGAACTCGGTGGTGGTAGTGGCTCAGGAATTTAACAGGAGCTGTCAGTGTCTGCTGGCAGCCCAGAAAGCCAGCTGTGTGCTGGGCTGCATCAAAAGGAGCACTGAGAGTCAGTTGAGGGAGGTGATTCTCTCTGTCTCCTCTGCACTTGTGAGACCCCACCTGGAGCACTGCGTCCATTTCTAGAGCCCCCAACACAAGAAGGACATAGAGCTCCCGGAAGGTGTCCAGAGGAGGGCTGGAGCACCTCCCCTATGAGGACAGGCTGAGCGAGTTGGGATTGTTAGCCTGGAGCAGAGGAGGCTCCCAGGGGACCTTCTAGCAGCTTTCCAATCTCTGAAGGGGGCTACAAGAGAGCTGGGAGAGCTTTTGACACTGGTGGTAGTGAGAGGACCAGGGGAAAAGGTTCCAGTCTTGAAGTGAGACTGAGGTTGGCCATGAGGAACCAATTTATTGCTGAGAGGGTGCTGAGAGGCTGGAACAGGTTGCCCAAGGCAGCTGTGGCTGCCCCATCCCTGGCAGTGTTGAAGGCCAGCTGGATGGACCCCTGAGTACTCCGCTCTAGCGAAGGTGTCCCTGCATGTGCAGGGGGGTTGGAACTGGGTGAGTTTTGGGGTCCCTTCCAACCATGGCCGTTCCAGGATTGTATTCTGTAGCTGTTAGGTAGTTTGGGAAGCCGAACACCGAGTTGTTCTTTGGATGACACAGTACCTGCAGAAAGAGAGCTGGCGGTCCACAGCTTGCTGTTACTCGTGCTCTTTAAAGGATCCAGCCCCCCACCTACCCTTTCCCATGCTCTGATGAGCTTGAAGCGGGCCATTAATTGTGCGAATTTAATGTTTGAGGGTAGAATGAAGGGTGGAGTGAGAACAGCATGAATAGAAGAAGAGCAGGAGGTCAGGCTGTAGTCATAGAATCATTAGG
>VZRI01004431.1:0-38956 GCA_013397515.1 Upupa epops
CTCTGGGAACAGCCAGACAGTTTTCAACCCAAGGAAGGGGTACATTTCTGTATGCTATGATTCACCAGTTTGTCTGGAAGAATGTTGTGGGAGACTGCGACAAAAGCCTTCCCAAAGTCCAAGTAAGTAACATCCACAGCCTTCCCCCCCATCAAAAAGGTGAGTCATAGAAAAAGCAAGATCTCTAGCTGACTCTGATCCTTTTACTGCCCTGCACTTGCCATGAGAGTTCTCCATGATCTTTCCTGGTACTGAAGGCTGACATTCCCAGATGCTCCTTCCAGCCTTTCTTATAGACAGCCACTTTCCTGTCAACTCATACTTCCCGTGTTGACCAGGATTGTTGAAAGATGATGGAGAGAGTCTTGGTGAGATCTCCTTCCAGCTCTCTAAGTACTCTTGGGTGAATGGCACACAGCCCTATATAGACTGTTGAGTGTCTAGGTGCAGAAGCAGATCATTAACTACTTCCTGAATTATGGGGCATTTGTACTGTTCACCATCCTTATCTTCAAGTGCAGGAGCTGATCTTCCTGGGAACAGTTAGTCTGTCTATTAAAGACAGAGGCAAAGACAGCACTAAGTATCTCAGCCTTTTCCTCATCATTGGTTGCGATGTTCCCCCCCTCCCCCCAACCAGAAAAGGATAGAGATTCCCCCTCAATCTCTTTGTACTGTTGATGGACCTGTAGAAACTTTTTTGTTGTCCATTATACCATGACCAAGTTGAGTTCCAGCTGGGCTTTTGCCTTCCTTATTTTCTTTCTGTACAACTTGACAAGATCACTGTACTCCTCTTGAGTTGCCTGGCCCTTCGTCCAAAGGTGGCTAACCCTCCTTTTCTTCCTAACTCCCATCAAGAGATCCTTATTCAACCAGGCTGGCCATTTTCCCCTTTAATCTTACGACACAGTGGATAGCCTGCTCCTGGGCCTTTAAGATGTCCTTCTTGAAGAGTGTCCACGCTTCCTGGACTCCTTTCCCCTTCAGGACTATCTCCCAAGAGAAGACAGTCAACTGGTGTTCTGAACAGACCAAAGTCTGCCCTCCAGAAATCCCAGGTGAAGGTTCTGCTAACCATCCTCTTTACATCACTAAGGATTGAGAAGTCAATTGATTTGTGGTCACTGAGCCCAAGATGGCCTCTGACCACCACACCTCCCACTGGCCCTTCTCTATTTGTGAAGAGGATGTCAAGCAAGGCTCCTTCCCTGGTAGGCTCATCTGCCAGTTGTGTCAGGAAGTTATTTTCCATGAACTCAAAAAATATAATAAAATTGTTCTTTGTTTGAAAATTTCTAAAATAAAATGGTAGATATTTTAATTTAAAATTATGCTTCATTTCAAAGTAATCTGGGGTTATTAAGTATAATGAGAAAAATTTGTAAGAATAACACTGTATATTTTGAAACATACTCTTTTATCTGACTTTTTCTTCTGCTTATCCTACTATTTTTTTAATGCAGGTTTTTACATAGCCACTGATCATATCAGTGTTACCCCTAGATCTGGGGGGAAGAATTTTCTCCGTGAATGACAGCTTCTCCCATTCTCTGTGTGACACCTCAGCTGCAACATTTTGCAGTTGGGAGGTCTTTCAAGCAGCTGGCTTGCAAAACATCATGCCACTGGTCAGTGTGCTTTAAAACTCCTGCTCTGTGACAGGACAATTTCTTCTCCTTCTCAGCTAGAGGACTGAACTTTGCACCCTTCCTGCATTAAAGGATAGCCACATACTGTTCTACAAAAGCAAAAGCATGGTTTGTAGATCAAAGGATATTGTTATTTCCTTTGATTTAGCATTCATGAAGCTACAGCTGGAACACTGTGTCCAGTTAGAAAGTCATTGCTACACAGGATAAACCTCAATGGAGAAAACACAGGACAGATAGGCATCCATGGCATAAGACTCATGAAGAAAGGTTGAAGGAGCTGGTTTGCTTAACCTAGAGAAGGCTTAAAAAGAAATCTAATTTTACTCCAAATACCAGTCAGATGTAGAGAAGATGGAGCTAGACACTTTTGGCATGTGCACATTGAAAGGAAAGAAGGCAGTGGGCACTAAGATGAAAAATTGGACA
Source organism: Upupa epops (assembly GCA_013397515.1). Lineage (NCBI taxonomy): Eukaryota > Metazoa > Chordata > Aves > Bucerotiformes > Upupidae > Upupa > Upupa epops. The sequence continues at coordinate 2,082 of VZRI01004431.1, forward strand.
TTCTGGTTTGATATAAAATAAAATGAAGTCATAATTATGTCAATTAAAAATAGGAACAATTTTCAGAACACTCCTGTGTAACCTCCATCCTTGGAGATACTCAAACCAACAAAAGTTCTATGCGTTGATCAATCTGACTTAATTTAGACTCTAACTTTAGCAGGGGTTCAGGCTTGCAAGGTTCTTTCCAACCTAAATTATTCCACATTACTATAGCGTGAGAGATGTATTTTATTTGCAGAGAGGTGCACTCTAAGAAATTATAGTTTGTTGCTTCAAGTTTAACTTCAAATGTAAGTCTTGCACAGAGCCTACTGATCAGTCCTTCAACCATCAGTACAGCTGATTGAATACAGGGAATTGTGTAAGATTATGGGGAGGCTTCTCAGAAAAGCTGACTTTCTTGTAATATTTTTGTCCAAGAAATGGAAGAATGGAAAAGTCATGACAATAGGTTGGATCCCTGCAAATAGGAAACTGTTCTACATATCTGGGATTCATTACCTGCAGATCTAGTAGGGTGAGAACTGAGAAAGAATACAAAATTATTCTGTGAGGTGAAATATTTCTGAGTTTGAGAAGGGTCTGGTTGGAGTAGGGAATTAGTTCTTTATTCTGGTATAAGTGCCTTGACCACAGATCGAAAATCATTGTGTTAACTTCTGGAAGAGAGTGAAAAAAGCAAGATCCTCAAAGTCATTAAACAAGAAGAGTTACTGTGTGGCAAAATAATGAAGGTCAGCAAATAGCAGTTCTCAGAGTATATTATGATGTTAGCCTTTAAGGAGACTTACACAGATTAGCCTTTCTTAAAGAAGAGACACTGCCTAAGGAGCATCTGGAATAGGCTGGGTATGTATGTAGAATGAAATGAAAGATAAATTGTAGAGGATTATATTGATATAGGGTTGGATGAGAATAAAATGCTCATGGAAGAACTTTGAGTAGAAATTTGACAATTTCTGTTCATCCACATTGCAATTTTTCAAGGACAGCCTTATAAAGAATGTAGCTAGGGATATGTTTCCTTAAAAGACACCTGGAAATGTATACCTTGAATCATAACTGAACTACTTCAGGAAAAGGAAGACTGTTTGCCTTCTATCAGCCAAAGGAGGTAGACTTAAAATGGATCTGAGACATTGGAAAGAATGCGCAGCTGCATTGAGAGATACTGTAAAATCTCTTATGTGTCACATTTGTGAAGCTCACCAGTTGTCTAGTTTAGAGTCAGGAAGGAACTTGCTCCCAAGTCACACGGGCCAAAGTCAGTAAGAACTGCCTACAGTCTTCTGTGGCACAGGATACAGTACATTCTTCAGGATCACTTGCACACATTCATCTCTAAAATTTCACACTGTTACTCTTGACAACAGCCTTTGGTTTCGTTGATCTTTTGGAGATACTTTGCACTACTCTCTTTTGCACCTGGTTTCCCAGTGTTTTGTGGAAGCTAGGGAGTATTTTGCAGCTGGCAATGGACAAGGGATGCATTTTAGAGACTAATAAACTTAGAATAACATTCTTCAAGCCTAATCATAGTCACCTTCATAAGCTATCTTGAAGGGCTATTTGCTCCAGATTTCTCCTACAGACACCAAAGTGAGAGGAACGCTTGCAAAAGGGGTTTCAATCCATTTCTCAACATGAACTAGATTAAATTCTTCCTAATACCCAATATAAAACTCCCCTGGCACAACCTGAGGCCATTTTCTCTTGTGCTGTATTACTTGTCACTTGTCTCAATAGACTGATCTCCAACCCTCCACAATCTTGTTTGAAGTAGTTGTAGAAACCAATAAGGATTCCCCTCTCCCCTCTGTCTCCTTCTTTCCAGGCTAAACAATCCCAGCACCCTTCCCAAAACATTCACCTGAATGAGAGACTCAGAAGGAAGGTGAGGCTTTTGGAAAGTTGTGTTGTCAGGCCCTTGTAGTAATAGGAATTGTTCTATTGTTCTAATAGAGAGTATTTTATTTCCTTCTCTGCTCTCTTGAATTGTTTTTGCTTGTGTGTTCATTATGAACAGTATATTAGTTTAGTGTGGCAGATATCTAGATTTCTGTCTCCCTTGTTGTTAGTCAAGTAACAATTCTTTGCCTAATATATATGTACCACATACAAAGAAATTCATAAAGAATTTGATGCAACTCGCCTTGTCTGGGCTGCTTTTCTTCAGGTATTTCTTACTACACAGTGAGACTGTGCAAACCAGATATACTCAGCTAAAAAGTGCACAGCAGTTATTTGTTGGCTAACATGCACAATAGGAGGAGGGATCATGTAGTCAAATTGGCCATTTGTGTTTGTTACCAAGTAATATTTCAGAGTGTATATTTTAACTTCAAAAGACAATTCTGCACTTTCCTTGCGTGAACAGGGAAACAAAAAAACCCTATATGAACTGCTTTTAAGGCACTTTTATTTTCCAAATATCACCTTTTAATGCTGTCCCTCTGCCACAAACAATGGTCTGAGAAATGCCTTTCAAGCAGACCACATTTGCATGAGTAGGACAGTGTCTTTGTAGCTAACTGATCTCTGCTGTTATTTTTCCTAGTCAAGAATTGTCAGACATGCAAGAAACTGATTGGTTGGCATGGATTTTGTTTGCTATAATAAAATACAACAAGGGCTGTCAAGACTTATTGCTTCAAACGAAGAACTGTGTACAGCATGGTTCCCTGTAGCAGCCTGCATATGGAACCCTTTAAACATTCTTAAGAGACCCATTGGGGCTTCTAATTATTGTGAAACATCTCCTGGCAGAACCATTTCTACCCTTCCAAGAATGCGTTGTAAAAATAATTAGATGATGAGATCTAGATCGAAACCGCTAACTAGTGATTTAAGAGTTTTGTTCGTACCATATAGAAAACTAAGGAAATGAAACACTGAAAATCTCTTCACATGAAAGGAAAACAATCCTTTGTGGTTAGCATTTTGGGGGTAAGACAGAGAATGAACTTCTCTTTTTCCCCATTCCTTCCCCCTCCCCAACTTTAATACTTTGTTTCCTGTGGTTACATGAGGGGGTGGAGATGTTTCTTCATTTTCTAAACATTAAACCACTTGAGAATCTCTCTCCATTTCTGGGGAGACTGCTAGTAGAGAACAACTTGAGGAGCTTGCTTTAATCAAGCTTAAAAGCTACGAAGAATAGAATCACATTTTATGGCTTTAGAGGCTAAAACAACATGTAGTCAATTAGGTGACATCACTCCTACAAAAAAAGCAGAACATCTTTGTTTAATCAAAACAAACAAACAAGATTAGAAGTCTAAGTGCTGTGATTTAGGAAAGATTCACATTGTAAATTAAATCCTGGAGCACTATGGACGTGGCAGTGATAAATATTAATCACATGAAATCTGGCGGTCAGCTTAACAGTTGTCTTAGTTGAAATGTGAAATAGACTCTTTTTGTATTTTGCCAAGGAAAATGAATTCATAGTACATGCAGGTGTCATGGATATATTTGGTTCTCTTTCTTGTTTGTTATTTCCTTAATTAAGTCTTCAAATTGAGCTTTTCAACACCTAGAACCATAAAATTAATTTAAACAGAGCTGAGGGACCTATTTATATACTGTATTTTCTATTAGCTATTTTCCACAATGCAGGAGGGGACACATCCTGCTAAGTGTTATAGAAAATGTAGAGCTTTTCCTAAAGGGTTTACAATACTGACAAGTCAAAAAATAGAGCGTCACCACACTGCCATCATTCCTCTCATTTAGGTTTACAATTTATATGCAGTCAGTGAGCCATATCTCTGTGGGTATTCCTATCCAGGCTTCATCTCAAATATCTTCTTTCACCATTCTGTTTCTAAAATGCAGTCTTTCCCAGCAGCCCCAATGGCTGCAACTCAAAGAAGCTCGCACTACATCACTGTGCACTGAATACTGTTGTGTCCTTCTTCTACGGACTTGACAAACACTGACCTGCCAAACTGTTCACTCATAGAGATCATCCTATCCACACTGCTGTCTCATTCCCTCAAATCACAGGACAGACATAGATGAACAGCAAGGCTGTTCCCGGAGAGTATGCATGTGTCTTCCTCCTGTTGGCTTCCTAAGTACCTTTGCACTTTCATGTCCTTCTTACCTTTTGAAGGACACCCCTGTAGGCATTAAGTTACAGGGTTCTTTTTGTCCCCTATTTAAGACACATTTCTATGCATGACAGATATAGAAAACACTGGTGTGCTGTTGGCACATTAAAACCATTGCTTATCAAGATCAGAGATATGATGGCACTCATTTCTTCTCATTCTCAGCTGTCTGTTTGTGTTCATCCTTGTTCCCTAGCTCTCAGCTATGCCCAACAGCAAGTGTCTTCTGTACTTTTTTACAGCATCAGGCACAAAGGGTTCTAGATATATTGCAATACAAATAGTCACAAATGAAAATAAATTAGTTGAGAAATTGCCTGCAGTCACACAGCAGGGCAGTGGCTGATGTAAGATTAGAAATTTTGGGACAGCTTCTTGGAAAACATGAGCCTTAGTCATGTTTTTCTAATTGAAAAATCATATTTGGGATGAAAAATCTAAGCTGTAGCTGTAAAACCTCTCTTGTGAAGATCAGTTTTTGTGATTTTGTTATGACCATAATGGAGAGAAGTCCTAAAGAATTTTCTTCAGGCATGTGACAAAAGCTGTGCAGCAAAAGATTTTGTTCCCTTTCTTTCTCCTTCTTTATAATCTAAAGCTTTGTCAGTGCCAGATCCCTTCACCCACTGGAGGTAGAAACTGTTGGATCACAGCTACGACCCAGGCACAAGCTTGTTAGTGAAAGGCATCTCTTTTGACCTCCGGGTCACTCTCATCAATGGTTAACTGTTGGCAACTGCCGCGCCTTTGGGGATTGCAGGATAATCACTTTTGGGTTTAATACTGGGAATTTTTATTTAAACTCTGTTACTGCATGAGATTAAACAGAAGTAAGTCTGACATTGTTTTGAGAAGTAAGGGACTCAACGACATACCTTAGACCCAACAAACTGTACTATTCACTGATCTGACTGGCTTTACTGTGCAAAGGCTGAAGTTTAGTCCAGAAGTTACTGTTTGCATTTTTGCCAGCAGAACTATTTATAGCTTCAATCAGTTTGAAATACATCAGAGTTGGACAACGCTGCTGTGCATGTGTGCAGGTGGAGAACACATTTATATCCATCTACAGCCTGTACAGCCTCCATTCCACAAATTTGTCAGAGCCAGCTCCTCTGAATAACTTTAAAGCCTTCTCATCCCCAGGAATCAAGAGCAACTTTACTTCGTAGTTTAGGCATACAGCTTGGAAATAACTTCCTGGCTGTTCAAGTCACCTCATCTCCTTGGCTAATAAGAGCAAATTTGCAGTCTTAATTTAAGAACAGAAAAAGAGAAATTTCTATTTAAAATGCAGTAAAATCCCAATGAGTGGGAGCATTAACTTTTATGACAAATTCCAGCTAAATTCTGAAACACTCTTCTGCACAGTGATGAGACAAAGAAATTAGTTTCATCAGACTGTATTAGACATGCTCTAAGCTAAAAAATTTTTGTAAGTATTTTCCAGTACTTAATAGTTAAAGCAACAGAAAAATGTTCGTCTCATCTAACCCAAGTTGTCTACAGCTGCGGCTGTCCAGAGTGAAGATGATTCCTCCAGACTACTTAACACTGAACAAAAGAAAATGAATACATTTAAGGTGTGATTGAAGTGATCCATATTTGAAAGGGAAATGACAAAAAAAGGAATGCCAATAGAGAAGAGACTATGTAGCTCATTTGTTGTAAAGGAAGTATAGGCAAACAGCAAAGACATCAAGATTTATTCACCTTTCTCTGGACACCTCAGACAGATGATTGTGAGGGAGCAAACTCACTGTAGAGTTTGTTCTGGGCAGATAAGTTTTTCAGAAGAGGCTGCTAAAGTTTTAGATGCCTATATTTATTTATCTTTTACCAGAAAAGTCTTTCTACTGATTTGCTAAAAATCTCTGCACAACCCATTTTTCATGTGCCTGTAAAATTTTGGGATTTAGCACTTCAGTTGTCAGACTATGCTTTTGCTAATTCAATTATTTGTAGACTGTAGATTTTCAGTGAATGAAATATCTCTTTTAAAATGTCGTTAGCGAAATTAATCGCATCTCCAGTCATAAGCACTGTCAATGTGCGTTTTTCAAACCTTAGCAAATTTTTCAGCCATCCTGACCTGAATTCCTAATTTCATAGTGAAGTATCTTGTGCAGAAATATTTGATAAATCAATAGACAAATTGCTCACATGTGTCCTCAGAGAGAGAACAGAGTAAGTTGGGATTGAAATCCGATAGAGAAAACATAGGTTAAATCTTAGGAGAAACTAGATAAATTCTGAGGGAAGTGGTGCACTCTGACAACAGGGGTCATGGAATCACCATCACTTGAGTATTCAAGACTGGGCCACCCATCTATTTTGGAGTGGCTCAGGAGAAAAGCAATCAATCCTACTGTGATGCAGGGAGATGGACTTCATGACCTACCAGCAGTATCTTCCAGGCTAAATGAGCCCATTATTCATGAGGATAATAAAAAGTCAAAGGGAACCTTCCAGGGGAAAAAAAATAAAATCAGCACTTAGAATGTTTGGTTTATTCTTTTTCTTTACCAGATAAATACCAGGCTAAAAGAAAAAAGAAATGCAAATCATTGCGTTCACTCTTTGCTTAGCATAGATTCAGATGCATGATTTACACCAGATCTTTTCTCTAAAAAGTGATAAATCACATCTCGATAGCAGTAACTAGTCTACATCTATGCAATTGTGGGGGTTTTATTGCCTTAGACCTGTCAGGCATTGCAAATATAATTCTCCATCTTTTCTCCTATCCAAAAGATGGATTTCTTGTCTCCTGCTTGCATTAAATATATTCTGTAAAAACAAAAGTCTTAGGTGAACTATTAAAATTGGGTAGGTAAATTGTTGTGTATCACTCAGCTCTCCAGCTGAGCGGTCAGCGTGGTGGCATAAAATACTCTTCTCTCTTTACAGACTATGAAAGATGAATTCAAAGGACAGGTATTTAATTCTCTTTTGGACTTTAAAATCCTGTTCAGTATTTACCTGTGTCAGGGCTGAGAAGTGTTAATATACTAAGTGCAATGTTATTAGGCAAGCAGAACATTCCTTCTGCCTATAAATTTTATTACAATGAGATAAAAAATAATCTGGTCAGCATGTGAACTGTACTGTTCTCTGTTTTCTAAACTTTACATACAAGAGATTCATAAATTAGCAATCAAATATTAGGTCAGTGAAACTCCAGTTCCTGGAAATATTCATCTGACAAAAGAGGGGGGCATTAGTTAGAATGAAAACCAAATATTAGTATCTTTGATTACTCTTTTATGTAGTTCTAAATGTACAGTGACAGGAATTAAACATCTGTATGCTTTCAGCGCTCTGGCATGGAGGTAACATTCCTGTACATTATCAAAACCTTCAAGAACAGGTTTTATTTCCTGGAAATTATTGTTAAAGAGCTGAACTTGATAGTGCAGATAAAATGCACTGGTAATGAAACTTTTAGGTTGTTCTGTGACAATGTTCTAACAACTCAGTTCCCAAATATTCAAACAGTTATTTCAATACAACATTTAATGTCTAACTAAAGGATAGAATAAATAAAAACTGCAGCTGTTGCAATGAAACCATTCTAAAACTTGCTTTCCAGTAAAAAAAGTTATAACCTCAGCAGCAGTATTTCAGACTAACAGTTTATTCAATTAAAAAGGAACATTTAAAAACAGACAATATTTTTTAAGTATCTTAGCAACAGGTGATTGAATCCTTGCCTGGAACTATGAGACAAGTTTTGCCAAATGGGCTGCATTCTAACAATATCTTTCATATAGCAAATGGAATAAATCTAATATTGTTTTGGATAAGTTACATAAATTACATCATAATACAAAATCCTTTATGTGTTTTCAACAACAATAGATGATGGACCCATGAAAGAAGTGAGAAGAGATACATGATTCTGTCCACTCCAGCTGTGGTTGTTAAAAGCAGGTAGTGAGTTTGGATCCTTGGCACCAAAATCTGCTTGGATACTTGTCCCATCTTTCACACGCAGACAGCATACAAGGCCCAGCTCTGCCCATGAGGTCTTCTCATGGAGTAAGAGAAGATAATTAAGAAAAGATCTATGAAGAATGCTAATAGATACCTTGTTTCTCTGTTAAAATGTCTTCTAGTGAGTGATTGAATGAGGATATGACACTAAACTTCTGCAAAACCACCATAGATCGCATGGAGTTTTTTGATTTTGGGAAGGATCTCTGGAGATTGATCAGTAACACTGAAATACTACCCTAAAACTCTGACTATTCAGTATGGGTACTGTACTGTCATCTATCAAGCTCTTGGACTAAAGAAATGAAGTAAAATAAAAAATGCTACCACCTGAGCTCCTTCTTTCAGAGATGTTGCAGTAACAATAACACCAGCTTACTTTGGTGTAAAAAAGAACAGGTTTTTCCAAAGGAGGCTTTGTTTCTCCCAGCCCAATATTGCGGAAGTTTAGGACAGACATAATGAACAACTTTATTTTGAAAAAGTTGAAAGGGCCATCAGGCATTGCAACAGGCTGTGTGGGGAGGTGATTAAATTATCATCCTTGTACATGTTTAAAAGTCATGTAGATAGGGAGTTCAGGGACATGATTTAGCAGTGGGCTTGGTACAGATGGGTTAATGGTTGAACTCTATGATTTTAGGAGACTTTTACAACCTAAGTGATTCCATGATTGTCCCCACCTTAATCACAAGCATTTTTTTCTTCTAGAGATCTTTGCATGACATTGTCTCCTTTGCCAGAGGAATTCTTAGGGAAAGGCAAACAACATGAGCTGAGACCAGAAAGCCCTGTCTGAGGGAAACGTGAACTACTGCAGATGTGAAAGTGTAACATGGCCACTCCATGACCATACCAAATCAGTTGTCTTTTAACAGCACCAACAGCATCTTTCTCCCTATACTGTCTTCTCAAAAACATATTCACAAAAGAAATGGCAATGATGGATAGGATAGGATAGGATAGGATAGGATAGGATAGGATAGGATAGGATAGGAATTCATTTGTCCAATTTAAGGCTGGTGAGAAATTAAACTGTTACATTAAAGGCATCATCTAAATGTCTCTTAAACACTCACAGGCTAGAAGCATTGATCACCTTTCCAGGAAGCCTGTTCCAGTGTTTGATCACCCTCCCAGTAAAGATAGACTTGCTAAAGTTCATTCGGAATCTCCACTCATGCTGCTTTGTACCATTCCCACTGGATCCTGAGGAGAAGGGATCAGAACCTCCATCTCCATTTTCCCACCTCAGGAAGCTGTAGAGAGCACTGAGGTGACTTTTCAGACTCCTTTTCTCCAAAGTTGCTCATAGAACATTTCTTTCAGACCTTTCATCAGATTTGTGCTCTCATCTTAACACAGTAAAGTAGTTATCACATCTAGGGAAATATCCTCAAGTCTAAAATTATGATAGTGTGCAACTCTCTATTTTTACTTTTGTTTTTCTTCCATACTTTATATCTCATCTGTCCATCATTTTCAGAGTCCTAAACACACTTCATATTCTTCCCAAAAAGCAGCTGATATTGTTATGCCTAGGTGTGTGCTCTTTGTTGTGAAACACAATATGTTCCTCATCTACAAATTACAGTTATGGAACTTGATCCTCCAATTACTGTCTTACAGGATTGCTATCTAAAGGTTATGCAGAAAGATCATTGAAATCAAATGGAAAAAATAAATAAGTGAAAGATCTTCAGTGAGTTAATTATTTCTTTTTATCATTACCAGTATGAATCCACAAAAATAATATTCAACTGCAAGCTAAAATACACTGGATTCTACTACTGGCTTTTTTCCTCTCATTTCCAAAGTGTTGACAAATCACTTGTTTTCTTTGCACCTGTTTTACTTTGTAAAGTAACATCACTTTCCTCTGGCTTGATCTTTCTGATCTCCATGAAACTTAAACATTATTATGCTACAATCCTTTAACAATCTTTATGGAATTCCAGCTCAAAATAACTTATAAAGAATGTCCGAGTATTTAGTACTTCAAATTGTCACCTTTTTCTTGCCTTCTTTTTTTTTAAACTGAACACAGTTCAGTTTTGACTGGAAAGGAAAATTAAAAATGGGTAGTTTTTAATGAGTTACAGTTTCTCAGGAGGCTCTAATATGAATGCATGGGGAATGTTACATATTTGTTATGCTGCTTAAAGCAATATAAGTGCTAGTTAAAGCAAGTGAGTATTTGGAACAATAAGGTAATTCTATATGCTTTTAAATCAGAACAATAATATATGTACTGTCACTGCCAGATTCCTGTCATCTTTTAATTCAACTTTCAGTCATATGATATCTCTAATGGATATTTTCAGACTTTAATGTTGAAAACTAGTTATAAACAATATTCATACCAGCTGTATCATTGGGAGGTAAATGAACCAACCATTTCAGTGCAATAAAATGACATAAAAATGAGATATAGCTGAAATAACATGGAGACAAAGACTTTCTTTTCCTTTTTTCCATATTTCCGTACCTTCATCACAATTCAAAAAGCTTCATCACTTTGGAGGCAAGGAGAGTTTTGTACTCAGATAGTCGGTTTTTAGAGTGAAGTGCTTCTCTCTTCACATGAGCGAGGAACATTTTATCATGCTGAGTGATGAACTGTTCTCCTTTGCCACTGACAGTGTCTCATGCTATGCTTTCAAATGTACAGCAAGACGTGTTAATGTGTCAAGTCACGCTTCCTTGGAACACCTCACTGGGTTCATAAACACCAGTTCCTGCACATGCAAAAGAGATAAAATTTAAAGAGAATGAGGTAGTGTCAGTAAAAGGGACTAAATCAATTCTGAAGGTGAGGTTGAGGGCAAAAAGGTCTGAAATGGAGAATCACAAAAATGTTTTTTTCCATTCTGTAAGCTGCTGTCTGAAGGACATGTACAAATGGCGAGCTTCCAATAAGCCACAAGAGTTTCTGATGGGTCAGTGGTAAAGAAACTAAAAGAGACCTAGGAAGTCGTAGTTCTACATTAATGTCTCTTTAAGGTCCCTGTTTGCTAATGAGAAATTTTTATAGGAAAATCGGGGGAACATCGTATCTCACTGACTGTCTACCCCATTAGAAAAAAATGCAGCTCACAGTAATTGCCCAGACATCCTCCAAAGAAAAGGATGAAAATCTGAAGCTAGGTTTAGATGGGAGTAGATTCAGATGCCAGTCATCACTGAATTATTCACGTTCATTTTAAAATCTGAAGGACTTATATTAATATAATGGCTAATATTAATAATGGTCAAGATTCTGATGGATCAATCTCTGATGTAATTTACTGCTTTATTTAACTTATTTGTTAATAGTTAAGAAACGTCTGTTTGTTTTTCTGAAAGCACAGTATCCTTGCACGGATACAAGCTGAAAAGGGGTTTCTTGCAAGAATTATTTAATTGTGCTCCCATCCTGAGTGACCTCAGTAGGAGATATGCTGGTGCTTGTCCAAGAGCAAGAGCTGTCCCTAAAACAGCTCACGTATTTGTCCCTGAGCGTAGCTCAAGAAATCCTCATGCAGTGAATTCTCACTCAGAGAGCAAATAACATCCACCCAATGTCCAGGATGGATGTCTCACTAGCTGTATTGCAATCTTTTTCCAGAAGCAAAGCACAGATCTTCAGTTTTTCTCTTCTCTCATTCTTGTGCCCCATGAAAGGAAATCTAGGACCAGAATACTTAGGTTTTTACTTCTCCCAGGACTTCAGCTCTGAAAAATTTCCTGGCAAATGGAAGGATTCAGGTTACAACAGGCACTAGTCTTGTGATTATACAAAAAAATACCAGTCCTGCTAGTTTTCTTGGAGAAAGCTTCCACCATTTTTCTGCCTCTTCTAACATCTGGTTCCTTTAATGGAACCATTGATTAAGGATATTCAGCAAGCAAGACAAGTTCTCTGAACAATCTGACAGCAATAACACAGATAAGAAAGGACCATAGAGGGCCACTAGCTCTAGACAACTTACTCTTTCCTGGTTCCCCTGTTTGGAAAACAACAACAAAAAAATGTTAGTTCCTGCATGGTTCTTCTTCTTCTGTTCTTGTAACATTTTACAATACTCAGAACAAAATAGAGGGAATAGGAAACTATTGCTCTATTGCTGCTTCCTTTTCACATCTTCACCTAATAATACTGGTTGCTTTGAAACGTTATTACCCTTCATGTTATTACACAAGTAGAAAAGCCTATTTTTGTTTCATCTCACAGTTTCACTGGTGGCCATCTAAATTAATCAAATGCAGTCCTTTCAAGTTGCCTCATACTGAATGAAGGCAATTTTCCTTAGCAATTTTCGTAAAAGTACTTTTCAATTTACAGGTGGTAAAACGATCTTTAGTGCAGTAACCAGCATCTCTTGATATAAAATTAATTTCTGTAGATGCCATAGTGAGGTCATTGGAACAAGATGGATAAGTCTACAGACCCACATAAAGTATTCAGTTGGGATTTTTCCTATAATCTGACAACAAGATAATATTATAGAAATCAGAATTCACATGCCATGTTTAAATAATACTGTATTCTACTTTCAAATAAAGGAAAAATTAGAGAATCTTTCCCCTTCAGCGGTGGCAGTGGAATCATCTGCTGGAAGTTCCATTCCATGCAGTGACATTTGTTTTCCAAAATGAAACATCTGAATGTTCTGCCAATCACACAGTCTAGTTGGCCAAATATTCTCTATTGCTTTGTACAGGAATATGGACATGTGTTCAATCCTAGGCACTCTTGAGAAATTCAGCTTATGAAATATCACTGATCAATACAAAAAAGCACCATCTGGAATTTGCTAAACCAGCACTATTTGTTCCTTATATCATTTGTACGTCAACGTCATTCTGGATTGTAGCACACTCATCTTTAAACTGAGCTAAAATTTCAGGAACTCCTCCTCCTTTTTCTAATAATTTGTGACAGTTTAGAGCTATCTTTTCCTGTGGTTGCAAATGTATAAGAGCATTGCTCACTCTATACTCTGAGAAAACATGTTTTATGGAGAAAACATCAGGAAAATTTTCTTTTGTCATTCTGGTCCTCTGAGTAGATCAGATAAATTAGACAGAAGATGCATGCAGAAAGCACAACACATTCAGTGCCTCTTCAGCACAGCTAGGTGCAGAAGTACCCTCTTCATAGTTCTTTGCTTAATTCTCAAATCCCCCAATCCCTAGAATATTTTAAGGAACTATAGGACTCGATAAGTATAGCTTAGCAACTTTATATTCAACTCTAAAGTAAGGTATTAGGATGGACAACATGCATGCTAGAATGATGCTGAGCACACAGAGATTTAACTGATTCCAGCTTCTCTGATATTCAGACCATATTAACTACCTACAAAGTAAACATCTGAAATCAGAGGAAAGCAAAGATCTCAAGACAGAGAAGAGGCAAAGCCTTGTTATTAATCTCTAAAGGACTTTCATTGCACCTTTCCAGAGTATACAGTATTGTCCCTAAATTTCACTTTCTCTTTTTTCCTTCTACTTTGCTCTGTAGGATGTTTTTTTTATTAAGATGAAGCATGATCAGGTTGATTTCAATTGCATAGTTGAGGGGATATCTTTGGGAATAGACTCCGGAATGCTGTTGAAGGAGAAAATAGATCATGATATGAAAACAGGTTACCTGCACGTCATGCTACCCTTAAAAGTTAACTGTGATGCAGAATGGAGCTCTGCAGCCCACTAACTTGCTCTTTTCCAGGTAGCCAAAATGGTGGTGAGATAGATGCTCCTGGTAAACAAAAGCAGAGTCCTGTGGGAGGAAATGTGAAAGAGCAACAGCAGAGGATGAAATTGCTGAAAGACTTCTAAGACAAGCATGAAAAGCAGTAGCAGTATTTTTGCATGAAAGGAATGAGGAGGGAAAAGTGGAGGTCACCCAAAGGCAGAGTGGAAAACCCATTGCTATTTTCAATACCTGAACATGAAGGAAACTGTAATGATAGTTCTGTGGAAGATACTGTATCGACTACATCACTACTGAGCCAGTTCTATGTGAACTTGAAGACTTAGACCCATATACAGGAAGGATACAGAGTACAGGGTGATGTAAGCACTATCTCACTGTCTCAGTTCTTGTAAGTTGTGTAACTGTGTTGGGATGACATTGCTCTCCATTTATTCAGCTTGCACATACAGATACAATCATTGGGCTTCTTGTCTCCATGAGTAAATAATTTGTGTCCCATAATTTCACAATAATCTACTACATTTACTCAGTGTAGGCAGGTTCTAATAATACTTTTTAGTGCACATATTATAGATGTAAGATAATGTTAAGTTTTGATAGTTTTGGATTCAGAAGGAAAATTTGGCCACAGGTCACTCAGAGTTACAAGAAAGTGGTTATTGCTCAATAATTGCTCATAGAAGAGCCTAAAAAAAACATGGTTCCTATTATATGCAATTTAAGTCTTGGTCTTACTTTTTGACCACTTGGATGAGTACTGCATCTGCATTTACTAGAGCTTAGGATACAATAGAGTGAAGAATGCATTTGCAGATTTGAAGTCATAGATGTCATTTTACCAATTGAGTATCCTGTTCAACCATAAATTACCTGAGAGTTGCTAGATATCAACACTAAACATTAAGCATTAAATGTCATAACCAAAACTCCACAGTAAAATAAACTGAACACTTAATGCTGTGGCAGACAGAAATGATACCAGAATCTAGCCTTTGTCAGAAAATGCAATGTTTTCAAAATTACCAAAAATTTCCCTGGCAGTTATAGAACTAAAGTTAGGTTGTTCCTAACTGCAAGACATTTTGTCTAACCACTGTGTGGGTTACCTTTGTGGTCTACAACCACAACATATTTGAATACGCTTATCTGTTTTAAAAAATACACACAAATATTGATGAGGACATGAGCAAATGACACATAGTATTTAAGATCTGTTTGTGCAAGCAGCTAGTACATGAAATATGCAATCAGACTGATGAAGTAACTTGTTAACTGAGCTGTGCATTTGAAAATGTTTTAGAACCTCTATAAAATCTTCCTCAAACTAGCTGTATAGTAGAGATACATTAACAAAACATTTTCAGAGCGAAGAAATTAATGAAATGGATAGTAAGGAATAGTGATTTTTGAGAGTATTAAAAATATCATGTCAGTGATACCTACTTTGTTCCTCTCACTTCGGACCTCACAGACTGATAAGAAAGGAAAAGCGCTGTAACCCAGAAGTAAAACTGTTGCGTGATTATAACCTTGACAACCTCCTCCTAA
Organism: Upupa epops; assembly: GCA_013397515.1. Lineage (NCBI taxonomy): Eukaryota > Metazoa > Chordata > Aves > Bucerotiformes > Upupidae > Upupa > Upupa epops. Next base: position 17,445 of record VZRI01004431.1, read on the forward strand.
TGAGCTTCCCTGCAGATAGAGAGAAGAAACAGCTTTGATCTCTCACAGTGAAGGATGTGAATGAACCACTGTTTTAAGGAAAGAAATCTGATTAGGTCTACTCTCCTAGTAATCAAAGTCACAAGCTACCATTTGAGGTATTTCTGAAATTCAGATAAGATTAGCTGCTCTGTGGATAAGCCACTACAGTCAGTAGGAGCTAATTTTGCCAGGGATATGACCACAGGAACTATCACAAAGGGAAATGCAGAATAATCTTGGTGATTATTTTACAAGGTAGAGCACTTTTCATTATAAATGTACATCAACTTCAAAGGTTTGTAATAACTCTCACGATTAACAATTCTATCTCGTCAACATCATCATCATTATTAGTTATATCACAACGTGCTCTAAGCTGTGTGTCATTTAAATGAAAGGCAGTCCCATCTTAAAGTAGCTCACATGAGAAAAAAAGACATATTCTGACAACCTCTCTGAAGTTAATTAAACTGCCTTCTTTATTCTAGAGAATACTTGACTTATTTTTAGCAAACATGGTTTCTTTTTCCTTATCTTCTCTTTGCTTCATTGTAAATGGGACAGAACTGCATCTCCAGAACTGCTAGGCCATGGTGCTTATTTTACATCTTTGATGGACATGAGCATAGAAAAATTAGATATCTGAATTGGGAGCAAATAATATTTCAGCCTGAGAAAATGCCTTTTCTCAACTGAATAGTAGTTTAAGTTTGGGCCACAGCATCTTCTTGCTGCTGTATTACTTGTGGCCAGCAAACACCACACACAGACCATGGCTTTATTCTGCCTGACAATTTCAATCAAGACAGTTGAAAAACAAAAGTGGCCATTTAGAGATATACAGGAAGTAAGGTTATTACACTAAGGTAAAAGGAACCCGAACTGTTATGTTTAGATTATTCCCTTTCTTTAATAATAGTATTTTCTAATATAGTAAAAATTAATCTAATATGTAAAAAATAGACAAAATCTGTTCAGTAAAACTGCTTAACAAAACCTCTGAACTGATTTGGATACTAAAGGACCCAGAAATGTGGTGGGGTTTTTTCTTTTGAAGCTATTACAAAACGCCTACACACTCATTTCCTTCAGATTTTAAGACAGATTTGTAGGGTGGGGTGGTGCAGAGATCAGTGACTCATTTCAGGCTGTCATTGTTATTTGTGGTCAGCCAGAAGCAACTGATAACAGAGTATTATCTGCTAAGAGAAAAGGAGGGCAAGAAAGGCCTGATGTTTTGTTGTTTGTTTAAAATTCATTACTCCCATCAAAATGCAGCCTTGAGAATTTAATTAACCAGCTGCCTAAATACTGATATTTAAGGATGCTAGGTGTTCTGTGACAGCCTACTAAACAAATGGTACAATAAAGAAGCAAACTGCTTTGATTGAAGACTGAGCGTTTTTACTACTTGGTCCTCAAACCATCTGGCTATATTTGAAGAATGTGGGATGGTAGCTACTCTAACTCTTATCTAATGATAAGACTCTCAATGTCAAACATGCACAGCAGAAAGTAAATATTACACTCTTTTAGGCTTATAAAATCTTCTTATTTCTCCAGTGAAAGAGTATGTTTTGAAGACAATAAATTCCAGGGCCCAAATGATAATATTTTTCAGTGATGTGAAGTTTCCAGATGTTTCAATGCCAATTCAGAAACAGTGGAACTGCTTCAGGATGCAGTATTTATCCAGTTAGACGACAAGATAATCTGAGGCTTCCTAGTTAATACACAACCATCTCCAAACTTAAAAAGGAATTGATTCTCAACTCCTTTTGAGTAACTGGACCTTCTTCCAAGTTGGGTTTTTAGTTGTTTGGGATTGGATTTTTTTCAGCTCAGGTACCTGAAATTAAGAGTTATTCTTGAAAATGTTGGCTCTAGGAACTTAGTTTCATAGCTTTCATAGTCTCTGCCAAATATCTCACATCACTTCATTTCCTTATACTCTCACTCTACAGTACCAGTCTGCACTGCTTCCACTTTCATTTCCAACTGTGTTGTCCACACTACCACTTTGTGATAGGACTTTTTTACTAGCATTGCTCCTCATCTGACACCATTTCTTAATTTACTTCCTTTCAACAGCCCATTTTTTCTGACCACCTCTTAGAAGAAATTTTGCAGACAAATTCACATTCTGTAGCAGCTTTTTTTCAAACTTCTATATGAAAAAAATAATGAAGCTTAGGAAAAAAACCCAACAGGTGTGCTATTGACCCTCGTAGAGACACCTGGGTATAAGGAAGAGATATACGACCATATAGCCATACTCTGTGCAAATTGTTAGCAGTTCTTCATTAGTTACAAGGGGCCACGAAATACAGGGTTGGTGTCACCAGACAGAATTACTTGCCCAGATTGTCCTGACTTACAGGATCTCAGTTTGGATGGGCATCATTCTTCAAAAAACATGGAAAACAACTGCTTTTATCTGAATGTAACTACACATATTCATATTACTAATTCAGTGTAATTACAACAGATAAATATTATATCTACTGATGCACAGATCTCCATTAAGAGGCTGAGAATGCTATTTCAGACTAGATTTAGCCTAGTCTCCTGGGTACAGTTTCCACACACATGCATTTCACAGCTTTCAAGGAGAAAATGTGTTCAAAGGAGATCATAGAAATTGGGGTCAAACATCTCTAAAAGTGGCTGAGACCAAATTTCATACTGAATTACAAACTACTGCAAAAGCAAATCTTGTATCTTGATTTTTCTGTTGAATAGCATTTGTCTTTGCTGGCACTGTACGCTTAGTTTTTCCTTTTTTCCCATTTGTAATTTACTGAAAGTAGCTCAATACTTCCAAAGGCCATTTTCCCTTTAAATTGTTTCACGAAGCTTGAAAGAACTTAGTTTCTTCAAAAGAAGAGTGTTCATCTGACATTGACCCTTCAGATAAAATCAGATAGCATTTGTCTGTTGATTGGAGGGGCTCAATTCTCATTGCCTGCTTCCACTAGGGATTTTTGTTAGTTTGGGGCTTTTTCTCTCTCTTTTTTTTTTTAATACAAGAAGATTCTCTTTGCTGTTTCTTCATTTTGGCTCTGAAAAGCACAGACCTTTGCCCCCAGAGGGGAGGATATTTCAGCCTTTGTGTATTGGTAAATGAGAAATTGCTGGAATGAAAATACTGAGGTTCTGAACCTATGATGTAAAGCACTAGGGGATGTATCTTGTATCACTGGACGCATTTACATACATGGTCATTTTTTTAGGTCAAACAGACATTGAACTAATTTACTCATTTAAGTTCCTAGGGTAAGCAATACTCCAGTTTTTGCAATGATGCTACCATCTAGGTGGATGCTGGATGCCTGTTACATGTCCAGCAACTGCACAGTCAAACTTTACATTTTTCACTGTTTTATAACATGAAAACAGATTATATATCAGATGAAACTCATTTTACAGGTGCTTAAATATAAAAATTGTGCTCCAGGAATGTGCACTGTGTGTATTATGCACTACTTTCTTTGGCAAAAGTGAGAGTAAGAGAACACAACCATTACCTTGAATATAGACTTGCATACTCCTCAGCAATGTAAATACGCCACAAGCCGTGGAAAACATGATTCTTAAAGCTGACAGCTTCACAAAGCAAGAGAATATTGAGCAGTCTGGTCCAAAATCACCAACTTACACACGAGTTTAGCAGGGATACTCCACAAAGTACATCTGTAAACATATTTTAGGTGTAAAGGCAAAATCATCTTTTGCTGTTGGCTGTCAAAAAATTATCCCAAAGGCAAAATCTTTGGAACATCCATTTTCAATATGACTCTCCAAGGGAGATAGTTTGAGAAAAGATTTCCCTAAACCTGTTATGTAGTGCTGATGAATTCATATCAAATGGTCATGAGGATTTTGGTTAGAAGAGCTGACTTTCCTTTGGCTGTTACAACAGCTAATAAGATTTTTAACTGTTAGTTTGAGAGGGATTCAGTTTTGAACAGCAAGAAAAATGTATGTTTCTTTTCAAGATTGATATAAACTATTACCATTTCTTAAAGAGACCTCAGTCTTTGTTATGTGTCCTATAAGCACTTATGCCAGTGCATGCATGACTGTATATCACATCTACTTCTCTGTTTCCAGACACTTACATATTTTGTGTGTATGCATGGAGAAAACCACTAGTTAAAGCATCTCACTTCAAGATTTCTGAGCTACAGACACTTTAAGCACAATTTCCTAGGGCTTTGTCTTTGATCTGCTTTTCTCATATCTAATATCATTTAATCTCAGTTTTATTAGATATATTTTACAAAGTCAAGCTTTCTACTGTTATGCTCAAAACACTGTTTTGTCTGCCAGCTTTAAACCACATTTCAGAAGACTTTCTTGCTGTTATGGATAGACATTAAATAGAAGAAAGTGAAAACCCAAACCAAATCTCATCTCTCTCTTTTGCATAGCTGCATTCAGCTGGGAATTCCATGTGGTTTTAGAAACTTCCTTCTTTACCACAGGCAAAACCATTCTTCTCCGTCTTAATTTCTTCTTCTGTAAGAAGGCAGATTAAGATAGAAGTATTAGCAAAATACCACTTCCGTGGGAGAACTGTGAGTGGTAGCAATTGAACTGAGGTACTGAGCAGCTAAAGCTTTTCCCTCTCCATGTAGAAAGACCCCATGCTGAAGGCTTAGTAGGAACAGAAACTCTGTAAACTCTCAGCAGAAATATCAAGCCTCAGGAGCTAACAGCGTGCCAGTGTGGCATGGCACAGAGAGGTCCTCCAGCAAGCCACAGGCCAGAATCTTCAGTGTCAACCCTGGAACGCTTGCCCTGTGAGGAGGGGAGAAGGGAGTTAGATCTGTACAGCCTCAGTAAGAAGAATCTTTGAGACACTCAACAACAGACAGCCTGTGACTCAGGAAAGCATTGAGAAGGTGGATTGCTTACCACAGTACTTAGTGAGAGGATGAAAAACAAGATGCACAAATTGAAGTAAAAAATATCTGGCTTGGATGTACTTAGATGACAGGTGGTACAGGCTACATCTTTGGAGGGTTCTAAGACCCAGGTGTTTATAACCCATGTTATAAATGCATTAGTGTTGCATTTTATGTTTAAATCAGAAAAAAAATCAGAAAGAAATAAAGAATAACCAGAGCTGCAGCAGTTTCCTAAATAAGCTTATGTCTGTTTCTCAGAAGTCAACCAAACCAGCAACAGGTTAGTGCCAAAGAACATTGAAACGGTCTGCCAAAATAAAATCTGTGGGCTTAGATGCTGCTACTGGAAAAACCCAGACAAATGAATCAGAAAAAAATGGACTCAGACTTATAAATTGATATTGTGGAGGTGGGGATGATGACAGTTTCCTGCATAATATTTATATACTTGTGCCCTGGATCCTTAGCTTCTCACCACAGCAGGTATAAGAAAAAAACAACTACAAAAAAAGGCCATTTCTGTTGCCTAAGGGGTTGCCATGACTATTTCTAATCTATTTGTTTTCTATTTTACATTAATTTGTACACTCCCATCATGATCTTAAATCAGTGGGAGGATGTCATTATCACACAGTTTACCAAGGGCAAAGCAAGCAGCCGTTAATGGGCAAACAAGTGCATCAGAAAAGTGATATGATGTGTCTCACATAGAAATAGTTCTTTGAATGAATCCCAGGTCTTCTGACGCCCCTCTGTATGGACTTCACCCTTCCTATTCAGCTCGTTCTTATCCAGACAGATTGTGAAGCTAATATTGCTGTATATTTGCAGCAAAAGCTGATCCTTTCTGTGCAATAGCACATGTAGGTTCCTAGCCTTATGGACGTGTTTTGGGATAAAGTCATACATAGTCGTACGATTTATGTCAAACCCATAATTCCAATGACACTTCACACAGATATTTTTTACAAGGTCATCAAAGGATTTTTCTCACAGGGCATTGCCTCCTTCTCTTTTAATCAGTGTAAGTGCTCCTGGACTATGTGGAGGTTTTAGGGTGGGCTTTCCTTATGAAATGGATTTAGATTATGGTATATACTGCCAAATGCTTCAGTCTATAAAGAGGAATCAGTAAAATTCTGAGAAAGAAGATGACATTAACATGATAAGCACATGTATAACTTTTTAAACGCTATTGATTATTCTTAAAACTTTATATGTGATCTCTGAAATGTGCAACAAGCATCTATTCGTAGGTAATGCTACTATAAATGACAAGCTGCTTTTCAGATCTTCCCAGTCGTGGAATTATATTAGCTCTTATTTTTTTCCAATAAGATATAACTAACTTAGATAACAAAATAAATGAGTTTAGGGTCCTGATATGCCCAGACCTGTGTATTGAAACACTAGGAGACAGGTCACCTCAAAAAAATGTACAAATCCCAACAGACCAGACAGTTAACACTGAAAAAGTGAGAGATGCAGTAAGGTAAATTTTCATAGGTAATCGATCAATCAAATAGCAGAGATTAATAATTTTTATGTTTTGGTCTCTAATTAAACCACACTCTCTACTAAAGAATCACAGAATCGTCAGAGTTTGAAGGGACGTCTGGAGATAATCTAGTCCAAAACTCACCTCCTAGTAAAGCAGGATTGACTAGATTACATTGCACAGGAATGTATCCAGGAGAGATCTGAATATCTCCAGGGAAAGAGACTCCACAACCTTCCTGGGAAGCTTGTTCCAGAGTTTGGTCACCCACACAGTAAAGAAGTTTTTTCTCATATCTGAGTGAAACCTCCAGTGTTCTCGTTCATGTCCATTGCCCCTCGACACTGGGCACAACAGAAAACAGTCCGGCACCACTACATCCACTTTTCAGGTATTTACATATGAGATGAATAAATTTTCCTCTCATTCTTCTCCTCTTCAAGCTAAACAGTCCCAGCTCTCTCAACCTTTCCACATAAGAGAGAATCTCCAGGCCCCTAAACATCTTTCTTGCCCTTTGCTAGACCCTCTCCAGTAGTTCCTCATCTCTCTTGAACTGGCAAGCCCAATTCCAATACTCTAGATGAGGCCTTACCAAGGCAGAGGGGAACTTCTTTAGACCTACTGGCCACACACTTGTAAATGTACTCCAGAATACCATTGCCCTTCTTTGCGACGAGGGAACTGTCAGCTCATGGTCAGCTTACTGTCCACCAGTACTCCCAAGATCTTTCTCCTCAAGGCTACTCTCCAACAAGTCTAACCCTAACTTACACTGATGTATGGGCTTGATCTTCCCCAGATGCAGGACCCTATACTTGCTCTTGTTGAACTGTATTTTGTTCCTCTTTGCCTGGCTCTCCAGTCTCCATCACACTGGATGGCAGTGCAGGCCTCTGGCTTGAAAGTCACTCCTTCCAGCTTTGTGTCATCAGCAAACTTGCTGAGGATACATTCTGTCCCCTCACCCAAGTCACTGATTAGTATTTTGAAAAAGGCCAGTACTGATCGCTGAGGAACACCACTGTTCACAGATTTCCACCATGACCCTGCGTTGTTGATCACAAACCCCTGAGCTCTATCACACAACCAGCTCTTGATCTACCTCATTATCCACTCATCTAACTGGCAACACATGAGTTTCCTAATGAGTTTGTCACAGTGGCAGACAGTGTTGAAAGTCTTGCTGAAGTAAAGAGAGACAATGTCCAAGGCTCATCCTTCATCTACCCAGCCAGATGAAACACCAAATTGATCAGCTATCAGAAGCAGAGATAGTTTTCAATCTAGACTTATTTTTTTTAATATAGATGTGGCAAGGTAAATGGGAAGAAATGCAGGTTACACTACCATTCTGGGATATAGCCTCAAGTGTGCAACAACAGAAGCATACGTAGCAGCCAAAATGGATTCAGCGTGGAGGCCCACACTATTAGGAGCAAATCAAGTTTCAAAAGTTTAAGTATTTCAGCTGAAGATCTGTCAAAATTACTACTTCTTACTCCAGTCTAATACAACCTGAGATGAACATGGGTAGTGCGATGGCAGAATACAACACTGGTACTTTTCAAACCTGCAGCTGTTCGGTTCAGCTGTTATTTAATGCATGCAAATTGGTGTTACTCTGTGAGCAAATGGCAGCAGAACAGAGGCCATAAGAATGCTCTTGAAGGAGAGGGAAATGTTTTCTGCTTGTTTGCAATGAATTTTGTCCTAGTACCAGAATGGTTTCTATATGGGACTTCTTGCAGAGTAAAATAAAAGTGATAGCTCTACTGCAGATTTTATTGATGTACATCAATTTAGCAGCATGGTACCGGTCTCTCAAATGTCTAGCTGTTGTTCTCTGAAGACATAACACAGCTAAGATAAACAGTGCTGCTTTACAGGGAAAAGACAGAAAGATAAACACAGGTTCTAAAATACCATTTACTTCATTCTGAAAATTTGTTACTAGAAACAGAAGTTAATGTGTAGAAGGAAGAAATAAAAATTCCACTTGTGTCTTTTGAAACAAATGGGAACTTCAATTTTACTTGATATGGGGAAGGATACTGCTATTTGAAAAGTTCAACATGAATGAGATCACTTATGGAATAAAATCTTTTTGCAGAATGTCATAAACCACTCTGCAAAATTGATTTTTTTAAAGTAGTTTTTGTTTAAATAAATAGACCTCAGCTGTAGAGCAGCTTTTCTTTCATAGAATTATAGAATCATCAGGGATTAGAATGGATCTCAAAAGACCATCTAGTCCAATCTCCCTGCCACGGCAGGATCACCTAGACCAAGTCACAGAACAGAACATCATGGACTGGAAGCAACCTGGAAGGATCATCCAGTCGAACGCCTCGCCACAGCAGGATCACCCAGATGAGGGCCAGGTGGGCTTCAAATGTCTCCAGAAAAGGAGACTCCACAGACCCCCCAGGCAGCCTCCTCCAGTGCCCTGTCACCCTTCCTGGGAAGAAGTTATAGGATCAGTCAGGGTTGGAAGGAACCACAGGATCATCCAGTTCCAACCTGCCTGCCATGGGAAGGGACACCCCACCCTAGAGCAGGCTGACCAGAGCCTCATCCAGCACGGCTTTAAACACCTCCAGGGATGGAGCCCCAACCACCTCCCTGGTCAACCCAGTCCAGTCTCTGACCACTCTCACGGTGAAGAACTTCCTCCTCACATCAAGTCTAAATCCACCACGTCCAGCTTTGCTCCATTTCCCCTAGTCCTGTCACTACCTGAGATCCTAAAAAGCCCCTGCCCAGGCTTTTGTAGGCTCCCTTCTGATACTGGAAAGCCACAATAAGGTCAGTGAGGGCTGAAGGATTTAGCACACATAGGAAGAAGTATTTCTCCAGGAATTAAAAGCAAAAAAAAAAGAAGATAGCTGCAATTAAAATATTTATCAGTAACATCAGAAACATATAAACACCTCTCTAAACATCAAAATATTTACTGCAGAACAGCAACTGTTTGCCTCTGCAACATGTGAGAGGCTAGCACTCTGCAGAATGCTGCATTAAGAGCTTTCCTCTAAAACTTAGTGAGAGTTTAAGAACTCTCTAAAATAGACTCATTTTTCAAGATCATAACTGAAACTGAATTCAATCATTACATTTTAGAAGGCAGGACTAAAAGACTCGTGTGCCTCTCTTGCTTTAAGCTTCTCCCCACTTTGCGTGCGACATAGCTGGAATTGTTTTTGTAGAAATAAATCCATAAGGGTTATCTCATTTTATATAACATCTAAGCAATTTTTGCCTAAAACAAAGCTAGTAACCCTTTGTTCATAACCTAAATAAATAGATAACTCATAGGAGTACAAACATTTCAATCTCTGATAGACATCTAGCTTTCTGTCCACATTCATAAAAAAGCCTGTGCTAGTCTCAGCTTCAATGTTAAAGAAATGTGTGCTCACTTCTCTTCTTCCTTATGCTGGTTTCCATGCAGAACAAACTTGAGATAAGCGAAATCATTCACCAGAGGTCAGTTCAGTTGCTTTTAGAGATTAGTGAGATGTTTCCTTAATTAGTTGTCATCTAAAAGACATTGTGGTGAGGTGGTGTTCAGAATTAAATGATTAAAGGTGTTGTAATGGGTTAACTTCTGACCCCTGACATGACACAACAGCTTAGGAAACCAGTCAGATTCTATCACGGGCCCAGCATGAGAACCAATAAGACATCCCTTGTCTATGGACATACAAGGAGGTTCAGCCATCACCTGTGATTTTGCTAATCTGGCAAAGTCTTGTTAGTTCATGCTCAGGAATTGGATGAGAAAACACCTATATGCTTTTCCCCTATCCTTTATAGCTTCTACCTTTATGTACTCTTTGCTATAAGTGCTTTCCCCAGTTTCTTCTCATTCTGCTCCCATGCAGTTCCTGTGGGCATTTACCATCTGCAAGGAGTGTGTGGGGTAAATCCATTCTTTTATCCATTCTTTTTCTTTCCCACAGGTGTTTTAGGCACACTTGCCAGGGGGAGAGGGTGAAATCTTTTGTAATATTTACAAGCTGCCAATTAGCATGTTTGCAGTTTCTTTTCTACCCTTTTTTTATTCCCCTAGATATTCTAGAGATTCTTGTTCTTTGTTAATAGTTTTTCTTTACTATAAATGCATCCTTGTGGGTTTTTTCAATTGAAGACTCTGGGAAATCAAAACCAGCACAGTTTTATTATCTCACTTGAAATTAACTTCAATATGTTTGGTATCTGGCTCTCCTTGATTCATTTGAATTATGCCAGACAAATTTTACAATGGCTGTATGCCATTAAGTAATCTTTGACATCAGCACCCATTACTTAGCATGTTGAAAGATTTCTATCAGCTTAATCAACTTCTTCTCCATGTCCTCCACCTGTGAAATAGGTAAGGTAATTGTGGCTAGAAAAAACACTAGAAAAAGATAGATTGAAATTCCTTCACTAGAATGAACATCTACACCATTAAAGGTTCTACAGTCAGTAATTAGAAATTTGTATAATTTTCCATTACATCACGTAAACTTATGTGTTTGATGTTCTTTATTGACTGGTTTAGTTCCTCTCATAAAACTCAGTTTAGGTTTCCATTCTTGACTAGTTTTGTGATTTTTCTTTTCTGTTGTCAATAAAATTTCCTTCTTTCTATTCAATGACAGGTAAAATAACAGGAAATTTGACAGGATTACTATAAACAAGTCAGAGATTTTTTTCAGGGCAGATGTATTTTAATTCCTTATATTCAGAGAAATTTAATATTTCATACATAATTTTATATAGATTATTTATAAAGCTCTCAAAACTAGCTTTTCCACACATTCAGTTACATATTCCAATGTTCTGAAGAAAGTAACAAGAAAAATAGACTTATAGGATGGTTTTTATTACATGGGAACTTTAAAGAACATCTGGTCCACTGTGCCTTCAGTAAGCAGGGACATTTTCAACAGAGATCTGTCCAGTCTGACCTTAAACGTCTCCAGCGTTAGGGTGTCCAGCACCTCTCTGGACAACCTACTCTAGTGTTTCATCACCCTCTTTAAGAACTTTCTTTATACCCAGTCTTAATCTCCTCTACTTCAGTTTCAAGCCAATACCCTTTATCCTGTTGCAACAAAACCTGCTTTACGGTCTGTCTCCATCCTTCCTATAGACTCCCTTTAAGTTCTGGAAGACTGCTATAAGGTCTTCCTGAAGTTTTCTCTTCTCCAGGCTGGGCTGAACAGCCCCAACCCTTTCCAGAAGTGCTCCGTCCCTCTGATCATTTTTGTTGCTTTCTCTGGACCAGCTCCAGTAGATCCATGTCTTTCCTGTGATGAAGACTTCAGAGCTAGACACGTGACTCCAGGTGAGCACTCATCAGAGCAGAGGAAAGCAGGATAACCATTTCCCTTGATCTGCTAGCCACGCTTGTTTTGATTCAGGCCAGGATATGGGAAACTTTGTGGGCTTCAAGTGCACGCTGATGGCTCACATCCAGCTTTTCATTGACCAGTAACTCCAAGTCTTGATCCATAGGGCTGCTCACCCACCAGACTGTATTTATACTGGGAGTTGCCCTGACCCAGGTGTAGGAACTTGTATTCGGCCTTGTGGAACTTCATGAAGTTTCACCTCTCCACTCATTCAGGTTCCTCTGGATGGCACCCCTCAGTCCTGTCAGCTGCATGATTCAACTTGGTGTCATCTGCAGACTTGCTGAGGATATGCTTAATCCCACTCTCTATGCCACTGATGAAGATAATAAACATCACTGGTCCCAGTTCAGCCCCCTGAGGGATGCCACTTGTTACAGATATCCATCTGGACAGTGAACCATTGATAAGTACCCTCTGGAGGTTACTATCCAACCAATTCTTTGTCTACCAAAAGTCCACCCATCCAATCCATCTCTTCAGTTTAGAGAGAGGGATGTCGTGGGGGACCGTGTCAAAGGCTTTACAGAAGTAGAGAAGAATAACACTGTCTGTTCATGTTTGTGAGTAGTTTGTAGAACAACACCCAGAAAAATGGATACCATCCAGCTCAGGAATATGCCTTTGAAACACAATCTGTGGTGCAGAAATGAATAACTGCTAGAACACACAGCTGCCAACTCTGGAATTCAACATTCCACATTTCACTTAACCATAAAAAATGAAGAGGACCCATGTTCAAAGGCAAATGTAGTAAAACATTAAATTAATTTTATAGTGTACACATTACAGATCAAGCATGTCTAAAGGTTCCCAAAGCAAACTACAACAAAGTCACTGAAAAATATTTAACATGGAATAACATAAGGAAAACAGAACAATAATAATAATGGGCATTTCTATTGTCTGTCTCTTCCATCTACTCATTATTCTTTTAATAATAGATTAGGTAATTAAGGACATATATCAACATTTTCTCTTGCTTTTTACAAGATTTTTTATGATTTCAATCACACTGACTTAAGTGTGACCCATAATAACCATTCATTCAGTTCAGTGCTAGTTTCTTTGAGACCAATTGTTACCGAACAAGAGCATTCACATTACACCAAAGTATTACCATATATTGCATTTCAAGGTTTCCTAATTTTTCTTTTAAAAAACAAATTCATATTATTTACTAAACACTAAGGGAAGGGTTTTTATAAAAACAGGAGGCCCCTGACTCAAAGAATTCAAGGCTACAGTATGGCAGCAAATAATGGTTACAGGTTCAAGAAAGAAAAAGTACATATGTTTTGATGAAATTATTGACATGACCCAAAAATAATAAACTCCATGTTGCTGTCATTTCTGAATGACATTCCTGTTCAAAAGAACTAGAAGCATCCATTTCAATTAGGAGTTTCTTCAGCTGCATTCCTTTCTTAATAGTAATATTAGGAAAATACAATTCCTATGATTGAGGATCCCAGTATTTACTTAAGAGACAACGACAAAATATTTTAGAGGTACTAGAATATTGGATGTACCAGAAAACCTGAGATGAGGAACAGGATATCCAATAAGCTAAGAATATTATGGCTCCATCTTTTCCACCTGGAATGCTTTGATTTTGTATAGACATTAGATTATTACTCATGGGTCATAACTGTGGGTAAGTAGGAAATTATTTCCATTTTAGAAATGTATCAAATACTCTGAAGGAATTCAAATTAGTCCAGAATACTGAAGCACAAAGTCAAGCCTACACCAAAGCTGGTAGAATTGTTTGGTTCTTTTGTAAGGAAGAAAAAACTCTGATTCTTGAGAGTCTTGAGATTTTAATTGAGTTAAAAAACAATAGGGTTAAAACATGGGGAAAGCTGCTATTTGTAGTTTGCATTATCTTTCCTTGGTACAAAGATTATAAATATGTCAACAGCAAATTCTAAACATTCTGACAGTGAGGGAAGTGGTACTGGATAGAAAGAAAAAAGTAAGGGAGACAGAGAGAGAAAGAGGGTAGAATAAGTAAGGGAGGTCACATGGTCAAGGGACTTGTCTAAAGTCAGTCAGTATAGTTTGGAAATATTCTCCTGGGTCTCATATGATTGTTCCATGCAAAAGAATCTCTCAGGTCCTTCTCTTCACACACTTTTCAGATGAAGCCACGCAGAGAGATCATCTAAGTTACAGCCATTTTAATGAGTATAAAATGCAGTCAACTACACAAACGTGTAATAGAAATCAAGAGATCTAAGTAGCTGCTAGGAACTTGAAGCCTGGTTCTATCATCACTTAGTAGGTGGGATTTGGATAGCAATCACTGGAACATAGCAAGGCTTCAGAAAGGCTCAGGATTTATGAGACTCCCCACTTATGCATAATTGAAAGATCAGAAAAATTAGCCTGGATTCCAAGATCTGTAATAGTAATCATGCAAAACTCAGTAGCTTTGGAACTTGCAAGAGGCACAGATATAGTGTTTCGTAATTATCACCTCAAAAAGGCATTGCAGCTGAAGATTGTGTTATATAAATTTACACCTCTTTGCATTGATGTCTCTTGGCCATCAGCCTTTGGTACAACAACATAGAGTGTGTGTATTCATGCATCACATTCACTTGTTTTTGTTTGCTCTTTTTTTAATTAGACATGTTGGTGTGAAGGTCTCAAGACTGACAGAGTCAGTCACGTTAGTGCTTTGTCATGTTAGCACTGAAGCAAGTTATCACTCAAGCAGAAGCATTACAAATAAGCCATGGCACAAGGTACATAGAATCATAGAATCATAGGGATTGGAAAGGACCTCGAAAGATCATCTAGTCCAATCCCCCTGCCACAGCAGGTTCACCTAGACCAAGCTGCACAGGAACACATCCAGGTGGGTCTTGAACATCTCCAGAGGCAGAGACTCCATGGTCTGAAAGACCTCTGAAAAATACACTGCAATAGCAGTGTATAAAGCATAGAAACAAAATAAAGTCTCATGTGTCAGGGAATAGATAAACAAAGGCTTTATACTCAAGGTTAAAAAGCTTAAATCTTCTTATTTACTTATGCATGTGCACTGCCTAGCATAGTGGGATCAACAGGTGCCTATAAAACTACACTGTGCTGCTGCATACCAACACGAAACAAAAAGTGATAATTGCAACAATACTTATTTTTAATGAAAGCATAAATAAACCTTTCTGCATATGTGTGGAGGTTTAAACTATGATTCATTGCATTGTCTTCTGAAATTTTGGCCATTATAAAACGTCTCTAGCAGCACTCTGAAGTTCAATTTCTCAGCAGTCTACACAAGCTGTTTACAACTTTAATGCTTAGCCCATTGGTGTTGAGGCTGCAGTAACTTCATTAAACATATTTCAGGACATTGTTTTTGAACAAGTTCTGGGTTTGTCCTGTCGATTTCATCCCATTATCACTTGCTGCACATTAGGAGTAATGCCAAAGAGCACCCTTTTGTTTATGTTGACCCAAAAATATCAAGTTCCTGTGATACAAGACAACTCCATGACAGAATCCAAGAAGCATTTGGAGGGGTTAACTGGATGATTAGCTACAGAAGCATGTTCCTGACCTGAAGTAAATTACAGTTATAGACACGCTAGTCTTGGCCTCAGCACATGGCAAAGTACCACTGAAGTGCTCCATCTGCAATGCCCTAAGAAAAACTCTAATAAACCCCAGGTGTCATAAATCCTTTCAGTGCACCCACTGAAGCCACCAAGAAAACATGCCTCACAACATGGAGCAACCTGAAATACAACACAGCTGTGATGTGTTCCAGTGCCAGATGTCTCTCCAAAAGCTGTGTGGCAGAAGCAGCACAGAATCACAGAATCATCACATTATTGAGGCTGGAAAAGTCCTCTAAGATCATCAAGTCCAGCCTATGACCTAACATCACCACAATCAGCTAGACCATGGCACAGAGTGCCACCCAGAGTCTTAAATGCCTCCAGGGATCGGGACTCAACCACCTTCCTGGGCAATCCATTCCAATGTCTCATCTCTCATTTGTTATTACACTAGAAAGAAAATGCCCCTAAGAGGAAGGCTTCTTCATACCACATTAAAATCCCCTATTAGCCTCTCACTAGTAGGAACTAACCATCAAATCCAGCTCTTCAGAATATTTGAGTCCTTCACTGACAAAGAGGGAAAGGCCCACAAAAACAATCCTTATCTTTCCCTGTCAGTACTGCTTCTCAGGCTTTCTCAAATCTTGTGCTGCTCTGACTGAGGGTATCTTTTCTGGTATATACCAAGACAAAGTTTGCCAGATAAGCCAAATCTGCCTAGCAGAAAGTCACATCATGATTCAGGATAACACCAATACAACTTTATGCCAGCTTCAAACATATGCGTATAACCTAAGCTATCAGTTCTCTTGCCAGCTCCTGTAAGCAGCATGTCCAGTGTGTGCTCAGACATGTAAGGCTGCTTAGGCCAGCCCAGGCAGACGTGCTATTTCTGAACACACAACAAATTCCTTAGACAAGAAAACAACAAAACAAAAGCACAGAGGTAGAATTTAGCCTAGTGAAAATGGGTTTGATTCAGGAGGAAAGCACACATCATACTGCTGTCAAATATTCAGCTATCAATATCTACCTGCACTTTTTTTTTACCTGTATGTTTAGGTTTTAAAGTCTGAGAAAGACTGAAAAACTGAATAAATTGGGATGATCTTCCAAACATCTACTGTGGTGATGGAGACCCAGATCACACAGAATAGTTATGCAAGCATAACTGCTTTTTATTTACTTGCATAGTATGTCACTGCTAAGTCACTTTTCCTCCAGCTATGATTGTGTAAGAGACACTTTCAAGTCTCCCTCTTGTTGCCTGGCTTTTATTGAGTCTTAAACTCAGAGCTAAAGATAACTTACTGACAGTGCTCTTTTTCTAAGGAGAGACAGACTCACACGTTTCCTGTCTTATGAACTGCCTGGAAAACTGAAAGTGACCAAGTTTTGGTAATGCTGTTCCTTGGGTTCTTGCTAGCAGCAAGAGAAGAAACTGTTTTGTCAATGCCTAAATTCTTTTCTCTGTGGAGATAAAATCTGTAAGTGGACTACATGTTATCTGTTGACATCGTGCCTGGGGAACAAAGCTTTGCAAAATTTCCCAAAACTATCACACACACATGAATTTACTAAGAACATACTAGCCCCTATTACCAGTAGTTTATTCTGTGCTCATGGATCATGTGAACTCTCTCTAATGCTGGACTGTGCTTAGCTTCTTCCAAAAAACAAAATATTAAAGCCCATATACCGGTGAGATGAAGGAAATTGTGAGGGCAATGATGAGTGCTGGATTAGGAGTCAAGCCAAAAAGAGCTATCTTCTTTGTAGGAACTTTGTAGGAAAGTGGGACTGCACTTGAGACATTTTGACCTATATGATATCCCAAGTACACTTAGAGAATAATCTGGAGTGGATTCAGGCCCAGGTATATATATTGCTCCTCTCCCTCTTTATTATCTTATGAAGTACAGGAAGATAATACTGTGATCTGGGGGTGAAGTTAGTAGGTCTAGACAGGTTCTCCTCCTCTTCCTTCTACTCTGCTCTGGTTGGGCCATATATGGAATGCTGTGTCCAGTTCTGTGCCCCTTAGTTCAAGAAGGACAGGAAACTGCTTGAAAGAGCCCAGAGCAGAGCCACAAATATGAATAAGGAAGTAGAGCATCTCCCTTATGAGGAAAGGCTGAGAGAACTGGGTCTCTTCAGCTTGGAGAAGAGGAGACTGCAAGGTGACCTCATTAATGTTTATAAATACATAACAGAGCCAGGCTCTTCTTAGTTATGTCCAACGACAGGATAAGGGGCAACGGGCGCAAGCTGGAGCATAGGACACTCCACATAAATACAAGAAAAGTTATTTAATGTGATTGTGAGAGCCCTGGAACAGGCTGTCCAGGGGGGCTGTGGAAACTCCTCTGGAGACATTCAAAACCCAACTGGACATGCTCCTGTGTGACTTTACTGTAAGTGATCTTGCTGTGGCAGGAGCATTGGACTAGGTGATCTTTTGAGGTCCCTTCCAACCCCTAACTTTCTGTGATTCTGTGACGCTGTGCTTTACTAAATTGTGCAGCCTCTCTGTATTTGGTATCCTGTACTATTGTATATTACACTCACCATTTACTATATGTGTGCATAAGTGTACACAGGTATACACACAAATGTATGTGGACACATAAGATTTGAGTATCAGCAGACAAAGTTTTGAAACTAAAGAATTTGTACAAAGGTCAGAACTAGTGTTTTCACAGGGTAGCCTCTGACCCTTTCATCTCAGGGCCTTAGATCTAAAATGAATATATAACCAAGTTAGGAACAGTAAGTAGAAGCATGAGTTAAACAAACAAGTGGACACAAAGAGGTGTTGCTCGGCTTTGGGACATTTGTTTGCATGACTACTTGTAGACCAAGGTGAAAAGTACATTTGGCTTCTTGGATTGAACAGAGTGTGTAAACAAGCATGAAAGAGAGATTAACTCTCACCATCGATAAATGTTTGGACTCTTGAAATCAATGGGTGATTCATGACAACAAGAAAAGGGCAAATATTGAGACAAAAAGCTCCAGCCTCTGGTTTGTTTTCAGTCAGCTCTTAATATTAGGTAAACTTGTTACAGATACACAAATTGCTCATGTGCTAGGCTGTGCTTTCTCTAAGGAAGGAAGAAGTATGATGTAGATAGAGCAAATATAAGCAGCAGACTGTCTTGTAACTGATCCCTCTTTAATCCTCCTCAATTGATGACAAATTGCCATTTACAGAATGCTTTGTGCAAGTGTAAGCCCTTCTGATAACAAAAACCCACTGAGGCTGGGAGCTGCATTTTCCCACTAACTAACCAGCCTAAACAAATAAATAAATACAAAGCAGAACACTTTGTAAATGTCAAGAAGCTTTTTATTTTTTCCTGAAGTCCAGCTGTTGTGACCACTGTGCAACTAAAATTTCTGTATGCCTTTCATTAAACAGAGGTTGTTGCTATGTTAATACATATATTGGTCTAAGTTAAATACATGAAAGATTGTATTTGCAGAGGATTTCTCCTTCTAAAGTTCTGATTTTACTACATATGGAAAGGATCCCTAAAGTCAAATTAATGCAAGACTACTGTAGAAGCCTTCTTTCTGGACAGGGATCCCATTACTAGATAAAGTAACAAGTGTCTATCAAATGTCCAGTTTCTGTTAGAGGTAGTGAATTAATGAAGCCTTAACTAATAAGTGTAAACGTTTTAGCTCTGTATATAAAACTTACTTTATACACACCACCATGACTAAAGTGTTTCTGCTATGTGTAAGTGATCCATAAGGCTTTAACATGCACCTATAATACTATGGATTCAGTTGGTCTCAGCATTCTTTTCTTTTGAAAGGTTGAAAAGGCAAAACTGGTCCAAATAAAATACTGACTCAAAGCTCAGAACCCCTGGTGTTCCAGAAATCCAGCCAAGCTCTTCTAGAAGTTTACCCTAAAGAACTGGAAAAGCAGATAGAGAAAGAACAAAGACAGTGAGTTCAATGAATTAGGGATACAAATATGGCTGGGGTAGGTCTGAGCAACAGTTACATGAGTAACATGGTGCATGGGAGAAGTCCCTTGCGGTTTAACAATGAGTAGAATGCATAGCATACACATAGGAACTCAAGAGTTTTCCCACTGTCAGGTCAACACGTAGCATAGCTCCTAGGATAGGTACATACGGGAGTAGAGACACTTATAGTGTATTTTATGACACAAAGCTGGTTGGTGTTGCTGACACCCCAGCAGGCTGTGCTGCCATTCAGCGAGACCTGGACAGGCTAGAGAGCTGGGCAGAGAGAAATATAATGAGGTACAACAAGGTTGCATCTGGGCAAGAGCAATCCCAAATACCAGTATAGGTTGGAGACTGACCTGTTGGAGAGCAGTGTAGGAGAAAGGGACCTGGGGTCCTAGTGGACAGCAAGATGACTATGAGCCAGCAATGTGCTCTTGTGGGCAAGAGGGCCAACAGCATCGTGAGGGGGGGGAGGAGGGTGTTCAGAAGGGGAATGCTTAGCAGATCAAAGGAAGTTCTTCTCCACCTCTGCACTAGTGACACTGCATCTGGCGTATTGTGTCCAGTTGTGGGCCCCTCAGTTCAAGGACACAGAGTGGCTGGAGAATGTCCAGCATAGAGGAACAAGATGTTGAAGGAGGTAGAAGAGCTCCCTTATGAGGAAAGGTTGAGGGAGCTGGGTCTCTTGAGCTTGGAGAAGAGGAGGCTGAGGGGTGACCTCATTAATGTCTATAAATTTGTGAGTGGTGGGTGTCAGGAGGATGGAGCCAGGCTCTTCACAAGGTCATCTGGTGATAGGACAATTGTCAATTGGTGCAAGCTGGAACATAGGAGGTTCCATATAAATATGAGAAGAAACTTCTTCCCAGTGAGAGTAACGGAGCTCTGGAACAGGCTGCCCAGGGAAGTTGTGGAGTCTCCTTCTCTGCAGACATTCAAAATCCGCATGGATATGTTCCTGTGCAACTTGGTCTAGGTGATCCTGCTGTGGCAGGGGGATTGGACTAGATGATCTTTCAAGGTCCCTTCTGATCCCTAATGATTCTATGATTCTGTGATTTTTATGGCTTCACATTAGCTACTTATATATAACTCCACCACCTCTCTGGACAGCCTGTGCCAGTGCTCTCTTACTCTCATCATAAAAATCTTTTTCCTTATGGTTAAAATTAACCTCCTATATTCCAGTTTATGCCCATTGCCCCTTGTCCTGTTGCTGGGCACCATCAAGAAGAGACTGGTCCCATCTTTCTGAGACTTGCTCTTTAGATACTTATAACTATTTATGAAATTGCCCCTCAGTTTGCTCATCTCCAGGCTAAACAAACCCAGCTCTCTCAGCCTCTCTTCATAAGGAAGCCTCTTTCAGCCTCTTCTGCTCTTCATGATTTGTCAAAGATTATATGTTTTAGCTGTGACTTCTACCAGCTCCCTCAGCACTCATGGGACCATGGACTTGAGCATGTACAATTTCCTTAGTTGTTCTCTAACTTCTTGAACCAAGGCAAAGTCTTCCATCCTTCTGACTTCCTTTGTGTTCTCAAAGGCCTAGGATTCATAAGGACTGGTCTTAGCAGTAAAAACAGAGGCAAAAAAGGCTTTCTATATCTCTACCTCAGTATGCTATGTAACCAGGACACTCAGTTCATTCAGCAGTGGGCCTGCATTTCATATAGTTTTCCTTTTATCTCAAACATACTTGAAGAATCCCTTTTTGTTTTCTTTGACCTCTCTTGCCAGATTTGATTCTAAGAAGGCCTTAGCTTTCATTGTCTTACCTCTGTATCCTCTGACAACATTCTTGTCTTCCTCTCAAGTGGTCAATCTCTTCTTCTGTGACTTAAAAACTACATTCTTCCCCTTGAATTTTTCAAAAGCTCCCTGTTAAACCATATTGATTCTCCCACCTGATTTCTTGTTTTTTGTCCTGAGCTTGGAGAAGACAGTGCTTATAAAACAACAAGCAATTCTGAGTTCTTCTACCTTCTAAAGTCCTAGCCCATGGTACTTCTTCAAGCAGTTTCTTGAAGAGATCATAGTTAGCCCTTCTAAAGTCCGAGGTTGTGATCTTGCTTGTTACTCTATGTCTACTGCATTTGATTCTAAACTCT
>VZRI01004434.1:959-46453 GCA_013397515.1 Upupa epops
TGCAAGTGTGTGTGTGTTTGTGTGTGTGTGTGTGTGTGTGTGTGTGTTGGTGGCTGTTGGTTATGAGTGTTTGTGTGCAGTCTCTTACCCCAGAGCTCTCATCTAAGGACAAAACCCAATGTGTTAGCTGTCTTCCATTGCTGTCAGAGTATGTAAAGGCACTGTGATACAGTTTCTGTTTTACCTTTTTGGTTCTTCTGCTTATTTCGGGGTTTTTTCCTTTTCTTCTTGGTGATGGGTTCAATAATCTGTTGTCTTTCTAGCAAAGTTGCTTCACTGCCTGTTGAATTCTCAGGGAGAGCTGGTTGTTGTGCTAGAATTACAGGCACCAACCCAAACCCGTTTAGACCCTCTTGATAAACCATTACAACCTGAATTCCTTTTAGCTGCACAATAGTGGTTTTCAGAAGGAAAAAGCACACTTGTCAGTTCTTTTAGATTATATTTTACTATTTGTTGAGGCATTCCAGTGGGTTATTTCCTTCACTCTTAAAAGCCAGAGTTTATTCTAATTATTAATGTCTCCTTTTACATCTTCAATATTAGGTCATTTATGACTTTATCTCTTATACTACAGATGTTTATTTATCTTCATTTTGTCTGTGGCTGTATACAGCAAAATTCAGAGATTCATCTTACTTAACAGGAACCAAATGTCATGATTCAAAACTGGTTGATAGCCTAAGCTAGTTATGTGGACTCCCTGCTTACTCAGGAGAAAGAAATAGGCACATTTTAGGGGTTGCTCCTCCCCTGCTCCTCCAATGTGACTAGGTTGGACTGGATTGCTGGTATTAGGTGGAATGCTTCCTGCTTCAAAGCACTGCTTTTACTCTATAAGTAAAATGCTTGTTGAGGTCTTTTTAACTTATACTGAGTAGTTTTTCAAACCTTTTGTCCCTCTCTTGCACATGCTTTGCCTGTTAAACTTTGTTAACATTTTCCATTCATTGGGCTGACCATAACTCCACGCAGTATTGATGCAATGACCAGTTTAATGCCATCATAATAATTACAGAATCATTTAGGTTGGAAAACTCTTTTAAGATCCAACCACTAACCCAACTGTCCCAAGGCCACAACTAAATCCTGTCCTTTAGCACCAGATCTCCAAGTCTGTGAAACGTGTCCAGGGATGTCAGTTAAACCCCATCCCTGGGCAGCCTGAGGACCCTTTCCAGGAGGAACTTCCTCATGTGCAACCTAGACTTCCCCTGGTGCAACTTGAGGCTGTTTCCTCTTGTCCTGTCACTTGTTCTTTGTGAGAGGAGATGAACTGCCACCTCTCTGCAGCCTCCTTTCAGGCAGTTGCAGCAATAAGGTCTCCCCTCAGCCTCCTTTTATTTAGATAAGCAGCCCCAGCTCCCTCAGCCACTCCTCAGAAAGTTTGTTCTCAAGACCCATCCTCAACCTTGTTGCCCTTTTTTGGACTCACTCCAGCTCCTCAATGTCCTTCTTGTATTCAGGTGCCCAAATCTGAACCCAGTATCTGTACTCACCAGTGCTGAGTACAGTGTGACATTAATTTCCCTGCTCCTGCTGATTACACAATTACTGATACAGGCTAGGATGTCATTTGTCTTCTTGGCCATCTGAACACACTGCTGACTCATATTTAGCCAATTGTCAATCAATACTCCTGTCACTGGTTGATGATTTGATTGTGTTTGGTGCTGAGATTAAGTCAATTTAGTCAATGTGCTAATAAACCAAAACAAAAAGGAGAGTTCAAAAGAACTTACCAAGTCACAGCCAAAACCAAAGACTGCTTTGATTTGGGGAAAACCCACAAAACTCATTTCAATCACCCAACAAAAAACACCAGCACCACAACATCCAGAGATCAGTCACATGTTCTTACATAACTGTGCTGTGCTGTTAACTCCTTCATCTCAGTGGGAAGAAACCTCTAGCAGATTTTTCATTGTAAAAACATGGAATCCTTAGCTGAGTCCAGCTTCCTTTCCTCAGAGCCTGCAGTTCCTTGTAAGGATAAGTTTCAGTAGTCTGTCTACTTAATACTAGTGAGCAATAGGGAATTCTGAAAAACACAGCGATTAACTTCCATGCCATTAATTTTGGTAGTTGTTCACATTCCTTTGACACAGAGCTGTGCTGTGATTTTTTTTGACAGAATAGTTAGGATTTGGGACCAAAAAAAATCCCTCCCACAAGAGGATCCACAAAGCTCACAGTACTTCATATGTGTACTGTTATAGAGTAGAATTGTTTTGGGAACTGGATTTCCTTGGATTTGGAGTTCATGCTTTTTAAAATGTGATGGAATTGTTTCAGTGTGTGAGGTGCAGGGAGTGTTGACAGATCTAACTGGATTCAGCCCCAGGAACTTATACTGCAGCTGCTGCAATAGCATTTCCACTTTTTAAGACCTAGTAGGTATCTCACTGATTCTAGAAATACAGCAAAGACTCTGTAAATAGACTGAGATTCCAACAAAATTCAGTATTGTCTAGGTTTGAGAGCTTACATGCATCAACATTTATCAGATGAGTGGGAATTTTGACACTGGTTTCCCATTAAATGGAAGGATTTGGGACCTGGTGGGGCAACACTGGCAGTACCTGGGCTCTGCCTTTGTGTCTTTGTACTTCTGCTGTGGCTCAGGATTTGATTAGAGTGGTGGTGACTGTGAAATACTTATCTGATATTAGAGAAATAGTTAACTGAGCAGAGAATGTTTGATCAGGGGTTGGAAGCAGTGTTTTTCCCTGCCCAGCACTGAATGGCAATGAATTAAGAGGTGCTGTGTGTCTTGCAGCTGCCAAGGGCTTGACTCCCAAATCTGTCATAATCCAGATTTTCTGCCTCCAGTGATAACTGGCACAACCCATGCCTAGGTGAAAGAACTGCTGAGGCAGTGACTCGAGGGGCATCTCAATGTCCACCATAGCAGTGAGGGAGCAGTCATTGGGGATTGTGGAAACTGTTGTCCTCTTCCATCCCACCCCCTTTTATCTCCACAGCAGTGGGAAGGCAGCAAGAGTCAGGAGAGGGAGGAGAGTGCTGGACGCTGTGCAGAGCGGAGGGAGGAGTAGGAGAGGGGAATGCATAATGCGTGAGTGACAGAGAGTGTGCAGGCGGCTGGCTGAGTCCAGAAGACGCGGATGTCCATGTCCCCGGGTCTAGGTAGGTTTGTTGTCTCTCCGTTTGTGGTGGTAGTTGCTTGGGTAGCATCCTGTATCAGCTACAGAGATGCTGGCTCTGCGGGTCAAGGGTTCTGCCAGCAGTACCTGTTGCGGCAGGGACCTGGTTTAACCAGCAGCAGACAGCGAGCGTGTGGCTCACCCCTGAGTGGCTGCTGGATAGTCAGTCTGCTAAGGTTTCTGTTGTTCCAGCAGCTCCTCTTTCTGCTCTGCAGAGCAGGGCAGGTGGAGACAATAGCCTTTCCAATGGAAAATCCTATTCTTGGGGGATCATATCAGGATAAAACTCAGTCTGAAGTGTCCTAGCAGGCATTTTTTAACTCTCAAAGAGACACAAAGCATTAATTTGACTGTGAATTGCGGAATAACTGGAGGAGCTGTCTGTGCATTGTGCCTTGAGAGGAAAAGCGGGTTACAATCAAGAATGAATTTTTCAAATTGCTGTTTGATAAGGATTGAGTTTTAAGCAGTTAGTAGTTGAAATGTGACATGTAAGTGATCACAATAGGAAACGCTGCTCGAGCTTCTTGCTTTTGATGTGCTGATTCTGTATGAGACATTGCATAATTCACTCTGGCTAGCCCAGATAAAAGTTAGGATCAAATGTATTCGGAACCGCCTGCCAAACATCAATCATTGTTTTTTAATGAGTCTATAATTGCTTTATAGTGCAGATGTGAAATAACATGGTGTTTAACAAAAAATATGTTCACCATGGAGAAGCCGAAAAGTGGGTTGTTTCCTTTTTTTTTTACCTGATAAATACTTCTCACACATCTCTTAGTTATTATCCTTTCAATTAAAAAATACCAGGCATTTTGAGAATCTGCCCATGATGAAGGTTTCATAACTGAGTGTAGAACATGATCTATTTAGTCTTATCTGCCCCTTAAGCCTAAACCAAGCTTTCTCCCACTAAATGCATTCAGTGTTTCCACAGGGAAAGGAGAACCAGATTCCTGACTAAATAAAACAATTTGGGACATATTAGGCTTAGTCTTGAAATATTTGGTAATGCAAACAAACCCGACGTATTTCAGCGGTGTTTAACTCGCAGGTTGTTGATATTGCCAATATTTATGTTGTTATTGATTTGTAACGGTGGGCTTTACCAGCTCTCTAAGACACTTTTTGTGTTTTAATAGCTTTAGGCAAAGAAATCAATGGTATTTACTAAATTTGCATCTGAGTGAACTAATTAACATTGATAATGGGAGCACATGCTTATTAGCTTGTAATTGTGGTGTGTGTCCTGGCCACATGGAATCAATGGGGAAAGTGATATTTGCTTTGTGAGGATTAGTAGCTGGGCAGTTTATTTGTGCTGTCAGCAATTTTAAAGCTGAAAAAATAATACTGGATGAGTGTTGAAGAGCTGATGCTAGTGAATGAGATTGATCCTCATGTTTAAAACTACTTACCCTGGAATTTGCTTTGCGCTTGAGTTGAATGAAATGTTCAGAATCAGGCCTAAATCATAAGTTAAATCCTGCAATATGCATAGAATTTTAATTGAACTTATTGTCTTACAGGGTCTTTTCTATTTGATTTTGGGACTCAGTGTTTCAGTCTGCAAATGCTTAGACTCAGATTTTATTTAACACGTGAATGTGGTGAGTAAAAGGGAACCATTGGAAAAACTATAGACAATATAAACCTTTAGTGTTTAGCATTGAAGAACAGTAAGTGTCTCAGTCATGGGTACAAACAATTTACAGAAATTTCAGATAAAAAATATTGATGACCCACAGAGCACTTTTGATATCCCTACACAACAACCACAGTTATTCAGAATTAGAACACGGTAACAATGAGGTGATTGTTAGTTGCATTTTTAGAGGTACATAGCAATGCCTATGAGCCTAAAAAACTTCCATTTTAAAATGTTCCATTGAAAATTTTGTGGGCAGATGTGTCTTTTCATTGCACTCTCAAGAAGGAGAGAGAATTAAAAATTTGTTTCAGTTACATTTGAGGCATTTTAGGCTTCTTTTTTTAGGCTAGTAAACTATATCCAACATTTGTTATTATTTGAGATGGGGTTTCTGATGCAGTGTAGCTGTGTTTTATTGCTGAGCTATCCTATTCACTGGTATTTTTTTTATCTCTTGGCCAGCCTCTTCCAATGTGTTCTTAGTATTGGATCAATTTTGTTGTTCACGTAGAAATAAAAAAATGTAGGTAAAGGAAGAGAAAATATAAAGAATGCCTGGAAATTCTTTGTTCAGAGAGTTTTAGGGCTTGACCTCCTAAAGTTATAATCCATAACTATTTTTGCATGTGTAATCCTACAAGTTTGTACTCACTTGTAGGGTTTATGTTTGCCTTGCAGCTCTGCAAGCCTGTCTGATTTGGGTATATAATGGTGAATATAACACTTTTCCTCACCGGAAATAAGCACATGCCATATCTAAGTACTTCTTTCCAGGAGTATTAAGACTGGGATGCTATTTAACATCTCCCTCATCAAATTGAAGCT
Organism: Upupa epops; assembly: GCA_013397515.1. Classification (NCBI taxonomy): domain Eukaryota; kingdom Metazoa; phylum Chordata; class Aves; order Bucerotiformes; family Upupidae; genus Upupa; species Upupa epops. Next base: position 6,603 of record VZRI01004434.1, read on the forward strand.
TCACTCTCTCTTGTAGGCATTTGTCATGCTTCCAGAAATTCAAGAATTCTGTCCATCTTATAGGAACTGTAATACCATTTCCTAGGAAGAAAGAGAGCAACAGGAAGCATCAATGTTAGAGGCCATTTATCTTATTCCAGATTGACCCAATACAACTATTTTTACCCTGAAAATAGGGACTGAATCACAAGTGATATGATTTGTGTGAAGACTACATCACTCTTGAGTGTATAATCTCAGAAATATTTTGTCAGTAAACATTTTCAAGGCTGGCTTTTCTCCATTCATGAGAACCTGTGTCTGGTTGTGTAAAGAATTCATAGAACTCAGAAGTTCTAAAACACACTTAAAAATGGAAAAAGAACTGTTTCATAGATTGGCTTGTGACTATTTCCTATAAATCTTGTTAGAGTTTCGAAAATACCTCTTACTGGAATAATTTGTAAGTCCGGAGAAGCTTTGCTGTTAGGATTTAGTTGTACTTATTAAACGAGCTTATCTGCATTAATAGCTCTTGCAGAATTTATCTGGCAAAATTAAATATCAGAGAAGATGCTGTCCATGTTTGTACAAACACGGCTTTGTGTTTGGGGAATTATTAGCAAGGTGAAGAAGAAATTTCCCATATGTTAATAGCAATATCTTTTTATATACCAAGGGATTTTTGACCATTTGTCTCATTTTTTATAGATTTATTAGCTTTGATTCTCATATTCAGATGGCAAACAAAAGTTCCTTCTCTGTAGTCTCTTGTCCTGGACCGGTCCAATACATTACTGCTCTGAATGGTTTCAAGCTTTGCTTCATTAAGGATTTAACATGGCCTTAATTCAGCCATCTGTTATGGGTTTGGCAGACCAACAGATCCGATATATTGGTCAGACCCTTAGAAATTTCCCACATTTTAAAGGTTAGGAAAGGAGCTACCTTTCTGAATAGATTTAGAATAATTCTCAGCAAGACAATGGTGCAGAAGTGGGGTAAAAAATGCATGTCATTCTCTGAAGCACAGGGTCCCCTGTCTGCCTTTAGCTTTGCTGAAAGGCAATTAGCATTTCAACCAGCCAATTTGGTTACATGCAATGAAGTACTAGGGTTTGTAATTTGCTGCTCTCGGCTTGGTGCTGTTGAGAACTAGCTCTGTGTAATCCTCTCAAAGCACCTTTCTTCCCAGCATAGTTATTGTTGCTGGTCTTAAATAACTAATCAACAAAGAGATTTCCTTGTCTTGAACTACAGGGTGCCTTAGAAGAACAAAAAGAACTACTCAGTTAATAAGGGAATGATTATAATTATTAAATAGTGATTATTAAATTGTGACATAGGTTAAAAGGTTTAAAAAGCTATGAAAAGCACAGTACCCGATAAAGGTAGCGTGAGAAGTCTTTGAACACAAACCAGTTTCCATGAGGGAGTTCTCTTCATCACACAAACACTTTATCATGTGTTTTATTTAAAAACCAGATTGCCCAGATTTCAGAGATTAATTCATAGTGGAGAGCCCCATGCGAACCAGACCAATATATTTTTACATCCACAGAGGAAGTCTTTGGGGGTGTGCGTTGTAAAATACGGATCTGTAATAACACCAACATCCTTTGCTAGAATCTAACAAAAATGAATTAACTCAAGGAATAAAACATGTTTTGATGCACAGACTTAGTCTGTGTAGTTAGGCAAATTTTCATGTTTAATTATACATTTTTATCAACTCTACAGTAACTCATGGAGACTGTTATTAACAATTATTAATAACACAACACAGCAACCTTCTGTTTAGCTCCTACATGTGGAATAACTTGTAAGAATCCACTGTGGATAGCAATAATTCTGCTGTCACTGTACCTGAAATAACACCATCTAATCCCCACCATGAGTCTGTAATTTACTCTCCTGTAGCCTACAGATTTGTTTTTCTTGCACAATTATGATGCATGGGGCAGTACTGCAAAACAAGTTGTTACACTTCTGGTTGTAAGTGTGATAAGAAATAACCTCTATGATGAAAAAGTCCATAATTGCTTTTTTCTGATGTATACTATTCCTTTAGGAAAAACTCTCTGTATTTGAAGCTCCAAATTAGAGGTACAAATGCAAATTACGATGAACCTTCAAGTCTTTACTAAAGGTCGCTCCTCACTGAATCCTTCAGACCTTCCTGTTTTGGATTTCTCATTGTGTGTCATCCGCTTGATATTGCCTTCATGACTGGGTTGCTTGATTTGGGGTTTCTTTCTTTGTTTTAATCTCCTTGATTTTTTGTGTGTGAGAAACCCTTTGAGAGACAGTTCGAGAGCTTACAGAGTCTCAAGCCCTACTTGGAGCAGAATACCTAAGTAAAGTGCTAGCCCTTGGTTCTGGGAAACACTGTCAAAGAATTTCTGTTAGTGAAAGGCGTCTACTTTTTCATTAGATATGTAGAGGTGGGTAAGTGAAGAGGAGAAAGCTTTTGTGTGTTTGGTGCTTAAACCTGTACTAGATGTTAAGTGGGTTCATTCCATAGTTATCCCTTAGGTTTTTTTACAGTGTATGATTAAAATGATACATGAGCAGATTCTCATTAATTGCATGAGGAAAACCACGAGTTCTGCAGCTGGAATCAGTGTAGCTTTGTACAAATTAGGGAAAATTCAGATTCTTACTGGTGTGTTTCATTAAGTAATAGGTTTCAGCCAAAGTTTGTTAACATTAGAATCCAAACTCTGTTCTAAAATATAGAATAACCTTAATAACTTCAAATTTTTTCACTGGAGATACTCTGGGTAGAAATAATCTGATCTTACAGCTCGTCAGAAGTTTTGTCTGGTTCTCTGTTTGACCAGCAAATTATAAGGTAAGTGCAAATGTTTGTGGAAGGGTCCAGTGTTCCCGCTACTTGCTGCTGGCAAACAGAAGTAGTGGATTCAGCACTGCCTGATTGTTTTGCCCTTTATTCCCTGCCCTGAATGAAAGCAGACGGTTACCTCAGAAAGCCTTTGGTATTACCTGGCTTAAGAGATAACACTTGGTTCTCCAGTGATGATTACATGCTTTAGAACTTTAAAGATATCATTTAGATCCACTCAGATTCTTCTAAGGAAGTGAAAACAAGCTGCCAGAAATTACAAGGTGCACTCTGGGCTTGTTACACCTTTTACCTCTCAGTGACCTCCAGCAACAGGTTGAGACGATTTGTATTTCTCATCAGGACTCTGTCTTGGCCTCAGCTTGCGTATTTACTACTCGGTGCTCCTGGTTGTGATGATGGATTTACCTTTCTGACTGGTAAATATAAATGCAACGGTGGGTAGCTTATGCAAGTTTTATTCCTTAGGGTGACATGTCTATTTCGAAGGGTACGTGTCTTTTTCCAGGGAATAGTCTGGAGAACCACAGACTGCTGTCAGTGACATTAATCTTGAACACAGATAAATCTTCTTAGCACCTGGGGCTGCCCTCTGGTACTGTTCTGATGTGGCAGCAGCAGTGAGTAGGTAAATAAGCAGCTGAGCCCCAAAACTTCAGGACAGTGAAAACTGATCAAGGGATTTTCAGCACAAAGGAGTTTGCACTTTGGCTAGCACTTCTCGATGTTAGTTATAACAAGGGGGATGATGGGCAGGTACTCAGAATGTCTTTATAGTCATGTCATGGGTTTGACAACCTGGGACAAGTCACAAGGAAGACAGGAAACCCTAGAGAGCAGTTGGAGGCAAAAGCATCCACTGACACTGAATAAAGTGCATGGTAATTGGTGAGAGACTCAGAGACTCCTGCCCCATGTCCTGCAAATCCTAGTTCAGTCCAGACATGCAGACAAGGCAGTAGTTGTTGTGACTCACTATAATTCTCACGCTTTGTCTACCTTGAAGCCGTTTGAAGGAAAACAAGGGATACAAGAAGACAGAATATTTAGAAGTACTACCTTTGGAACATTCTTTTCTGCTTGCTATTACAGTAACAGAATTAATTATCCTTCATCTACACAAAAAATCCCCTAACCCCCCACAAAAAAAATCTACAAACAGTGCAGAGTTGGGTAATACTCACTACCCAAACGTTGGGTTTTGCAGACACAGCTGTTGTGTCCTCATTGCATGGTTAAAATATTCAGGTTTTTAATACATTTTGTACAACAGGTGCAGCAAGAGCAATGGCCTTGTGAAACTTCTTGCTCAGTGTTGTTCCTGTGTACTACAGAGAATCTCTCCTTTACATATGAAAGGAGACATGTATATCTCCCCCATTGTGTTCAGCCAAAGATGCTGCTGGGTGCTGACATCTCTGCTGTGAATAGACTTCTCTCTGGCAACCATTGATAGCTGTAATGCTGTACTCAATGCAAAGCACTACGCTTGCCAGTTTTTGAATGTTCTACTTGGCTGGGTATTTGTAATCTCGGGGACTAGACAAGGACAGGCAGTGAAAAATGCACCGAGATTTATACTTGCTGTGCTGCACCATGTCCATGGACTCTGGAGATCTGTGATGAGCAGCGTGAAGATGAGCTGTGGTAACCAATTTGTAGCTGCTGTGTGGGAGATGTGCTGCTTCAACACACCTGCTTGCTTCTTCTCCTGAGCAGCTTCTGCTTTGTGTGTCAGCTCCCCTTTCTTTGTCCATTCTTCATTCCATAGCTGGCATTTTGTGCTCATTTAATTTCATATTTGGAATCTTTCTCAGGCCTTTCATTTCCCTTCATGAGACTCTATCTGATCACAGAATCAATGAGGCTAGAAAAGACCTCTGAGCTCATCCAGCCCAGCCCATGATGTAACATCACCACATCAGCTAGACCAGGGCACGAAGTGCCACATCCAGTCTCTTCTTAAACACCTCCAGGAATGATGACTCTGCCACCTCCCTAGGCAGTTCATTCCAGTGTATGATAACACTTCATGAGGAAGGGCTTCTAACATCCAACCTAAGCCTTTCCTGGTGAAGTTTCAGGACCTTGCCCTCTTGTCCTGACACTAGTTGTCTGGGAGAAGAGTCCAACCCCCAGCAGACTACAACTTCCCTTCAGGGAGATGTAGAGAGGGAGAGGGTCCCCCCTGAGACTCCTTTTCTCCAGGCTAAACACCCCCAGCTCCCTCAGCCTCTCCTCATTAGACTTTCCGTCAAGTCCCTTCCCCAGCCTCCTTGCTCTCCTGTGGACCCACTCCATCCCTCAATCCCTTTCTTGAAGTGAGAGACCCAGAACTGCCCCCCAGTACTTGAGGGGAGGCCTCACCAGTGCCCAGTACAGGGGGAGAATTGCATCCCTAGTCCCGCTGGTCACAGTATTGCTGATAAAATCCGGGATAGCACTGGCCTTTTGAGCCATTTGGGCACCCTGCTGGCTCATATTCCTTCATGGTTAATGGAAACAGCCAGGATATCTTATATTTAGCACATAAGCTGGTATACAAAATCTGCAGAAGAAACTCTTTACAGGATCACTTTTTTGAAACTTTTGAATCTTCGTCTGAAGTTTGTTCCAGAACAGAATGGAAAACTTAAGCTAATCCTAGTGATTTCATCCTGTGTTTGTTAAGTTGACCTCTTCAGGCTCCAACCAGGCAATAGATCAAAATGGTATCCCTCACATAACCTGTGACATTACTGTGTGGAGTCAGTGTTTGGCCTTGCATATTCAGAGGAAACATAAATGTGTTTCAGAACACGCTATGAAATAGAGAAAACAGTGTTAGTTAGGGATCATGAACAGAATTGTGAGTTAGCCTTCTTAATTTTTTATTATATGGTTGAAGAATATGATTCATAGTCTTTTAGGATTCTTTAATACCATTGAAATATCAAGGTCATCTTTTGAGAGGTAGTTTCTTCCATAGGTGTTGTCAGATTTATTAGAAACTGTTCAAGAACTTTATGTAGACCTCAGTGTATAACTGAGGGAGCTGGGCAGGTTTAGTTTGGAGGCTAAGGGAGGACCTCATTGCCCTCTACAACTCCCTGAAGGGAGGTTGTGGAGGAGGGGGTGTTGGCCTCTTCACCTTGGTGACTGCTGACAGAAGCAGGGGCAATGGTCTGAAGTTGAGTCAAGGGAGATTCAAACAGATTGGATCTGAGGGAGGAATTCTTTCCAGAAGGAGTGGTTGGACACTGGGGGGGGACTTCCCAGGGAGATGGTGGAGTCCCCATGCCCAGAGGTGTTGAAGAACCATGTAGCTATGGTGCTTCACACCCTGCTAGAGGAGCAGCATGGAGGGGGTTAGTTTGTGTTTGTCAGTCTCTCAGATACTGAGGTGTTTTTGTTGGTGTGGGGATGGTTGGAGTCTTGTGATCTAGGAGGTCCTTTCCAACCAGGATTATTCTGTTATTCTGTGAGTGCTTCAACTACCACTGATGCTGCACATCATTATTTGGAATGTCACTAGTCACAAGATAGTGACAGAATAGTTATTGGCTTGTAGCTACTCTGAAGTTTCTTAATGTTCCATAGCTTGTTGGTCTTTCAAAAAATCTTTGAGATACTTTTACTCGTTGATCTCTTTTAGATCCTGACTGAATAACCTGGATTGAAAGGACTCTCTATAGCTACCTAAAGGGAGGTTGTAGTCAGGTGGGAGACAGGCTCTTCTCCCAGGCAACTAGTGATAGGATGAGAGGCTAGGGACTGAAGCTGCCAAGGAAGGGTTAAGTTGGATGTTAGGAAGCCCTTCCTCATGAAAAGGATGCTCGCACCCTGGACTGGACTGCCCAGGGCAGTGGTGGAGTTCCCATCCCTAGAGGTGTTTAAAGAGAAACTGGATGTGGCCCTTGGTGCCCTGGTCTAGGTTGTGTGATGTTAGGTCATGGGCTGGGCTGGATGAGCTCAGAGGTCTTTTCCAGCCTCAGTAATTCTGTAACTGAAAATAATCATGTAGCTGAAGCAGAGGGGAGTATGTAATGTGCTAAACACATAATTTGGCAGTAAGCAAGGACTAAATTTTCAACTTCATTTAAAAAAAATAAATATGAAGCAGACTAGTGATACACTGGAGTGAAGGAGGAGAGGAGGAGTCATCTTTTAATCCTTTATCTTCCAGGTGCTTCTGCAGAACCTTATGCAGTGCAGTTAATAAGGATCAAACTGTGTTCCTATATAAATTTATGTAGGAATTTACTGTGCAAAGTGAGTTAATAGTTAATGTTATAAAATGCTTTGACCTGTAATATCTTTTTGGCTATTAGAATAAATTTCTTCTGTGTTCCCTACAATTTACATGATTTTTACTATATTAAATGGTTTTTTAAAAAAATAATTATGCTTTCCAGAACTGAGTTCATATAAACAGAGTAAAAACTACTTTTGGCAGGCTGTGCAAAGTAAATCTTAGTACAAATAATGTAACAAGAAAGAATACACACCAGCTAAATAATTGATGGTATGATTGTGAAACCTCTCTTGTTCCACAGGAGTAATCCTATAGTTTTAGAATGCTCTCTAGTAGGAGTAATAGAATTCAAGTAATTCTAAACTTCGTAATCTTGCCCTCAAGGATCATGTTTTCAGTATTATTTACTAGAAGCATGTACCGTGGGAAGATATTTGTGAAGTCTATGACAAGGTAACAGCTGAAGCTAAAAGGTCAGCAAATTCCTCAGTTCAGTATTGATGATGCAGACAGTGTAATTGCCTCAGAGTTTACAGAGGTTAGACAACTGTGCTCTTTGCAGTTTGAAGATCTGCATTTTTCAGAGCAGTTTCACATGAAACACCCATCCTTGAAGTGATATCGTCAACTTTGGAAATGCTGGAGAGTTCCCTGGAGGAGACTCAAGGGGGACCTTACCATTCTGTAACTACCTGAAGGGAAGTTGTAGACAGGTGATGGTCAGTCTTTTCTCCCACACAAATAGTGACAGGACAAGAGGACCGTGCCAGACCCTGCCAGAGGATGGTTAGATTAAATGTTAGGAAGCCCTTCCTCATGCAAATGGTGATCAGGCATTGGAATGGACTGCCCAGGGAGATGGTGGAGTCACCATTCCTGGAGGTGTTTAAGGACAGACTGGAGTTAGGTCCTAGGCTGGTCTTTTCCAGCCTCAATAATTGTGTGATTCTGTAAATCCTGTGGTTTTTATGTATATACATTTTATCTTTGCTTCCTACTGCCACAACTTCTGCACAAGAATTGCTACACAAGCTTCAAGCTTTGTTCCTCAAAGTCCATTACATACTTATTAAGAGCCACGGATATCTTGAAGGATAATACAAGTTTATAGCAATAGAAGTTGTGTGATGTTTTTGCTGGAACTAATGAAACATTGTTTGAATAGATTTCAAAATGGATTATTTTTTTCACAGGGAAAATGGTTAATCCTGATTATTTGCACTTCCTTTCATTGCTCACTTTTTCTCAGTGTGAAGTTCAGTTGAGGTCAGTGAATGTTGTATTGCAAAGTAATGAAAATCGGTTAATTCTGTCATCTCACTAGTCTTTGCTTGTCAGAATTTAGAGAACCACTGAAAGTTTACTTGTCTGTGTTTCCAACTTATCAATGTTTAATATGTCATGTCTGTTCTTTAACTTGCTGGAAAACTGTTTATTTCAAATCCTTACGAGGTAAAATTAATCCTTGCCCAGACAGAATTTGTTGTGGTTTGAATCAGTCTTGAAGTTTGTCTTAATCTCTGCTCAGTACAACATTAAAGTCTTGGCTGCATACTTAGACACTCAGAATTCACACCGGTCCTCTACGTTATTCTAGGATTCAGTTTTGGGCACCTCAACACAGTAAAGACACATAGGTGGTAGAGTGGGTCCAGTGGTGGCCAACAGGTTTGGTGAAGGGCTTGCAGAGGAAACCTTGTGAGGAGCAGCTGAGAGACCTGGGACTGATTAGTCTGGAGAAGAAGAGGCTGAGGGGAGACCTTCTCCCAGTCCACAACTGCCTGAAATTGTGGAAGTTGTAGAGTGGTGGAGGTTGCCCTCTTGTCACAAAGAACAAGTGACAGAAAAAAATGAAATGGCCTCAAGTTGCCCCAGGGGAAGTTTAGGCCATGAGGAGAAACTTCTCCCTGAAAGGGCCCTCAGGCCTTAGAACAGGCTGCCCAGGGAAGGGGTTGGATCACCACCCCTGGACATGTTTCACAGTTGTGGAGGTCTGAAGCTCAGGGACAGAGTTTAGCGCTGGATTTGGTAGACTTGGGTTAATAGTTGGACTTGATGATCTTGGAGGTCTTTTCTAACAGGAATCATTCTGTGACCTGGCACATGATACAGTTCCAGCATATACAATGACATTTTTTTTTGTTTCAGTGATCACTTATTTGTCAGTATGAATTTACTGTCACTACTAAATAATGAAAACATGAGCTTTGCAAATGTGTCTGATTTAAAATATTACATTTTAAAGTATTTATATTAAAATCAAATTTGCAAATATTACGCACAATTGATCCAACTGCAATGACCATATTTTTCTGGTGAGTCTAGCACTTGGAATGACAATTTAAACCATTTTATTTCTACGTGTAATTAGACCAATATTGTTCATATCTTTAGTACAGAAATTTTCTAGACATAAGGAAAAAGTTTGTCACAGAAAGAGTGGTCAAACAATAGGTTGCCCAGGGAGGTGGTTGAGTCCCCATTCCTGGCTGTGTTCAGGAGTCACTTAGCTGTGGTGTTAGGGCATAGAGTTTAGGGATAAACTTGCAGAATAGGGGTAAAGGTTGGACTTGATGATCCAAGGGGTGTTTTCCAACCTGAATGGTTCTGTGATTTATAAAGAAGTGTCAAAAAATATTGCCTGTAGGTCAAAAGAAACTTAATGACAGAACTCATACTGCAGTGTGTTTTGGTGTTCAGAGCACAGCTTTGTTCTCTTAGTTTGTCCAGAAACTGCTCAGACCTTTATGAGATAAATCAGCTCCATCCAGCATCCAAGTTCTCAGTTCTGGTTAGCTGTTTCCTATTTGTTGTGCCAAAGCCTCTTAAAAACGCATCTTTCACAGTGTCAGCACCTGATGACTTCACTGGAACCTGAACTTGTATCTTATACCATGTATCTGGACTTGGATGTAGGAGAAATAAACCACCTTTATGTTGTCTGATGTTAACAGAAAACTTGACATTGTGTGGAAATAAGTGCAAATAAATGTCATGCTGGCAATAAATGTGCTCTGGCAATAGCATGTGAAAAGTTCATGGGGTAGGAGAAGAAGTGAAAAGAATCTCAAGTAAATACGTGGAGGTTGAAGAATATTTCATGGTCTGTGAGGAGATGTCAGAAGATGGACTGCAAACAGCCAACCTTTCACTTGTCCTGTTGATTCATTTTTATTTATACAGAGAATTGAAAGAACAAAGTACAACTGCTGAACTCATTATTATATATTATATACACATTAAATAATATAACTTGAGATAATTATTTGTAGGCTGGAAATGAAAACTTTTGTGGTAATATAATTATTTTTTTCTTAAATTACTTCTTCCTTCACTTGCAAAAAGTTGATCAACACTGTCTAGAAAATTGCTAAATGGCAGTTGTGAAGACACAGTTAGATATAGATAATAATTACCTTATCTAATTTGATTATAGCAACGACCTCTGTATGTTGTGATCTCTTTTCTAATGCTGGAAACAATCGCCATATTTGAAGTGTTCAGGAGGGTTGGCTGCAATGATAAGGTCAATCGGGAATGTTCCAGCCACAATGATCCCCTGATTCTCTGATTTTCAATTCAAAATTGATTTGTAAATAATCTTTTCTTTTTTTATAGGGATGCCCTCTGCTTCTTTATTAGTTTATTTGCTTTCAGCATTACTCATTCATGTCATATCTGGAGAAACAGAAGTGAGGTTCAGCGGACAAACAGAATTTGTAGTTAATGAAACAAGTACCACTGTCATACGTCTTGTAATCGAAAGGACAGGGAAGCCTGCTAACATCACAGCCATTGTGTCGGTAAGAAACCGTGCCATTTATATTCTCACTAAACATTAATATTTTACTGAAGCCTTGAGTGTTGTCTGTTTTTTGTCAAGACAATAAAAACAAAGGATGGTATTTCACTGGGACAATGCTTCTCTTTCAAGAAGCACCTTCCCACTTTTTGTAAATGAGGAAATTCCTGCTGGCTTCTCCTCAAGATAACAACTCCTCCTGCTCAGGTAGAAATATCAACAGATATGCCTGTTTGTTTGTCACTGTGGATATGAGCTCATATTGAAAATGTGGGTATATAACAAATTTTCCTGATTGCTGCTGAATCTACACTTCATTAGTGACTCCACTTTTTGAGTCAGATTTCCATATGAATTTTGAAAATTACTCTGTTCAGTTAATTTTGAATTCAGAATTGTGGCATTTATGTTATTTCCTATATTTGTTAGCTTTTGTTTACCATGATCTCACATAAAAGTTTAAACCCCTTAGCATGTGCTGTACCATATGTGCATGGAGTAGGATGTTGTGTGGTATGAGTACCCCAAGAGAACACAGCAAGGTGTCTGAGGAGATGCACGTTATCAACATCTCAGGAGAAAACCTGGTAAAACTGTGACTACTTTCCAACTAGCGCTCTTCGCTCATGTAGTAGGCAAAGTAATTTAGCTTTGTAATTAAGGGCCTGGAATTCCAAAATCCATGTATTTTGAGCAGCCCTTTCAAGAAAATATTTATAGCTTTGTTATTTTAGGAGATTTTTGTTAAGCCTAGTGTTGACTCAGATGCATAGAAAGTAGTTGCTTTTATGTCCAATTATAGGTGTTAGCACAAAAACACCTTCTGTACTTTGTTTCCTCGCTGAACATCTAATTTCTCAGTTACCAGATGATAAATATCCCTTTACACACTGGTTTGGTCAAACATTTATTGTCTGTAAGGATGGACGTTTCAGGTATGGCAGCTGTGCTGATCCAGTTGTTTCTCTCCATTTAGTCTTGTCTTCGGTCTGTAAACTTAGTCTAGACCCTGTGCTGCCTTGACACTACTGTCTTTGGGATGTCTTGTCTAACCACCTTATGTACACCAGAATCAGTGGGATTTGCTTTTATTGGCTAAAGTGAGAACAGGGCTGTTCAATTAGGGAAGACTTAATCTGGACGTCATTGGCAATCAGAATGTTAATCTAGATTAAACTGTAGGTTCCTTCTAGTCCCTGAAATGAAATGGAAAGGCAGAGCACAGTTATACCCTGAGGTAGAGCATTATGAGGTATACAGAGCTGAGCTAGGAGTAGCTTTTTCTATTTAAAACCTGGTCATATTGTGTTTTATGAAAAATATATTCAGTTGCAAGGAAAGAGATCATAAATGGTTTTGTTGATACTCATTTGTTTCATTGTGTTTGGTTTGTCTTGCTTGGTTTGGGGTCAGTATCTCCATCTTGGGGCTGTTCAGCCTGGAGAAGAGGAGACCCCAGGGAAATCTGATAGTGGCCTTCCAGTACCTGAAGGGTGTTGCAGGAAAGTGAGGGTGTGTGTGTGTGTTGCTATGTGTGAGGCTGGAACACCTCTCCTACAGGGACAGGCTGAGAGAATTGGGGCTGTTTAGCCTGGAGAAGAGGAGACTCCAGGGTGATCTCAGAGCTTTCTAGTCCCTAAAGGGGGCTACAGGAAAGCTGGGGAAGGGCTGTTTCCAAGGGCTTGGAGTGGTAGGACCAGGGGGAATGGTTTCAAGCTGGAAGAGGGGAGGTTTAGACTGGAAGTCAGGGGGAAATTCTTCATGATGAGGAAATTCTTTCATGATGCTGAAACGCTGGAACAGGTTGCCCAGGGAGGTTGTGGCTGTCCCCTCCCTGGAAGTGTTCAAGGCCAGATTGGATGTGGACTTGAGCAACCTGGTCTAGTGGGGGGTGTCCCTACTGATGGCAGGGTGGTTGGAACTATATAATCTTTAAGGTTCCTTCCAACCTGAACCATTCTAGGAATCTATGATACATCTGACCAGAAATTAACCATATGACATCAGGGAAAATACAGGAATATTTATGTGTAAAAAAGGGTTTATAAAGCCTGATAACATTATAGGAGACAGTGTGTGAAGAAGCAGATGGCTTTCAGTTGTGCATTTATTGCAGATTGATGGAGAAAACACAGGAGACTTTTTTGACACATATGCAGCTGCATTTATACCTGATACAGAAACAAACCGAACCGTGTATATATCTGTCTGTGATGATGACCTTCCAGAGGCTGATGAGACATTCACCTTTTACTTGACACTACTAGTAAGTCCTAATTCTTCATTTTATCTCTTCCTGAGAAACGGGGCAATATGCTTGCTGCTCCTCAGAAGGTTTTTGCATTCCTGCAGATGAATCTGTGCGCTGTTGATGTGCGGTGTAGACATGGTGTGAAAGTGCAGTGGGCAAGGCATTCAGCTGGGGACATTTGAAGGTGTTCTGGAGCCTAGAAGAGTTGGATTGTGAAGAAACTTGCAGCTTTTCCTGTGTAGACTGTTTCTAAAAGAGAGGGAGGAAGTAGCAAAAGAAACAGGATGATTTCTATTCTCAAAAAACACAGGATAAACAAGACTGATCTAAATCAAAACCAATTAAATTAAACATTTATTAGTAGTTTTCTTCATGTTATTCTGCCTCACAGGAGTCACACTGTATGAGAGAGGATCTCATTCAATGTTTTAGATAACTACATGACTAAGTTTGATGTCAGTTCAGTAAAGTTTTATGTTTTGCTGCCAACTAATTACACATCTTGTGGGATGTTCGCAGTGAATATAAAGATGCATATTTCCATTACATCTTCCTTTGATTTGGAAAAGCAGCTCATCTTAACAGCATCACAACGGTTGGTTTTCTTTAGCCAGTATCTGAATATAAAAGCTTCCAAGTCTGACTTTTAAGCAAGTGTTATTAAAAAACCAGACCAACTCTGGAGTCCCTCGCAGTGTTACATGCTTCACACCTCATTCTCCACTGCTGTGGTGTCATTAATAGATTGCCCAACTATGATTAATCCTTTACCAACATAATTTCAAACACTTTGTTCTTGGCTGTGTAGAGTGTATTTCCTGAATAACTCAGAATTATTGATCTACATTCTGTTGCTTTAATTAATTTTCATTGTGTTGTGTAATAAAAAGAGACACAGCTCCTTATATGCTAATATTCTACTTTTAAAGTATAAAATATTTAATATCTTATTTTGTTTTGTTCATTTTAGAAACCATCTCCAACGGTAAAACTTGGCACACCCGATTCTGTCACAGTAACAATCTTATCGAATGACAATGCCTTTGGAATAATTTCCTTTAACATGGTACGGCTTTTTATGTGGTATATGTGAACAGTTTAGAACACACAAAGGTGAAATTGTCAGATGATGGTTAGTTTTTCAACTCCCTTGAAAACAGAGTCTGAGTTACGTCTTTGAAAGCATCTCTGGAGGTAATTAATGCATATGTATGTAGTTCATACATATATATAGCTTCAAAACTCCTATGGGCTTTTAGGTGTTGAGACCTGAGTCCCTCAGACTTGGATGAGTATCTGTGTTGTTCATCTTAAACATAGAACCCAAAAAAAGGTTATTGGGATCCACTACCCTTCACGTGTAAGTCAAGAGCAGCCTTCCAGTAACTGAAGGGGCTACAGGAGAACTGGAGAGGGACTTTTTGTGAGGTACTCTAGTAATAGGACAAGGGGTCTGGGCTCAAGCTAAAACAGGGGAGATTGAGATGAGATCTGAGACAGAAACTCCTCCCTGTGAGGGTGCTGAAGCCCTGGAACTGGTTGCCCAGGTAGGTTGTGGCTGCTCCATCATCTCTGGCAGTGTCCAAGGCCAGGTTGGTTGGGGATCTGGACACCCTGGCCTGGTGAGAGGCAGCTATGGCCATGGCAGGGGGTTGATGATCTCTGAGTCTTCCAAGCCAGACCATTCTACGATCCTGTGAAGATATAAACACAGCAGGAAAGATGTGAGTAGTACTACCACAAGAAAGTTAAAGATGTGATACATGAATCTTGATAAACAAGTATATTGTACCATGTTTAGTGAGTGATTTTGTACTTAACTCTCCAGCTGAGGGAACAGCCTTATGGTATGTGCATGGTATAATGTCTTTTGTGCTTAGGATGTTGGTACAGAGGCTATTTCGAATAACACAGAGCTTGTCTTAGCAGAAAGAGAAACTTGTCCTTACCACCACCATTATGATAACATAATCTTTGTATAGGATTTCCCTGAAAAAGATCAAGAACATGAGATGTTTTTAGCACTGATGGTTTTAGTACAGAGCCATGCTGCTGCCTCAATTGGTGTAATTCTCTGAAATCTTTCAGCTACAGCAGCTTGACAGACAGTCTATTTAAAGCTATTTTTGTAGTAACTGACTTTTAATGGAGAAAACCTATTTCTGACAGGTTTAGGATCCACTATAAATACCAGAGATTTGCCAGAACTCTGTGTACATCAACTCCATTCATCTACAAAAAAAACCCCAACCACTCTATTTGCGTAACTTAGGGTAATTTTATGTTATCTGGAATCTTTCAAGCTGTTTATTAGCTGAACTAATTGGTTGCTAGGAAATGTATGGCATCAGTGGACTGGTTTGCAGATTGGATTAACTTGTCTGTGGGAGTTTGGTATTTCTATGGTAACAGTTTCTTCCTTTTGCTGTGATATTTGATCTGTGCCTGATTGCCTGTGCCTTTCCTTCCTCATTAGTCTGCCTTAATCACAGTGAATGAGCCCAGGGGCAGAAATGAATTTGTGCCTCTCACTCTAATTAGGGAGAGAGGAACCTACGGGACAGTCATCGTAACTTTTGAGGTGAGTCTTCATGCTTGGGGCTGTTGGGTGAAGCAGTGAGGCTATAACCAGAGAGTATCAATGTGCTTGCAAGAGGGAAAATGGGACAAATTACCTGTCTCTATTTTTTGAAAAAAATCTATTTCTACCTGTCCAGTGGAAAAAAACAAATATAATTATTTGATTATTCAATTTGAGGAGAAATTATGAGGTGTTAGAAAAAACAAAATATTCTCTGCTATAGACAAAGCTTTAGGAGAATATTTTGAGGCAGCACTTATTAGTATTACTAAAAAGCAAGTGTTTTAAGTCTCTGAGGAATATCTTGTTTATTATTTCTTCAAAATTTATTTATATTTTACAAATAAACATTTCAGCCTTTAATGCATGTGCCAGTTTTGACCATGTAAATACGGGAGCTCAGAATACTATGAGAGCTCAGAATTCAGTGAAATTTTGTATCTGTAATGCTGCAGTTTGTATTCCCAAAACCTGAAACCCTTCACAGGAGCTACTTGTGTTGAATAGATTTCATTTTCCTGTGATACAGATATTGCCTTTTTATTTTGTTTCTGTGTGGTTTGTTCAGGCTTTGATTCTAAGCTATGATTTTAAATTTTACATATAAATTCCTGTGTATATTTGTTTGTCAGTTGTCCGGGTTTATACATCATCAGGAGTTTAATCTAGAGCTGTCATAATGTCAGAAGATTTCCACTGGAACGCTAAATAACCGCACATGTAGTTAACACATGGAAGGGCATAGTAATTTACTGTAAATATCTTCACTTTGAATTGAAAAAATAATTAAAATCTGCATGATTAATCATGTCCATTGTACAGTGCAGTTTTTTGTACAAATATTGAAAAAATTTACAAGGTTTTATAACAACACCCACGACATGTTGCCTCTGAGGGACTTTCTGGTCTTTCAAGTTTCAATTTTATTGGTAATTTACCTAATTTCTGAAGTCAGAATACAAAAGACACAAAACGAAGTATTTGCTATTATTTTCTCTTGGTACTTAGTATGGAATATTAGTGATTTAAACTGAAGTAAAATGAATATCCTGTCATGTCTGCAATATAAACGAGTCAGCTATGCATCAGTAGATACCAGAGATTCCATATGGATGTAGTTCCCTTCATATTTTGCTAGAAACACGTAATTTCTCCAGAGTCACTAGCCTGATTTAACCAAAAAAAGATCAGATTTTCACAACTGCCTGTGAGCAGGAGAGGACTGAGTAGACACATGACTATTGTTCTAGATTTGTATTCCTTTTTAACTATTTCTTAATGTGAAAATTCAATTCTTTGCAGATAGATGATGGACCAAACCCAGCTGAAGAAGACTTAAGTCCTGCTAGGGGAAATATTACATTTTCCCCTGGCAAATCAGTGCTGATTTATAATTTGACAGTGCTTGACGATCAGGTAAGATCGGGCCAAGTTAATTTTTGGTTTGGATATGTAGAAGGTTAGCTGTTGTTCTGAAGACACTTAAGAGTAGTAAGTTGCAAAAATAATTATTGTAAATAAGGGTAAAAAGTGCTTCTACTACCATCATTTAAAACTGTGTTAAATTTTTGGTCTGTATAGTATTTTTACTTATTCCAATGTAGCTTCTGTAATTCTAATCACTAAATAGTTTTACTTTTTGAATTTATGACCATTCTGACTAGACCTGTTAGGTCCTACTGCAGTAGCTGTGCAGATCTGGAGGTTAGGGACATGGTTCAGCAGTGGGCTTGGTACAGGGTTAATGGCTGGACTCAATGAACTTAAAGGGCTGGCTGGCTGTTCCCAGAGAATTGTGATTCATGGAGTGAAATCCAGCTGGTGGCTGGTCACAATTGGTGTCCCTCATGCCTCAGCTTTGGGGCCAATCTTGTTTAGGATCTTCACTGATGACCTGGACATAGGGATTGAGAGCATCCTCAGTCAGTTTGCAGACAACAACAAATTGTGTTGATCTCCTCAATAGCAGGAAGACCCTGTAGAGGCACTCAGACAGGTTGGATCAATGGGCAAAGGACAATTGTTTGAAGGACAAGAAGGCCCAGTGCTGGCTGCTGCATTTTTGTCACAACAGCGCAGGCACAGCCACAGGCTAGGGGATAAGGGCCTTTATTTACCTTTTTCTTTCTTTTTAAATGTGCTCTGCTTTTCATTATTTATCTGCCATGCAAGTTAAGGTTATGTTTACAAATGAACCCATTTTTAACCCTTTTAACTTGGCTTCCCAGGAGCCAGCAGTATGATCAGGTGGCCAAGAAGGCCATCAGGATCCTGAGCTGGATCAGGAATAGTGTGGTCAGCAGGAGAAGGGAAGTTCTCGTGCCCTTGGACTAGGCCTTTGTGAGGCCTCATCTCGAGTCCTGTGTTCAGTCCTGGGCCCCTCATACTTGGAATGACACAGAGGTTCTGGAACAGGTCCAGAGCAGAGCTACCAAGCTCGTGAGGGGTTTAGAGAACCAGCTGTCTGAGGAGAGGCTGATGGAGTAGGGAAGGGTTAGTTTGGAGGAGAGACTGAGGGGGGACCTCAAGGGAGGTTGTGGAGGGGTGGGTGTTGGCCTCTTCTCCTTGCTGACTGCTGACAGAAGCAGGGGCAATAGTCTGCAGTTGAGGCAGGGGAGGGTTGGATTGGATCTGAGGAAGAAATTCTTTGCAGACAGAGTGGTTGGGCGCTGGCAGAGCCTTCCCAGGGAAGTGGTGAAGTCCCCATCCTTGGAGGTGTTAAGAACCGTGTAGTTATGGTGCTTCATGCCCTGATTGAGTGGCAGCATGGAGGGGGTCAGTTTGTTTTTGTCAGTCAGTTTGTCAGGTGTTGAGGTTTCTTTGTTGAGGTGGGGATGGTTAGACTTGGGGATCTAGGAGGTCCTTTCCAACCAGGGTTATTCCGTGTTTCTGTGATTCTCTTTTTTCTAACCCATACATTTCTGTGATTGTGTGGAATAATCAGGAAAGCATGGGTTTTCTTTTCTGAGGTCCTTGTTGAATGAACAAAGATTATTTTCTTCAACTAGACAGAAGTTATCTACTAGATTGTCCTTCCTTTATTTACCTTTTTATCTTTCTTTTTAAATGTGCTCTGCTTTTCATTAATTATCTGCAATGCAAGTTAAGGTTATGTTTACAAATGAAGCCATTTTTAACCCTTTTAACCCTTTACCAATTGTTTAACATAAAGAAACAAATCTAATGTTGCTTACACAATGCTATTTTCTGTGCATCCTTAGTGATGCCTGTGCAGTTCTTCTTCTTAATAATAAGATTCCCATTTATAGTATCCAGTTAACAATAAGAATTCTTTTTTAACTTGTTTGTCTGTCACTCATGTGAGGATCTGATGTTTTGGGTTTGTCACTACAGAAAAGATACAGTACATTGAATATTCACAGGGTTAAAATACATGTAATAAAGTTGTGTGCTTTTATGCATTTCAAGGCTCAGACATATTCTTTCAATTACTAAAAGCAGTTAAGTTTCCTAAAAGAAACAGGAAATCATAACAACATCTTACCATTTTTACAATGATCTTTGAAAGAAAAAAGACAGGTTATAGTGATCCTTTGTATTTCAAAACAGACAAACCATGTTCTTCCACTTTTCATATTGTGATTTTAAATTTTCGTATGCTTTTCTGTTTTGGGATTAGAGGTTTGGGTTTTTGGGTTGGTTTTTTTTTTCTATTATTATTGCTGTTATTTATGGTGGGGAATAGAGGGAAAGTAGAGGTACCAAAGTAACTAAATATAATAAAGAACAATATACTAAGGGTATTCACAAGAAAACAACTTAGTAAGAAAAAAAATGCTTGCTTCAAAAGGGAGCAACTTTAAAGCTGTTTTTTCATCCTTCTGTTGGTTATTAAAGCTGGTTTTCCACATCTGTACTGATAATTCTAATATTAAGACACTGTGCCAGTATATTTCTGAACCGGGCAACCCTTTTCCTACAGATGTTAGGGGATGGAAGTTTTGATCTCCACTGCACTGCATTTATAGCAATTTTATTCTATACATTTCCTTTTTCTAGTGAGGAATAATGGAAACTTTGTTGGGAGAAAATGAAAGAGGCAAGGCAACACTGGAAGTCCTTTATACTGTTGCCTTTGAAATTTGAAGTTCTTTTTGTTCAATCAAGAATCCATTAAGAACTTCAGAACTCATTTATATGAGATGCTAAGATGTGAACTACAACTACACTTGCCGACACATTTAGACTGTCCCTGAAATGTGATTTTTTTTATGGCATGTTAACTAGTTAACTAAACAAAAAGTAAATGAGCAACTACTCTAATAAGGTAAAATAACCATGCTGTATTTCAGTACAGGAGGGAGGTGGCTGAGAGCTTTCCGATTCCACGTTGATAATAAGAACCAGCATCAGTCAACAGCATTATGCAAGTCTAAGTGCCGCACACCAAACAAGGGACAGAACTGGCATCAGCTGCAAAAGCAGTTGCATGCCCACTCTTTTAGACCCAGAAAAGTATCTGAGGGTGGCCAATTAACAAATGAGTGTGAAAGAGAAGAAATATTGTAAGGCAGAGCGTTCAGAACTTTTTTAGCTCAGTAAACAACAGTGCATGAAAAGGATTTGTCAGAGTATTACCATTACCAATAAATAGGTAAATTTGTCCTCACAGGTGCAAATACTACTCATTTCCAGGAGTTCACAGTAAGGATGAGATTCAGAGAGCATCAGTAATTTTAAAAGATTTACTTTTTAACAATTTCTATGAATAAAATACTAATACTCTTCGGTTATATAGATTTAGCAAGTCAATATTTGGTGAGGAATAAGTAGCCATGTAAAGCAAAAAACACACTCTTAAATTCTGCAATTTGCAGTTTATGAGCCAACCTTTATCTTCTGCTGCATCAGATATTGTAGAAGAAATAGCTAAAATTAAAAAGTATTTACAAACAGTCATTTAATAGAGACACCAAAGTCTAATTGCTAAGCATCAAAAACCACTTCCCCAGCGAGGAATTTTCTCTAGTGAATGTAGAATGTAGAATGTCTGAATGTAGGAAGAGTTCTTTTTCCAGTTGCACAGGAATGCCTGTGCCAAGGTGCATTGTGTCCATAGACTGGTCCTGTGTTCTCTCAGATGTACATTGCCGAATCGTTATCAGTATCAGAAAATCAAGGTGTAAGTCTAAATAACTTAGAGAAACATTTGTTTCCAAAGAGTGGTGGCTTCCAAAAGTAGAGTTTGGATTTCCTCATGTCTCCCCTTCAAAAGACCACATTTTTCTAATTCTTGTCCAGTTTTGCTTTAGTTTGGTTTTCCACTCGTTTTCACATTAGTAAAGCACAGCATTATGTTTTAGAAAATGTGTAAATTTAATATGAAGAAGTGATTTTCAACCAAAGTTAAGTCTTCCCTCCTGTAGATTTAAATATGTAAGGTGTGCTCAAGTTTTCAATTTTCTGTGAAGCACGTAAAAACTATCTCAGGGTAGGAGTGTTCTGTGTATATTTGAAGTGTGATTTACACTCATTTGCCAATAATCTTTTTTCCAGATACCTGAAAATGATGAATTGTTTGTTGTTTATCTGAGAAGTGTGGAAGGCGGGGCTGAAATCAACAGCACAACAAATTCCATTCAGATTATTATCAAGAAAAATGACAGCCCTGTGCGTTTTGTTCAAAGTGTTTACATGGTGCCTGAGGAAGTTGGAGTGGTAACAATTCCAGTGATTCGTGGTAAGGATATCAGTGGAAAATTAATTGGACCCGATGACCATGAAGTCTCCGTCAGCTACGCCATCGTAACTGGGGATTCAACAGCACACGCACAACTTAACGTAGATTTCCTAGATCTACAGCCAAATACAACTATTGTTTTCCCACCTCTAGTTTATGAAATGGATTTGAAATTTAAGATCATTGATGATGCCATACCAGAAATTGCTGAGACCTTTCAGATTATCCTTCTTAAGGACACTTTGAAGGGAGATGCTGTATTGGTTAATCCATCAGCAGTTCATGTCACTATCCAACCGAATGATAAACCCCATGGAGTACTGTCCATCAACAGTATCCTGTTCGCTCAGCCTGTTTTCGTTAATGAAGACCAAATTTCAAGGTACTACAGATCTTTAAATCTAATGTGTAGTCACTTTAAGTGATTTGTTTGGTATTGTTGAGCATCCTTAGGATTTCACTGAAAGTAATAACAACTACTGTAATAACACCACTGAAAAAATAATGTGGAAATCACTTAGTGCGCCATCATTACTGTTAGTCACTGCAACTACAAAGGTTTCACAGCAGTGGGAATTTCTAATTGAATGATTTTAATATTTATGAACTGCGAGTATTTCATTACATTATCAAAATACTGAAAAAACCTTTAATCCAATGAAATTGTGGTGCTGTCACACACCAGTTCATTTCAATGTGTAATAGATTTCAGGTTTCCAGTAAATCTTTCTCTATGTTCCATATTGACAATATTGACAGCCTCAACAAAAAATACCTCCTCTTGCTATTGACAAGAGTTCATCCTCAGAGGAACAGGTTAAGCATCAAGCTATGATATCACAGAATCACAGACTGTCAGTGGTTGGGAGGGACATTGAAAGATCATCTAGTCCAATCGCCCTGCCACAGCAGGATCCTCTAGATCCAGTCACACAGAAACAGTCCAGTCAGGTTTTAAACTTCTCCAGAGAAGGAGACTCCACAACCTCCCTGAGCACCCCCTTCCAGGGTTCTGGCACCCTGACTGGGAAGAAGGTTCTTCTCATCTTGATGTGGAACCTCCTCTGTTCCAGCTGACACCTGTTGCCCCTTGTCCTGTCATTGGATATCACTGAGCAGAGCCTGGTTCCTTCATCCTGACACCCACCCTTTCTATATTTGTAAACATTAATGAGGTCACCCCTCAGTCTCCTTTTCTGCAGCCTAAAGAGACCCAGCTCCCTCAGCCTTTCCTCTGGGAGCTGCTCCCCTCCCTTTATCATCTTTGTGGCTCTGCACTGGACTCTCTCAAGCAGTTCTGTGGCCTTCTGGAACTGAGGGGCCCAGAACTAGACACAATCTTGTAAACAAGTTCAAAAGTGTGGTAGTATATAGTGCCCAGCATTTCACTATTCATCTTTTTTTTCTTATACGTAAATATATTTCTATAAATAAATAAATAAATTTAGCTTTAGATTTTTTGGTAAGTCACAATCCCCAGACTTTTGACTTCATCACGTATTGCCAGATGCAAAAACGTGACATTTCCAGTATTATAAATCCCATTAATTCCATGTTTCAGTAGAGAGGCAAGTAGTTTGGAATCACTATTCAAACATTCATGCCTCACAACTGTATTTTGATATAGTCTATAAAATCACTGAAAAAGTTAAAACAGAAGAAGTTTTATGAAGTTGATGTTGTATTTCTGAAGACAGATGCCAGGTGTCCACTACTAGGTGTCTTCTCTCTGTAAACATCATGTCTCACAACTATCTCTAGAGATATTACAGACAGATCATAGAATCACAGAATGTTCCAGACTGGAAGGGACCTCCAGAGGTCATCTAGTCCAACCTCCCTACACAAGCAGGGACATCTTTACCTAGGGCAGATTGCTCAGAGATTCATGAAACCTGACCTTATATAACTGCACCTTCCTGGATAGCCTGTTCCAACCATCAACCACCCTCACATTGAAGAGCTTGTTTCTCATCTTCAGCTTAAATCTCTCCCAGCTTGATCTTTGAGAAAAATCTTGCACACATGCTATGATTTTGTAAACTTTCAAGCTCAAATGTCACTTGCAGCCATTAACATTTATTCCACTTGGACCCACTGATAACCCATCAAGCCAGTATGAATGATAAATTTATATGATGGGGGTTTGTTTTCATTCAAACCCATAGGTTCGAAGGGATCACAATTGTAAGGAATGGTGGAACCCATGGAAATGTTTCTGTTTCCTGGATTATAATCCGAAATAGCAGTGATCCCTCTCCGGTGACTGAAGACCTGGCTCCGGACACTGGGGAAATACATTTTGAACAAGGACAGATGCTGGTAACACTTCCTCTGGACATTACTGATGATGATGTACCTGAAGAGGCAGAGCCCTATCTTCTGAAACTCTTAGCTGATACAATCCAGGGAGGTGCAGAAGTCAGTGAACCTTCAGAGGTAAGTTTGTTTTTAGGATTCTTTAAGAGTTGCTACTAATTAGGGAGTCTACCAGTTCTGATAATAGTGTTGTACCACTTTGTTCTGCTCTCTAATCAATTGCTCTGCCTATACAGAATTTGGTGCCTAACATACCCTACAAATACAGTGATTATTTTTAACAGTCATATACAGTACATATAATTTGAGTGAATGTGGGAGATGTCAGAAGGAAATGTCTAGCTTGTGAATAGCTCAAGGTCATGGCACCATGATGGTGCCTCTTTCTCATATGTGTGCTGTTAGCTCTATGCAAACAAATGCTCTGTACTGACAGCCGTGGGGACAGACAAGTAGTTAAACAGAGAAGCACTTGTGGCATGAGCCTGTGGGTTGCGGTTGCTTCCATCAGTGTTGATTTTGGAGAAGGCTAGTTTTGTTCTGGGAAATTTCTAGCAGACGTGCTTGATCAGATCCCACACGTGTGACACTGGAGACAGCTCTGTGGTGGGTGATGGGTGTGTTTCCCTGGCTTAATGTTGTCCGCTGGTGCCTCTACAGCAGGACAACGTCAAGAGTAAGCCTGGACTTGATGTTCTTAGAGGTCTTTTCCAGCCTTAATAATTGTGTATGATTAATTGGCTAAATTGGCTAAAGGGTTTGGGATTAAATGTGCATCAGACGAATTACCCCTTAAATATAATCCTAAATCCTTAACACAATCACAGTGTATAGATCCATTGCCAAAATATTGGGCTTCTTGCGTGAAGGCAGAATTTTTAATGTAGTAGCATTCTGTTTAGATTATTTGCAGCATTGCAGTGATACTATCTTGAGTGACTGCTTGCTAAGAGAAGGCAGGCAAGTTATTGTCACTTGCTCATTTGCTGTCTTAATGATTACTGGAATGTTTTACGAGAGTAGCAGCTTCAAGAGGAGGGGCTGGTGATTAAGACTGTAACCTCTGAACTGTTGAATAAAGGGGTGGCAAGCACTGCTGGCAGTTTTGTGACTCAAGTCCTTGGCTTTGTCTTTCTCAGAAATGCTTGGAATGAACTTGGTGAATAAAATCAATTTATTTTTTTCCCCACATTTCAAAATCTCTCACTGTGTCTGCCGAACCAAAAAAATGAGTCGTTCAGAGCTCATTCTGGCACATGGATGACGCACGGTGGGAAAGCTGCCACCATCGGTGTTGTGCTGCCTGTGTACAAAGGACACTTCGGGGCTGTCAATCTGATTTCTTTCTTGAGTGCCAATTCACTAAAGAGAAAAATGTCTGGTGACAGTCAGGACGAGGTTTTTGTCAGAGCATCAGAATATGGTATTAAATAAAGTAAACTAAGTGACGCATAAAGTAAGTGGTGCTGTTTTCTCTTTTGCAGCTTCTGTTTTACATTCAGGACAGTGATGATGTTTATGGCCTAATAAAATTTCATCCCTTGGAGAACCAGAAGATTGAAAGTAATCCAGCGGGACGCTTTTTATCCTTGAGTTTTGCAAGGGAGAGAGGAACAGTTGGAGACGTGCAGTTGGTTTATACTGCACTGTATATTCCGGCTGGAGTTCTGGATGCCGCAAGAGCGAAGGATGGCATATTAAATACGTCTAGAAAAAGCATCCTTTTGTTTCCAGAGGGGAAAACACAAGATACCTTAAATATACCAATAAGAAATGATGCATTTCTTCAAAACGGTGCTCATTTCCTCATACAGGTATCTCATTTGTGGTTTGGGGTGGAACTTTAGTCCATGTAATATAAAATGTATAAATTAGTAGTGATTCTTTCCCATGTTACTTGATTAAAATGGTTCTAACTGTTAAAAAAAAAGAGGTTATTAGCTCTCTGGCTAAGAAGATTTTCCTGGTGCCATGAAGAGCTTTAAATCAAATCATTATGTACTAATTAAGCAATTACAAAGAAATAGTCTACTGTAACTGGATTCAGGTAGTAATCACAGAATTTAACAAAATGAGAGAGATGTTGTCTAAGTTATTTACTTCTTGAAGTAGTTTTCCATGCCTATCCTTTGGCTTTTGATTTAGCTGTATAAAGGTTCCTGAAATGAAATTATAGAGGAGTGATACATTTTAGAAATTAGAAGTAAATAAATATAAATTAAACATAGCCACAGTTTTGTATAAATGCATCCAGAGAATCAGAGCTTTTCCACGTTTCCGTATATGGAACCTTCTGTGCTTATTCCTTTTTTATAAGTAAGAATTTTTTAAAATCTGAATGAAGAAGGGGATTCTCTCCTTACTAATTAAAATTGGACAGAAAAATCCACTAAAAATATGCTTTCGACAGACAACTGGATTTTCAGAAAAAATATTTGAAGAAACTGTCTATTTTCTAATGAAAGCTTACCTCTTTCACTGGATAAAACCACATGTCCTTAAGTTTTAGTAAGTTATTGTTCAGATGTACTACTGTGGAAGATGCTGGGTATTGTGACCAGTATTTATGCCCTTTGTTTTCTCAACATAACCTCTAATTCCTGTGATTAACCCTTTCCAAAATGATCATCTAGGATGTATGATGAGCCCAAGTAGTGATCTTGATATGCAAATCAAGGTGGAAAGTCTTGGTGCATCAAGGAGACATTTATGGAGGCATTTCTTAGTTCTTTTAAATGTATTCATTTTAAGTGTTTAGAGATTTCTTAAAATAGATTTTTCAGATAGAGTTTTCAAATAGAGTTTTTAAACAGATTTTGAATCCTTAGATTTAAAAGTTTATGTGTTTTGTCTTTAATTGATGGTCTTCCAAAGATGTTTGAAATACTTTGAGGAACTTGAAAAGATTTCTGCAGTCTATTTCCTTTTCCCCACACTCTCTTTAGAAAAAAACCGAACAACAACAAAAAAGATACAAGTTAGCTGCAGAATTAAATTATGATTTCACTAGTGCATTATTGTTTGGATTCATAGATAGGGAATTGTGTTCTGGAATACTAGAATAGGTTCATATGTTTTACATGACCGTGAAGTCTGAAAGAAGAAGACATACCTAATTCCAAGTTGTTTTTAAAAATTATATCCTATAAATAACATTGCAAATGGTTATGGATGAGACACGCATGTGAGAGGTATTTCAGATGCAGACACTTTGCCCAGCTTTTCAAACTGTGGATTCCAGGGAGGCAGGGGGTGGATGTTCTATACTTTCTCCATGAACCATAAAAATCTTTTTGTTTGAATAACCCAAATCAGAGGGGCTTTCCAGCACAAATAATTCATTTAGAGAAGGAAGAAAAATGCCCCTATTTATCACTATGACAATCCTTCAACATCATGAATAAACGATAATCTCAGCGAACATGTTTAGAATGAGAAGATTACAGAGTTTGAACGAGGCACAATAAAGGATCAGCTCAGAAATCGAGAGAGAAGGCCTGGAGGAGGAAATGAAGCTTAAACACAGCTAGAGAATGGAGAGAGGAACTGGAAAAGTGAGATTAACATTCTTCAGTGACATCTTCAATTAAATAACCTGCTGTCATCTGAGGTGCAGGTTTTGGTGTGGTCAGGAAGATTAATTTAATAAACTACTCATCATTATTATTCAAATCACAATGCATTCTTTTCTCCCTCATAGCTGATTTGTTTTGAAAGGAAGCACTGAGCTAAAAAATGTCTTGATTATTCATTAATTATTATATTAATATCAAAGTTGCTCTGTCTAGGATCAGAAGCACTTAACAAAGTTCATTGCTTCAGCTGCGTAGTCTTTCAGAAACTTTACTGACCTAACAACCACACAATGTCACACATGAACACCATCAACTGTATGGTTTCTGAAAGAAGGCTTAGAAAAAAGCAAAACAGTCCCACTGTCTTTTCATCGGACTCAATAACTAGCTGGTTTGGTTGAGAATGAGTTCCTGAATACAGGGTTCCTAAAACAGTTCCATTCTCAGGTAAATTGTGTGCTACTCAAGCAATGACAGAACAAAGCATGATACAGCCCAGGGATTTTATATAGATTGTTTCTAGGAATTGAAAGGCTTTATAACATACCAGTTCAAATGGTCATTCTTGATTGGGATGTGGATCTAAACAAGGCCACTCCACCAGTAAAACCTTACTACACGACAGCATCTGGTAACTCTAAGCAAAAAATCCTTGTAGGAGTTAACGGTGTCATTGTTGGGTCACACATCAGTGAAATGTTTGCAGAAATACATGAAAACCAGTTATGGAAACAGTCCTTATAGTAATAGATACACAGACAGAACCACATGTTATCAATTATTTTTGAAAGAGCTGTTTAAACAAGGAGGTCCTGCTTTCTTTACTGTGTCATTCCTTGCTGCAGGGTTTAGTGTGTGGGATGGCAAAGGGACCAGGGCCAGCCAACCTGAGTTCATACAGGGCAAGTCTTGTTCCACCAACCTAATCTCCTTCTGTGATCACATGACCCGCTAGTGGATGAGGGAGAAGCGGTGGATGTTGACTGCCTGGACTTCAGACAGGCGTTGGGCACTGTTTCCCACAGCACTCTGCCAGAGAAGCTGGTGGCTTACGGCTTAGACAGGTGGACTCTTGGCTTGGTTAAAAACTGTCTGCATGGCTGAGCCCAGAGAGTTGTGGTGAATGGAGTCAAATCCAATTGGTGATCGGTCACAAGTGGTATCTCTCAGGGCTCAATGTTGGAACCAGCCTCGTTTAACATTTTTATCAGTGACCTGCAGGAGGGGATAGAATTCACCCTCAGTAAATTTGCAGATGACATAAAATTAAGTGTCAGTGTCCATCTGCTGCAGGGTAGGCATGTGCTGCTGAGGGATTTGGGCAAGCTGGAGCAGTGGGCTGGGTCATGCACTTGGGTCAAAACAACCCCCAGCAGCTACAGGCTTGGGGAACAGTGGCTGGAGGGCTGCTTGGTGGAAAAGGATGTGGGGGGGTTGGTTGACAGCTGATGGAACAGGAATCAGCAGGGTGCCCAGGTGGCCATGAAGGCCAATGGCATCCTGTGCTGGATCAGGAATGGTATAATCAGCAGGAGTATGGAGGTGATGGTGCCCCTGTGCTCTGTACTCATGAGACCACACCTTGAGTATCTGGTCCAGTTTTGGTCACCACAGTACAAGAAGGACATTGTGGAGCTGGAGTGGGGAAAGAGAAGGGCAGCGAGGCTGGGAAGAGGTCTGGAAAACAGGCCCTGTGAAGAGTAGCTGAGGGAACTGGGATTGTTTAGTTCAGAGAAGAGGAGGCTGAGAGGAGACCTTATTGCTCTCTACAGCTACCTCACAGGGGATTGTAGTGAGGTTGGTGCTGATCTCTTCTTTCAAATTACTAATGATAGGACGAGGGGAAATGGCCTCACGTTGCATCTGGAGAGATTTAGATTGGACGTTAGGAAGCAGTTTTCTACAGAGAGAGTGGTTGGGCACTGGAACAGGCTGCCCAGGGAGGGAGTGGAGTTGCATCTTTGGAGCTGTTTTAAAAACAAGTAACAAGAGCGCCTGAGGCCATGGCCGGGTTATGGAGCTGTTGGGATGAGGGCTGGTCTTGATGATTGTGGAGGTCCTTTCCAGCCATTAGGATTCTATGAATCTATGAACAGGTTAGCATAAGAGGTGACCACACTTTTGAGATACTGCACTGATTTTCAGTCCTGAATGCAGTTGTAATGTAGTTGTTATAAACAGAGAAGTCTGTAGAGCTGTATGAGAAAGAAAATTGGATTATTTTGTGGTTCATCAGAGGCTGTACATTATTATGATTCCAGTGACTTCAGAAGTTTTATCAATTCACGGCACAAAAAATGAAGTCAGAAAAACAGCTTGGGCCACTCATCAAATCAATTCTGTAATTCATAGGACTAGTAATTAATTAGCTGAGCTGGAAAGTTTGTTCTCCTTCCTCATGTAAGCAGTTGGTACACAAACGACATTTGTAACTGACACAGCTGACAAACCCCACTTCATTTCTTTGTCACATCCCCTTACACATTTTTTGTATCAGCAGGAGAAATTTGTTTTGCTTCCTGCATATGAAACCTACTCTGGAATGTCAGAATTGTATTGCTGATCCTGGAGGTCCTTTCCAGCCATGAGGATGTTAAGATTCTATGAAAGCTTGTTATTTCTCAAACTTTTCTCGTGTTGTTTTTTTTCCCCTGCAGCTGGAAAAAGTTGAGCTGGTGAATAGAATCCCTCTCATTCCACCTCTGAGTCCTAGATTAGGCGAGGTTCAAAATATTTCTCTGAGGATTACTCCAGATATTGCAAATGGAGAAATAGGCTTTACTAGCAACCTTCCAATTATCCTTTCTGAGCCAGAAGATTCCCCTGCTACGGTGGTAAGCAAACGTTTTCATATTATCCCTTAGTGCAGCAAGTTTGTTTGCACAAAGCAATGTTTGCTATATTCAGTGTAACATTTGAAATTTAATGTGAGTAAAAGCCTTCCTCTAAGTTCTGCCTGATCCCAAATATTGACTTTAATTAAAAAAAACCCAAACCAACAAACAAATCAGTGTAGAAAAAAAATTCTTGTAAAATAAAGGTCTGAAAGAGTTTCCTAGTCATTGTCTGAAAGATGAGGGAGGTTTTTATTTGCCTTTTCTCTAAGTACCTAAACCTGTTTTGGGAGGAAGTGTTGGTTTGCTGGAGGGTGGTGAAGCTGTACAGAGGGACCTGAATAGACTGCATCTATGGGCCGAGGCTAACTGCATGCTATTCAATAGAGCCAAGTATTGGGTCCTGCACTTTGGTTGCAATAACCCCCTGCAGTGCTATGGGCCGATGGAAGTGTGGCTGGAAAGCAGTCTGGATGAAAAGGATTGGGGGGGTTCTAATTCTGGCTGAAAAGAATATGGAGGTTCTAACTGACAAGCAGCTGAATATGAGCCAGCACTGTGCCCAGGTGGCCAAGAAGACCAACAGCATCTGGCCTGTATTAGGAATTGTGTGACCAGCAGAAGAAGAGAGGTGATCGTCCCCCTGTACTCAGCACTAGTAAGGCCACACCCCACGTATTGTTTCCGGTTGTGGGCACCTCAGTACAAGAGAGACATCGAGGTGCTGGAGCAAGTGCAGAGGAGGGTGATAAAGCTGAAGAAGGGTCTGGAGAACAGATCTGATGAGGAACAACTGAAGGAGTTGGGACTGTTCACTGTGAGGAAGAGGGGGCTACAGGAAGACCTCCTCACCCACTACAACTACCTGAAAGGACATTGTAGAGAGATTGGTGCTGGTCTCTTCTCACAGGTAATTAGTGACAGAACCAGAGGGAAGGGCTTCAAGCTGCAAAAGGAAAGGTTTAGACTAGACATCATGAGAAAGTTCATCACTGAAAGCATGGTTGAACACTGGAATAGGTTGCCCAGGGAGGTGGTTGAGTCCCTGGGTGTGTTCTGAGTCACTTAGCTGTGGTATTATAGGATAGAGTTTAGGGGCAAACTTTTAGAGTAGGGTTAATGGTTGGGCTTGATTATCTAAAGATTTTCCAGCCTGAATGATTCTGTGATTCTGTTTGGGTGTTGCTGCTGCCACAGAACAAATGGTGCTTCAAACAATTTCAGTCTAAAGGCAACTGCAAATGGCAGTAATGTAAAGTAGGTCTGATACTGCTTCTAAATTCCATGGAAATACCTATGTACCTTACAGCTGACTTGGAAACATATGGGAACATATAATCTGGATCACTGGATGTGTTTTCCAACAGTTGTGGCTTTAGGTTTCTGAAAACCAAACAAAGATTTTTTAAAGCACAGGTGTTTATTACTGTCCACTTTTTTTCATATATATTCCTTTCCCCCCCTTAGTTGTCTTCACTGAAGTCTTCCCATGGATCCTGAATGAGATAACTTCCTTCTCATTCTTAGATGGCAACTGCTGTTGTGGTGTCAGGTCATAGCTGGACTTGATCTCAGAGATCTCTTCCAGCCTCAGTAATAACAGTAATTGCATTGCTGCTGAAGTTTTTGCAAGGGAGAGATGTTAGATTGTGCAGATGGCTCGTGTCCTGAAAGTGATCCTGATGGCAGTAGTTGTTTAAACAGGAGGGTTAGGTTGGTTGTTAAGAAGCCCTTCCTCACAGGAATGACACCAGAATGGACTGTCCAAGGAGGTGGTGGAGTCCCCATTCCTGGAGGTGTTTAAGGACAGACTGAATGTGGCACTCAGTGCCCTGGTCTGGTCAATGTGGTAATGTTAGGTCCTGGGCTGAGCTTGATGAGCTCAGAGGTCTTTTCCAGCTTCAATAATTCTGCTATTCTGAGTGATTCTCTAATTTCCTTAAGTACAGGAAATCATGTTATCACCATGTGATAACAACCAGAGCCAAATTATGTCAATCACATGTAAAACCCAGGTTGTGTCTTGATGGGGTGGACACTGATTAGATCAGACATACAATGCTTTTAGTGTTTGTGGTTGCTCAGTGATTTGTGATAATAATTATGTCATCTCCACTAAGTATATAATGGATAAATGCTTAGAAGGATGCGATCAGAACACGTTTTCATTGATACACCATCTTGGGTACACATCCAAGGTATGAGGGCAATGGGTGCAAGCTGGAACATAGGAGGTTCCATATAAATATCAGAAGGAACTCCTTCCCAGGGAGGGTACTGGAGCACTGGAATAGGCTGCCCAGGGGAAGTCTCTTTCTCTGGAGACGTTCAAGACCCACCTGGCTGTGTTCCTGTGCTACTTGGTCTAGGTGATCCTGCTGTGGCAGGGAGATTGGAATGGATGATCTTTGAAGGTCCCTTCCAATCCCTAATGATTCTATGATTCTATGAGTTAGAAAATTAAGCTGAACATTTTGAGGCTTCAATTAGTGATTTCTGATTGTTTTTGCATTTCCTTTTACAAAGACTTAACCACTCGTGTTCTGTAGGTTTCCATCCCATTGCATCGAGATGGGACTGATGGTCAAGCAACTGTGTTCTGGAGTTTGAAACCCTCTGGCCCCAACCAAAAGGCAGTAACACCTGATGATATAAGCCCTTTTAATGGCTCAGTTGTTTTCTTATCTGGACAAAGTAATACTGCAATCAACATTACCATTAAAGCTGATGATATACCTGAAATAAATGAAACTGTGATACTGACTTTGGACAGGTATTGTACCTTAATCTCTATTCATGTCTAGTGGTTGCAATAATTACTATGTAATACATTAATGCATTTTTAATTTGAATGTATTGCTTGCATTTTGTTGATAAGTGCCTGAAGGAATAATGGGCCCATGATCTAGACTCTGTGTGGATTCTGGAGACCAATGTAAGAATCAATGTTGTATTTATTATTTAATAATTTATTGTCAAATGACTTTTTTTTTACTTAATTTAATTTAGGGACTTAATTCATTATATGAGGATTTAATATATTTAGTGCCTTAATCCAGTGATAACCACATATGATATTTAGAAAGTTCTTTCAGCTTTAATCTTTAATTGCAGCTTTTGGTTATAACACCTATTTTCACTAAAGAAATATTTTGTGAGATAATGGGGAAAAACACAATGAGGAGTAGAAAGCATAACTGTGTTTATAGCAAGGGTGTTGTAGAATTAGGTCAGTTTCATATTTGATCTGCACATTCAGAATTGCTTATTCTTGACAATTTGTTGTTGCTATCACAACTTCTATCTTCCCAAATAGCTCAGACTCACCAATACCACAGCCACAAAGAGACCAATGGTGTTTCTGAAGCACAGCGTTGTAGTCTCTCTTCTGTAAGACATCATGATTACTGGATAACTGAATCCATAAGGGATCTCAAGAGATACTGCTTTCTGCATATGAACACTCTCAGAATGCTTAATTAGTTCGTATTCAGGAGTCTGCCCCTCTTTGATTTACTAACAGGAGCATCTTGTCTATATCTTCCGTCCTGATTCCAACTCAGTTGTATTATATAGTTTAGGAGTGCTACCACTTCTACTACATTCTGTTAGTCTGAGGTACATCTGGAAAAACTTTAATAAGGGTCTGTGATCCACAATGTCCACAAAGAACATCTGTTACTTATGAAGTCCTTATGAAGGAGCTATTCTTGTCCTATAGGAAGGGAAAACTGTTTGTTGGGAGATTTGTGTCACCATACCATCACTATAGTCATTGAGAAGTAGCAAAGCAACAACCAGCTTCTCAAGGTGTTGCTGCTCCTACTTGGGAAAGCCTTTTTTTAAACAGTGTTCTGCCCCACAGGAAGGTGTTACTCCATTGCAAGGCTGGCTTGCCTCTGTAAAAGCTGTCTGGTGGATGCATCTAGTACAGATTGAGTGATGTCATTTTACCTTTGTTACTCACCTTGTTGAAAAGACAGTCCCCTTCAAGACAAAAACGAATGGAGGCTACGACAAGCAGTTCTTTGCTTTCCTTCCTGAGGGTGAAACTGGTTCAGCTTAGGGAATTCATTAGAGTCTCTGGCACAAGTTGAGAAACTAAGATTAGGAATAAGGATCAAAGTTGTGTAAGGTGGTCAAAAATTTGAGGTGGAGGGTTAGGCGACAAATAAGTAGCTAGAGAAAATGGACAGCATAAGAAATTAACTTCTTAAGTTGTGACAGCTCTGCAGGTGTGTGCAGCTACAGCTTCCTGCTACTTATTCTGAGTAGTAACACTAGGCTGTGCCTTGAAAGTGATTGCTGCAATGAGGATTGAACTGGCAGCTGAACAAAGGTAACCACTGTTCTGCTTTCACTGTGTATGTTGGGAGTAGCAGGTTCTGCAGATCATGGAGTAAAAAGTGTGCCAGCAGTAAGCAGCTTTCCCACACTTGGCAAGGTCATGCAGTGAAGTACAGAACAGGTGGTTTGGCCTGGAAAAAAGAAGCAAACAAGGAGGAGATAAAATCTAAACTTTTCTCTAGATTTGTGTAGAGTTCCTAAAGACTATGAGTGAAATTTGGCAACTTCAACATCATCGCAAGCCAAGAACGGCATGACTGTGGAGATCATTCTTTCAGGGCTGGAGATGACTTTTCAAATCAGCATTGAAGGATACTGGCAGGGCTGTGTGTGTAAACTTGTGGTACTGCCTTTTGCATAGTTTATATTTTCTGGATGAACAGAAGATTTCAGTTTCCAACGCTGGCAGCTATCACCCTTCAGCAGTGGTGAATTAGTGTGAAGACAAAGACACACTGTGCTGTGGATGTGCCTGTACTGTTCTATAAATTGTAGCATAAATCAGTAGGAAAATAGACCATGTAAGAACTTTAATGGATCTATAGACATAGAAATACGTTCATAAGCATTCTATTTATTGCAATTAGTAATAGCATGGAATAAATAATAAAAACAATTAGTTCTAACAAGGATGTATTATTTACAACTCAGTGGTGTTGTTATGGCAGTTTACATTTTGAACAAGCTTTAACTGCATCCATAACTGTCAAAGAAACTGTCCGAGCCATTACACATAGTATTTGCCATCGTCTGTCTAGAGGTCATAGATGTTAAAAATAACTCTAAATGCTGAAAATGAAATGGAAGGTGATGCATATAATGAAGTGTATGCTCCCAAGGAAGACAGAGGAGTGGTAAAGAAGCAAGACAATCTTGCATCTGATAAAGCTTCTTCATCTTTTCTTTTTTCAGAAGCAGCTTCAGGTTGAATTCTTGCTCATACCTGAATAGACCTAAAGTGAGACAAAATGTCGACAAAGCGAGATGTCTGTAGTGAAATCTGTATGAGAAAATAAAAAGCCTTGGTCTTCTTATTCAGTGTAGGTAGAACAGGCCATGGAAATGGTGTATGTGCTTTTTGAAAGCATATATGGATGATAGGGCTGGTCACTGTACCTGGTAGCACAATGAGAAATCACTTTTGTTCAAAAGATTTGTTGTTTTTAGCTTCTTCCTAATGTACTCTACTCATGACAGTTGTCATTTCCTCATAGCAGTTGTCATCTCCTCACTAAGGTGCAGTTACATAGCTATCAACCTGACAGCTGATAAAAATGAAGGGCTAAGACCTCCAGGGCACCTGGGTTGTGTTCGCACTCTTAAATGGATGGTGCTGAGAGTGAGAACTGGTGCACCGTGTGATCTGTGAACAGCATTATGCTGATAAATTGATTTTAATTTGTGAAAGTGATAGTCCCTGAACAGATGACTGTTAAACTACTCCTTATGCTCAGACTTTTTTTGAATCATGACACATATATTTAGGATGCCAGAACAGACTCATGTATGTATGTTACATCCTGAATCTTATTTTCTATATAAAATAGAGCAATGTAATGTGGAGAGTTTTTCAGATGCAGAGATTTCTGCATTAAGATACAAGTTTGAATAGGCAGAAATTAAATCCTTGAGTAAATCTAGATAATAGCGTTTTTTAAAAACTGCAAATGCAAAAAACAGTTTAATAGATTCATATATTCCTAGAATGGTTCAGGTTGGAAGAGACCTTAAAGATCATCTAATTCCAATCCCTCTGCCATGAGCAGGGACACCCCCCACTAGACCAGATTGCTCAAGGATTGTTCTGGCCTTGAACACTTCCAGGGAGTGTGCCACAGCCTCCTGTGGGCACCCTGTTCCAGTGTCTCAGCACCCTCATGGTGAAGAACTTCCTCCTGACTTCCAGTCTAAACCTCTCCTTTTCCAGCTTGAGACCATTCCTCCTGATCCTACCACTCCATGCCCTTGGAAACAGCCCCTCCCCAGTTTCCTGTAGCCCCCTTCAGGAACTGGAAGGCTGGTCTAAAGTCTACCCCAAGTCTCCTCTTCTCCAGGCTGAACAGACTCAACTCTCTCAGCCTGTGCCCACAGGAGAGGTGCTCCAGCCCTCCACTCATCCTCGTGGCCCTCCTCTGGACACGTTCCAACAGCTCAATATCCTTCCTGTGTGGGGGGCTCCGGAAGGTGGATGCAGTACTCCAGATGGGGCTTGACAAGAGCAGAATAGAGAGGGAGGATCCCCTCCCTCGCCATACTGGTCACGCTTCTCCCGATGCAGCCCAGGATGTGGTTGGCTTTCTGGGCCGCAAGTGACCATTGCCAGCTCATGTTGAGTCATGTTGAGTTTTTTGAGTCAGACTGGACTATTTCATTTTGAAAAGACTGGTTGTTTTTTGGATTTTCTATGTTTAAGAGATTAAAAATTCAGCAAATCATGGTGGCCCATTTAAAACACTGAGAAATCTGCATAGTCCTTAACTCAGGGCTCAGGTAATATTTTTATGGTGTCAACAGAAATATTAATAGACCTCCTAACTGGTGATTTCTTATTTCTCTTTCAAACCTGTATTTATCTTTCTTAGAATCATGGAATCATTAGGGATTAGAACGGACCTTGAAAGATCATCCAGTCCAATCCCTCTGCCACAGCAGGATCACCCAGACTAGGTTCAGGCGGGTGTCAAATGTCTCCAGAAAAGGAAACTCCAGGCAACACCCCAGGCAACCCCCTGCAGTGCCCAGTCACCCTCCCTGGGAAGAAGTTACAGAATTGATCAGGGTTGAAAGGGACCACAGGATCACCCAGTTCCAACCCCTCTGCCATGGGCAGGGACACCCCACCCTAGAGCAGGCTGTCCACAGCTTCATCCAGCCTGGCCTTAAACACCTCCAGGTATGCGGCCCCAGCCACCTCCCTGGGCAACCCAGTCCAGGCTCTCACCACTGTCACGGTGAAGAACTTCCTCCTCACATCAAGTCTAAATCTCCCCATCTCCAGCTTTACTCCTTTCCCCCTAGTCCTGTTGCTACCTGAGAGCCTAAAAAGCCCCTCCCCAGCTTTCTTGTAGCCCGTCCTTCAGATCCTGGAAGGCTACAATAAGGTCACCTCAGAGCCTCCTCTTCTCCAGACTGAACAGCCCCAACTCTTTCAGTCTGGCCTAGATGATTTTATTTATTAATTTTTTATCACTTATTATTTATTAAATAATACATGTGATGTATTATTTGAACATGTAGAATGTTCAAAGAGTTATGTGGGATACCTGCTGCTAGCTCCAACACTTTTCAAAATAATAACACCATACACATCCTGCTATGAGTAACAAAAACCCTGAAAACCAAATAATTCATGGATTAAACCTGGAGAGAATGCATTCCCTTGATGGAAAGCATTGGGGAATGTAGAATGTCTCAAACCCTACTTTAATACTGTTGTGTGATTCTTTGAGGCAGGGTTCTGCCACTAATTAAATCAGTAGATAAACCCCCCAAAAAATGAAGTAGGTGTGAATGCTGATGACAAATCTAGGATCCAAATAGAATAACATTCCACAGGCAATCTCAAAGTGTTTTTTGGAGATAGCCTGGTACAAAGGGAAGCTTTACAGAGAAGTGTATTTCTGATAGCAGCAGCAATACAAATTCATAGCTTCAGCTTAATTTTTCAGGTGTAGAAGTTCACTTTCTGCAAAGTTCCAGTCCAAAGCTATCAAATTCAACCACATTTCATCTCTTATTAATTATTATTTTATTCCCAGTGGTGTTTAGTTAATGAAAACAGTAAAAT
The DNA here is from genome assembly GCA_013397515.1 of Upupa epops. Classification (NCBI taxonomy): domain Eukaryota; kingdom Metazoa; phylum Chordata; class Aves; order Bucerotiformes; family Upupidae; genus Upupa; species Upupa epops. Next base: position 44,879 of record VZRI01004434.1, read on the forward strand.
CGTTCTTTTACTTTAAACTAAATCTAAAAATATCTTCGTTCACTTGAGGTTTGTCATGCAGGAAGGGGTATTTTTAGAGCTGTTTCATCACAATGCACATTTACACCATCTGAGGCTGCAACCCCCCTGGGCAGCCCCTTCCAGGGCTCTAGCACCCTCAGTGGGAAGAAGTTACTTCTCTTGATGTGGAACCTCTTCTGTTCCAGCTGACACCAGCTGCCCCTTATCCTATAACTGGGTGCCACTGAGTAGAGCCTGGCTCCTTCCTCCTGACATCCACCCTTTCCATATTGACCATCATTAATGGGATCCCCCTCTGGGCTCCTTTCGCCCACGCTCAAGAGACACAGCTCTTTCTGCCTTTCCTCATCAAAGAGATGCTCCCGTCTCTTCAACACCTTTGTGGCTTTGTGCTGGACTCTCTCAAGCAGCTCTGTCCCCTTTTGGAACTGAGCACTTGTCCGCTGTGATAAAATCAGTTCTTTGTGTACACACAGAGACCCACTTTACAGAAAAAGTTATGCTGAGGAGAAAGAAAGGCAAGAAGCTTTCCAGGTGAGAGGGACCTTTTACTCTTGGTCAAGTGCTCTTTGTAGTAGCTAGAACTCCTTGCTAACGCTGACTGCTCACTGGGAGCTGTTTCAAATTGTATTATTACTTCTGAATGACTTCACCAGGGCAAAACAATTATTTGTGAAGTTCTAAATAGCTGTTTGAGTTCTGTTCCCGCTCTTTTGTTATAGGAGAGTCTAAAGAGATGGTTTATCGAACCACAGGGCTACAGTAACTCTGTGACACCATGGCAGTCTGGATGCCTTTGATCTGTGATGAAAGGACTGTATGTGAGCACTGTACTGATCTGGGACATTGTCAGGGCATGCACCAAGAGCTGATACTTGGTGGCTGTGTGATGATCCAGCCCAATAACATGGGTGGTTAGGACAGGAGCATACCACATAGGCCAGAAAGGCAGGAGAATAACCCAGAGCAAGTCCTAGAATCATGGATCATAGAATGGTTTATCATAGAATCATAAAATCATTAGAGATCGAAAGAGACCTCAAAAGATCATGTAGTCCAATCCCCCTGCCACAGCAGGATCACCTAGACCAAGTTGCACAGGAACAGATCCAGGCAGGTCTGAAACGTCCCCAGAGAAGGAAACTCCACAACATTCCTGGGTGCCTGTTCCAATGCTCCGTCACCCTCACTGTGAAGAAATTCCTTCTGATATTTATATGGAACCTCCTCTGTTCCAGCTTGCACCCACTGCCCCTTGTCCTATCACCAGACAACCTTGAGAAGAGCATGACTCCATCCTCCTGACACCCACCCCTCACGCATTTAGAGACATGAATGATGTCCCCCCTCAGCCTCCTTTTCTCCAAGCTCAAGAGACCCGGCTCCCTCAGCCTTTCCTCATCAGGGAGCAGTTCTACTTCCTTCATCATCTTCGTTGCTCTACACTGGACACCCTCGAACAACTCTATGTCCTTCTTGAACTGAGGGGCTCAGAACTGGACACAGTACTCCAGATGTAGTCTCCCTAGTACACAGTAGAGGAGGAGAAGAACC
>VZRI01004438.1:0-14347 GCA_013397515.1 Upupa epops
CTGGTGCCTTGTAACATGTAGAACAGAAAACAGGTATTTTATTAAGAATAAAAAGTCCCCTTGCTTTTCCCATACCACCACCCTGACGCAGCTTAGCCCCCCCACACAGAAAGCTACAAGTCCTTCCTAGTTGTGAGTAGACTTTAAATAACTGACCAAGTTGCTAATGCCTATTAATTGCTTTATCTAGCCAGTGCTTTTATTCACAGTGCAACGAATGAGATGGTCACCTTATTTCAGCCATTTGTGTAAAAAATGTACTTGGGCTCTAAGTAGAATCCTGCCTGCTCTGAGATTAAGGGAAGAGTTTCCAGTAACTTCAGCTGGAACAGGGTTTAAACTGGCCAATTCTTGTCAGATGACTGATTTCCAGAGGCACTTGTTGACAATTTGTCCATTTAATGTACCTCCAAGCCAAGTTTTACACACTTCATTGTAAACTGTCGTGACAGCGAGCTGAAATGTCACCTTTCCTACACTTCATCCTTAAGCTATTCATACACTCATAACCTAGTTGTTTCTCACTGACTGTTCACCGGTTTTTCTCAAGCCTAATGCTCTATTTCCCTGTATGGTTCCCCATTAGTCTGATTAGGTTTGATGCAGCTCTTCCACCTGTTAAAGCATGAGAAATGCCATATAAGAACCAGTGCTAGACCATCTGATCAGAGCAACACCTCCAGTGCTACAGCAACTACAAAAGTGGAAGCATGCAGTGCAAGGAGCAGCAGCACTAGAGTTCACTGTAGTGAACTCTTCACAGACTGGTGATTGGAAAGCACCTCTGGAGATTATCCAGTCCAAGCCACCACTAAAGCAGGGTCACCCAGAGCAGGTTGCCCACGATCTTGTCAGGTTTAGAATCTCTCCACAAACAGAGACTTCACAAGTTCTCTGAGCAGCCTGTGCCAGGTTTATCATGCGATCATGTTCAGATAGAACTTCCCACGTTCCAGTTCGTGCCCTCTGCCTCTTTGGTCAGTCACTGTCATCATTGAGAAGAGTCTGGCCCCACCCTCCTGACTCCCACCCTTTAGCTATTGATCAGCATTGATAAGCTCCTCTCAGCTGGCTCTTCTTCAGACCAGACACAGGTCTCCCAGCCTTTCCTCATAAAATAAATATTCCTGCCCCTTCAGATCCTTCACAACCCTCTGCTGTACCCTCTCCAGCAGTTCACAATCACATAATCAGAGAATGTGTTGGGCTGGAAGGGACTTTTAAAGGTCATCTAGTCCAAACCCCTTGCAGTGAGCAGGAACATCTTTAACTACATCAGGTTGCTCAGAGTTTGATCAAGCCTGATCCTGAATGCCTTCAGGGATGGAGCTTCTACCACCCCTCTGAACAACCTGTTCCAGTGTTTCATCATCCTCATTGTAAAGCACTTTTTTCTAAGAGCCAATTTAAACCTACCCCGCAGTTCCCTGTCCTTTTTGGACCAGGCAGCCCAGACCTGGACTCAGGGCTCCAGATGTCTCATTACCAGTCCTGTTCACCAACTGGACTAGCAAGTCTAGTCAGATGTGCTGACTCTGCTTATTTGCCCCACAGCAGCAAACGGTCACTGTTGACTCTTGTGCTATCCACAGTAGCTGCACAGTAACTGGAAGAAGAAACACAGGGCATTTACTGAAGCTGGAGGAAAACTTGCTTTGTACTGTTTGTCTGGCCACTGCCAACTGAAGTGATGCATCGCCTCTCATTACAGGATGTACTACCATAACGCACTTGGCAGCTCAGGATAGCATTACATCCATCTCTAAAACCAGCTTCAGATCTACTTTTTTTTATAAAGCAAGTGTCAAGGAAAGCCTTTGCGCTTTGTTTGTGAGCAGCAGACACTAACAGCACCAGTCATGGCTTCATGGGGCACAAAGTCATGATTAGTGTACTCCTTGACATGTACACATTTCTTTTTGTAGGGCTTGGGAAGGTCAAACTAGAGCACTCTTTCCTCATACATGATTATTTCAGAGAGCTACTGCAGGAGGAAACACTTACACACTAAAGAGTCCAGATGTGATACAGGTCTCACTTCGGGATGCTGTGACTGATTTACTACTGCTCTCACCCTAAAATCTATGGTAGTACTGGGACAACAGGTATCCCTAAGGCCATGTATTAAACGGTCTATATAATACAAGGTCATGTGTAAAGGGAACATTAAACTCCCTTCTAGAACTGCAGTTTGCAATTGCATTTGATACTCCTCTCAGGTTTTATGCTGTGCTGGGTTTAACTTCTCAGCTCAACAGCATTTATATAGGGCAGTTTTAATATCAAAGGAAGTCTCCTTTTCAGTAACATTCTCCTATTTCAGAAAGAACCTTTTCAGACACCAAAAATACAGCCTTTATTCACATTATGCAACTTCTAATAGCCTTATTTTGAAGATCATATAGTACAAGAAGCTGAAATAGAATAGCATCTTCTTTTCCAGTGCATAAAAGCCTTCTTCGCTGTAGTGGTTTTACGTGTCCGAAACAAACTAAAATCCCAGTAAGACCATCTATGCACTAAGAACAAATCTGATTTCTTGTGTTGCAGAAACACATCCAGTGACACCTGATCCTTTCAGTAGCTCCTATCATGACTCATCTTTATACGGAACTGTGTCATTAAATTTACAGCCAAGCTCGTTAGCTAAAATCCACTTTTGTGCCTAAATCCAACTGTCTCATCTCCTTAAGCTGAGATCTCAAGGCCACACCATGCACTGACTCCTCTAGAACTAAGGGACTTCAGTTATCGTTTGGGAGTCTCAGCTGACACTACTAAAACTCTGGAGCACCTCTGCTATGGACAGGCTGACAGAAGTGGGGCTGTCCAGCCTGGAAAAGAGAAAGCTCTGAGGGGACCCTAAAGAGCTTTCCAGTCAGTACCTGAAGGGGCTGTGGGAAAGTGGGAGAGGGACTTTTTATGAGTGAATCTAGTGACAGGACAAGAGGGGTGGTTTAAAGCTGAGAGAAGGGAGACTTAGATTAGAATTATGGAAGAAATTTCTCCCTGTGAGGGTGCTGAGGTACTACAACAAGTTGACCAGCAAGGTTGTGGCTACTCCATCCCTGCTCAGAGCAAGGCTGCATGGGCAATCTGGTCTGGTGAGAAATGTCCCTGTCCATGGCAGGGGCCTGAAACTAGATGACCTGAGGTCCCTTCCAACCTAACCCATTCATTCTATGATGCTCTGCTGAACCTATCATTTACCTGTTTTGTCCAGTGTTGCTGAGACTTTCCTTCCTTTTCCCCCCCATATTTTCTCTTCTATGTATCAAATATTCTATACTTGGGTTGGTATCACCTGATGAACCAGCTGTATGAACCTACTGCTGAGTCCAGCCTGCTGGTTACCAAAGCAAGAGGTTTCTTGCAAAAGGACCACATGGCATTTCAAATGACCACAGTACTTGATCTATCGACCAAGGAAACTAAAAATAACATGAAAAAGATCAATGCACATCTTTGCCAACATCTCTCCATATGTCTGATAGCTACTTTCCTTGTGTCTGTTCCTACAGGCTAGAATGAAGGTGGCTGCAGAAACACAAAGTAATGGATAAGAAAGCAACTTCCCTAATCAGCATGGGCAACCTCCATAGAAAACCCTCTTGATGTGGGGTAGAACTTTGCTGTGTGTACCCATGGGGGCAGCAACTCTCCAAGAGCTCCGTTATCTTCTGCGTAACCCCAGTATGGAAAACAATGGTCATCCCCATCTGCCACAGCCCTGCTCTAAAGACATGGCAGCACAGGGGCAAGAATGCCCAAGCAGAAAGAATTGTGTTGTGGAGCTGCGCTGCAACCATGTTCTATTTTTGGAGCCCTACTGGAATGCTTCCAAGACCACCATGACACAATTACTTCACTATGGGTGGTAAACATGTCTGTACTGCTACTGCAAATGTTTCCATACTGTCTGCTGTAAATTCTTTAACCACTTCTTCATTGTAAGGATTCTTGCCACACTATCACTTCATTTCCAGACCCCTCTCTGAATATCCATGTGGCAGAACACAAACAAATCCTTATTTTGCCAAGCAGATGCCATTTAATAGGTGAATCCCACAGGTAAATCAAGGTAATAATCTGATGAGACAAGGCTGCTAAACCATAGTCTTAATTCCTTTCTCCTTTGACCCTTATCACTTAATCAAGCTGCTTCCAATTACAAGGAAATAATGCCTGTAGCTGCTATAGGTAAGACAGGATCAGCAGTGGAAAGACGAGTGCTAAGGGTTAATATCCTTAAAGGGAAGAACTACTTAACCATTTAAAAAAACATACCTAAGCAATACTGCCTTCCTTTAATAAGGCATGATTGAGGTCATGTATGGTATTGCTTGAGAGGCACAAGATTTGAAGTGGTAGACACTGCAGAGGCTCTCTGTGGTACCTACTTAAGATGCTACAGGAAAGGCTTCAAGGACATTAACCCCTCAAATCCAGATACTTACGCCTAAGGAACTGTTAGAACTCTGAATAAGAGCTCTGGCTTTAGGACTTCAAAGAAGAAAAAATCAGGCTGTTATAACAATGTTGACATGTAGGTAACTTCAGGCTCTAATAAATTCAAAGCTTCATTTACTTCATTTTCTGAAGGCTAGTTAAAGAAACCTGTCAAGCATTGAGTGGTGGGATAACAGGAGGGCAGAAACAAGGCATACTGAGCCTTAAACTTGCACATTACTCCAAACTTTACAAAAAACAGCTCATCATCATCAATCCTTCTGTTTATTTCTCTCACAAAAGGGGTCTTACAAGCCTGTTAGGTGCAATGGGAGCATCACAGCTAGTGTGGCCAGCATATGGTTTCAGTCGCTTGTAAGCACTGTTCTCATCCTTATAAAAGTTTATTAAAGGATTTGAGGTTTTGTACTGCAAAACTCCAATGCTCTAGTATGTTTCTCTGCCCAATTCTTATCAGGTAGTAGTTTACCAGCTGCATTTATGCAAAAACCAAAGTGCAGTTAAGACTAGTAGAGATTACTTAGATTAATGGGATCTTAGGCCAGATTTTTGTGCATCAGTTTAAACACACACCACTCAAGGGAGCAGTTCATGCACATTCATCAACACTGGAGTAAGTAAGGTTTACACACACAGGCACTTCCCCCCAAGTGAAGCTGTTTAATAGAGCCACAATAATGTTTTAGTTAACACCAAAATGGTTGGTTAGAGCTAACTTAACTCTAGAATTCTTGTAGCATGGTCTTGACTCTGTGTCAATGAGGGCAATAACGGTTTTCTTGTACAATTCACTTCCTTCTTTTGGAAACATGAAGCCCATGCACCTTACAAGTTGCACAAAATACTGTACTTTATTAGCTAAATCATGTGCATTTAAATTCATACAGGATGTTCAAAAGAGGCACATTTAACACATTCATAGTCTAGGACTCTCCTCCTGTCAGAAGTTTGCAGTGGCTGATGTAGGAACCAACATGTTAATGCCCCAAGATGCTCAGCAATTACAGCTTCTGTATCCCAGTCTCCAGCTGATGCCCTCCCAGGACTGCTGCCATAGTAGTCATTACATTTTAAAAATCATCACAGGCTATTTTTGAACATACAATTCCTTAAGACAAACCACACAATCACTTCGTGTGACTGAAAACTGCCAAACCACCAATACTCCATTACCAAGAGCTCCTTTCATGAGTGTCTATACCTGCTGAGAAACCAGCAGCTATCAGCTGAGCTGCTAGCCAGCCCTTCAGTAAGAAGGGAAAACTTTTTATCACATGAAATGCACAAAGCCAAAGGGAGACAAATTTTAGCTACCTCTAAGTACACAGTACCTCAACAGCACATTAATAATGCACACTACCTCCCTCCCATCACAGGAAGGCTGGGCTCATGCATGAAGGAGTTGCCTTCCAAACACAACCCCTTCCAACCCAATGTCAAACTGTCAAGTGCAACCTCCACTGCAGAGTTTCACCACACTAAATTCCAGTACTATGCTTGAGTTTGGTTCCAAGTTTGCCGATGTACAAGTTTCATTAAGCCTCAACATGCTTAGTTTGTCATTTCTCTTCAAGTAGCAAAGCTGCAGAGGTTAGGATGGAGCCAAAACAGTCCTGGTGTTATAATAAAGCCCTAAGAAAGGCAGCAGGTTGTATAGTTACCTCCTTGCGAGCAAAATCCCTGCCCTAAAACTATGCAACCTACTACCTCTTCCTAGGAGCCCAGTGCTTCCTTTCTGCAGTTCTTCTTAATTAACAGCTGCTCTGGGAAGTCACTTTAGTTTAGCAGCTGCTTTGGCTCTTCTGCCTTGTATGCGTGGGCACATACTGCCAGATTACAGTGTTAGCACAGCAGTTAAACAACTTCAGTGTTCCAGGCTTAAATACTCACCAATGGTTCTGCTGTCACTCTGACCTACTACGCTAACCCTTCCATTCCAACAAGCATTTTCATGGTTTTCTTTGTTACTATGTCAAGATGTCAGCGGTTAGACTGGGTACATCTAGGATGTCAGGAGGAAAAGAACACAGCAAGCTTCAAATGTCTTTGGATAAAAGCAGTGATCACCTCCCCATGAAAAATTACATTTCTGAATCTTAGATGCTCAAACTTTATGCCCAAAAAGGTACGTGGTCAGCTATGGCCACTTCAATGTTGTATGTATGACGTAATTTAAGTCTCACCTGTTAGGTGGAGAAAAATAAGCAGATATATTAATAAAGTTATCCATAAGATTTCTCTCCAACTTCTACCAAGTGGTTGGAGTCACAGAACGTAATGCATTGTAGAAACTGGAGTCTCAAAAACAGTTTACGTGCCAACATTTGAGACACCTACATTTTTACATCCAAAACCAAATTGTTTCCAAATAATTTTTACTCTGGTGTATTCCACTCTGCACTGAGAAACACACTCACTTTCCATGTCCAGCCAGCACTGTGCCACTCACCTTGGAAGAAGAGTCTTATTTGTCCAATGCATCATTTGGGGGTTGCACCATTCACACAGACTCTTACTCCTGCAAATTCTGTCACCAATTACTCTGATACTTTGGAAGTCTAAATTTATTTGACAGATATATCTTTACTCAATGTGCACACGAATGACTGCAAAGGACCGCAGTTAGTTTTACTCCGCAGGGAAGGCAATAGATTGTATAGTTATCTCCTGAACAGGGTAAAATAACTACCCTACAACTATACAATCTACTACCTCACTCTGACAGAGAAGCACATACTTCAGCAAAGAGCTTTAGGAACTAACCACGGTTTCACTCAAAGGGGTATTCGGTACTTCAGTCAACAATGTGAAACAACGCAACAGCTGAAGCATTGGCAATTTGCAGCTGATTTTCATACATACAGGAATCAACGCATTCTGAAGAGACACTGATGTAGAATTAGAAATTTCCTTTTTTAAGCATTAGATAAACCTAAACACAATTACACAGTACAGAAATATTTTTCCTAAAATAAGCATCACAAGTACACAAGTTCAGCAGAATCTGACATTGAGCTTAAAACCAAAACTTCCACTGTTGAATTGCTGCTGCTTTAGGAAAGACAGTAGATTGTATAGTTATCTCCCAGTTGTGGGTATGACCCTAAAACTATACAACCTACTACCTCATCCCACAGCGCAGGCATCTTCAGAGCCAATATAGGTTATGTTGCTTTGGTGAAGACAAGTCAGGGTGGCAGCAGGCAGCATTGACAGTGTAATGTACTGATCACAGGAAAACGCATTCCCCTTGCTCCCCCGCAGCCATGCAATACAGTTATTTAAAAGACAACACTCCCTAATTTAAAGAGTTTTATGAATTGCTTGAGTCTTAATATGTTGCATCTTTAGACAGGGAACAAGTTGTAACAGTCACAGCAACCATGGTCATTAAACTTCTGTTTAAGTGTTTTTTGTGCTCCACAGATGTAACCTGTCATCTGAAATGAGAAGAAAAGTCTATCACAAACAGTGTAAGCAGATGTTGTTTCCTCCATAACTTTTTAATAGTTAAAAATAATAAAACAAATCACAGCTATGCAACCAATTAACATGGGTTACTAGGAGGCTTTAACATTTATCATTCTGATTTAATAAATATTACATGTAGAGATGTTTTCAGCTATCCTACCAGTTAAGAGCTTAAAAAAAATCATGCACCATCAAAAGCAGAATTTGGTGCTGCTCCTGTTCAAGTTCTGAGCACAGGGACTGTTATTATAAGCTAAACTCATTAAGATTACAGTCTATAACCTGACATTTAATTGCTAAATTGTCTTATATAAGGTCAATTAAAATGTACATTGTTTTCAGACCAGAAACAAGTGCGTTTCTCCAACTGCTCCAGATACAATCTTAAAGCCAATCCTTACACTACCACAGCTTGACATGATCTTGGAAGTATAAACAGTCTTAGACTATTGAAAGCAAAATACTTGCCAGCCAGAAGTGTGACTTACAATCTGCTTCTTATCAAGGACATCTCAAGAGCAGAGCTGTAGAGAAAAACTGCTTGTGGTGTCAACAGAATTTATAAGACAGTTCTAAATGTTTACAGACACTATGTTTTTAAAACATGAAATGTGTTTCACTCAGACTTCATCCCCATTCTAAACTGACATTTTTAGATCACTCTTCAAACAGCCTTGATAGAATAATAACACCCTAATGCATGGTCACATCCTTGCCAAAAGACACAACGTGTGATCCTGCTCATTTGTGTACAAAAGGATGACATTATTCCTTGAATAGAGGGAAAAAAGTGCTTTCCAATACCCTCAACACTTCCCTCAAAAATCTTTATATAAATATTGGCAAATCACTTCTAAAATCTTGCTTGCAACGGGTACAAATCTTGTCATTTGCTTTTGCTAACTCATGCGCCTACCAGAACATGCACTGTAGCATTCAGAGGTGCACACAAGCGGTTGGTCCTAACACCCAAACCATAAATATATTACAACAGTAGCACTGGAACAAAGTCAAACCATTCAGCAGCACTGGTACACGTCACATCCCTGTGAATTAGTGCAGGCAGAGGTCCTACTGTCAGGAGGGAAGCCAATAGACCCTGTCACTGCATCCAAACCTTCAACAGCTGAACAGAAGTCGTGTCAAGCACCCATTTCTCAATAGGTCTGTGAGTCCAGCTGCAGAGAGCACCAGCTTGGAATCTTTAGTTTCTAACTTAGCAATTTGACAAAGTTAACAAAGCCCCAGACGTTCAGTTTTGGAAGGAACTGTAAGAAGAAGCTGCTAATTCTGAGATGTACCAAAAATGAAAGCCTGAAGGACCGACTGTAATAAACCTAGAAAGAACTAGAGCTTTCAGGAAAAAAAAAATCATAAACCCACTCAACCCGAGATGTATCAAACAAGCAACTTTTCTCTTCCTTTCCTCTGACAGTATCACTTCTTAATTTAGTTCTGTTACTGGTAATTATAAAACAATCCCTACTTCCATCACTAGATTTTGCTCTTTGGTACTTACAGCACCTCACTCCGTAAGAATCTGTTTCTTTTCATCTTCCTGCAACAAGAGCCCTTAGAATCATCAAATCATCAAAGATCAAAAGGGACCTCAAAAAATTATCTAGTCCAATCCCCCTGCCATAGCACAATCACCCAGACCAAGCCCAGGCAGGTTTCCAAACCCACCCCCCATCCCCGGTAGGTAGCCCTTACAGTGCCCTGGTCACCCTCACTGGTATGTAATACAGGTCTGGATGGACCGTTACTTAAGCTAATGTCCTCAGCAAGACATTTCTTTCACTCACTGCCCTGTGGCTCAGCTGGTCTGAAATAACCAAGTGTTCACCGGACATTAGGAAAAATCCGGTTCTGTCACAAATACACTTTAGGAAAGAGCATCCAGTAGCCTTTTCCTAACTATTGCAGAGAAGCAACTGTACTGTTTTTACCCCACTCAGGCATCACTCTTAAATCCGGTTAAATACTAGAAGGGTCAAAGATTACAAAAATTAATTTTTTTGTCAAAATATTTTGGAAAAAATTCAAGATAGCTTCAGCCAGTTTTGGTTCTCCTACATAGCAGTGGCAGAGCTTCACCTGTTAGGACTCTGCTTTGTACTAGTCCTGTGGTTTGGAAAGTTCCTAACTAGTGGGTTCTTTCTAACAGGTTAAGTTACAACATCCTTTTACAAAATGCTATGTACCAGTTCTCCCCTGAGGCCTGCTGCGCACTGCTCCTACAGCAGCATGAATCAAGGCTTTTCTGGCAGATGCAGCAGCTTGATGGGCAGCAAGCCTGATAAATTATACTCCTGGCACAGCACTCTACCGATCTGGTATGTTGTCATCTCCAAACGAATGTGCTAGAGCACACATCCCTGATACTAAAGTCACCATAACAATTATCTCATGCCTTATTACAACACAAGAGTTTCAGGGTTATCTATCTCTCTCCTACAGCAATAAATAGTGAAGACTACAAGATGACTTTAAACTTTTAGGACACGTACAGTTAATTTGCTTTCCTTGTTGAAATCAGAGTTCCAAGTGCTATTTTTCCAGTAGCCATGTGTTTGTATTACAAAATCCCCAAAGCAGTGCAAGTGAAGAAAACAACTCTGTAATTGTGGAACCATGTAAACTCCACACAGCGCTTGCAAAGATCACTGCCAAATTCAACTCCACTGAGGCCTCCACAGCCTTAGACTCACCACACGATGGAGCTCCAGGCTTCACAATACCAGCATCAACATCAGTTCCTCACGGTTTCACCCTTGATTTCAGCAGCACTCTCTGCACTGGAACCCCACTTCCTGACTCCCACAGACTTTTCCAAAGAGATCAGAAAAATGACATGTCTACCAACACTGAAGTTTCAGAGTAGATTCAACTTTTCTATATTCACAGCTGGATTTTATCTTCCCTTGTATAATAACAACTTGCTCCTAATTTGTTCCTAAGCGAAGTGCTATCATGCAACAACTGCGTGATGGCCAAGAGATTAAGCCCAGTCAACACGGATTTAGGCAGGGTAGGTCTTGCTTGACTAAAGTGATCTCCTTTTATGATCAAGTAACTCGACTGGTCGATGAGAGGAAGGCTGTGGATGTAGTGTACCTGGATTTCAGTAAAGCAGTCTGGATGAAGTGCTGAGTGGCATGATCTAGATGTTAGGCTTATTTGGTTTATTTGGATTTAGGTTGGACTGGATGATCTTCAAGGTCTTTTTCAACCTTATCATTACTGTGAAGTATTAGAATATAAATGGGTTCTAGCACTCTGAAATTTCCTTCAGCTACCTGCAAGTTTAAAAGCCCTGAAAGATTCTAAACAGTACTGGAAAAAAAGTCTCCAGAATTTATATGATTTTGTTGAATAGCACATAGTGGAACCTGAGTACTCTTAAGGTAATCTCCTACTCAGGGGGAAAAAAGGTCAAATGATAATAGAAATCTTTGTTACTCTGCTGAAGAAACAAAATGTGTATTTGCAGATGTAACACAAGTGTCCTTTCCTTCTTCATGATCCTAGAAGACAAAGGCTTTACTGTCCCAGTTATTTTGCCCACCTAAAACCGAGTTGCAGAAGGAATAATTCCTACACAAACAGCTTTACTGACACCTACTATGCACAGTGTGGAGACTGATAAATTAACACGAGGGATAAAACACTGTAGTATGGCCTCTGAGAAAGATCATAAGGCAGCCATGACTCTCCTCAAAGCTTGTTCTCCGAAAGTAATATTTCACTCTAGTGCTTAAATTCAGCTTTAGAAATTTAGCAGATAAAATTAAGCACTACAGAAAAGTCAAAACTGTAAATTAAGAACCTGTGTGAAGATTAAGACTAAATAGATGAGAATGGGTTAGTTCTGTCTGGTATATTTTGGTATTTCTGGGGGGTTTGGTTGTTTTTTACTTTGTGCTAAGCAAACTCGCCTACACTCAAAGCAGGCACTAACCAAGGTAGCAGAAATTCTTTCATGGACATGTAACACTTGCCAGCTGAAGCACAGGCAAAGTCTCAAGTCCCAAAACCTTAAGATGTAATAACTCTATTTAGGCAATGCTTGTTCATTCAGCAGCAACAATCTGGAACTGTGTAAATCACACTGTGACACTTGTTTCAGCTGGTAAATTTCACATGGACTAGTAGAGGAGAACAAGCAGTTTCAGTGCACAACACTACATAAATTTATATAAGCACTTTAAAGCCTGAGCAGTACCCAAGTCTACACAACTGGAAGGGAAATGTGTCCACTATGGTACTTCCTGGCATCATTCAGACAGCAGGGTAAGCCTAATGCCAAGGAGCGTCACCAATAGCGTATTTATCTACCATCTCAATAGGAAATACCAAAATTTTGGCAGGAAATCTCTATCTCGTTAGCATTTAATTGCTTTAACACAAAGTGTGCTGGTTTCATGGAACATTATTTAATGCAACATTAATCATTACAGCTCCATCACACTGTGAGTTTGGTTTTGACTTATTTTTTTAAGCTATTGAGTTCTATATTGAACACAAATATCCACAATCCAGTGCACAAAATAGAAGTCAGTACTGCCCACTCATGCACATCTCCTGTGAGAAAGAGTGTGATCATAATTAATATTTTCTGCCATGAACAAAGAAGCCAAGTAACATAAACCCTAGCATCCTCCTTTACACATGGTCTGTATGAATACAAATCCCAGCCATTAGACTACACGTTGTACGGAACCTGCACAGAAATTTAACAAATTTTCACAAATCCTTTTTGAATATTCACAAGTCCTTTTGAATACTGCCTGTCACCAAAGCCAGCAAAGGAATTCATAGGTGAGCACACTTCAGCTGAGCTACAGCCTCACACAGAACAAAAACCTCAGCACAATTCTCAAGGGAAACCATCGTTTTGGTTGTTCCTGCTTCCAACAGGAACGTGCATTTGCTCATCAAAACACAAATGTGTATTTCTTTACTAGAGCTGCCTCTCTTGGAGCATGTCACTCATAAGCATAAAGTATTTGTGCTAATACAGTAACTACAAAACCAGCACAACTACAAAAAGATGAAACTATTTCCAAGAATGCCATTTTTTGTTATTAGCTGGCAACAGAGTTTATCAGAAATAAAATTAAATAAAGACAGTTTGTTAGTAGCAATAAAAAAAACACCAAAGCCAGCAATATGATGTTTGTTCCAAGCTCTCTTGTACCAAGTCTTACAACACAAAGTAACTTGCTAGCAAAACCTCTGTGAATTGAGGTTGCATTTCAGATCAACTGAGGTATCCTTGGTGAAAACCTCAGTTAAAAATACTATAGTCAACAGTTTTGTATTCAAAATATCACAGCACAGATATCTAGAAAGTCCCTTTTCATGAACCTAACTATTATAGGAAAAGAAAATACTCCCACATACATTATTTCATGCTGGCTACATCACTATAAAGAAATCTTTGGGTACGTTCAGGCTATTTAGCACCTGAGTATTGGTGGGAACTGAACACATCAAATCAAACAATAAGACCCACATCAGTAAATATCCATTTACCCACTTGAAACATTAGGAAGAAGATTCCCTTTTTCAGTATTAAGTTTAAGAAACTAACTGCTGTTTTGGACAGATTCATTTTCCTTAAATGACCCCACAGATTATATTTGATCCATTGCTACAATCAAGCATCTTTCTCTAAGATTTTTAAGGGAGGCTATTTATTCATTCAAGTTAAGATATGAATAACTGCCAGAAAACTGCCTGCGCAAGCTAGCACAATTAAAAGAGGATCACAGACATCAAGAGAAAAGGCAACTTTATAAATAATGATTATCATTACATTGAGCACTAGGTTGGATTTCTACTTCTACAAGAAATAAGTCACCAAAATATAACTGGATTGAGTAATGTTCTACTCTAAAAACTGCTCTGTCTCATGTCACTGGTAATCGAGGGCAGGTTCTACACTGTGCTGCAATCCTGAAATGACTTAAGCATTGGGTTTCAATCAGCAGTGTTCACTGACGCACACCAAAGCCAAGCCTAAGGCAGTGGATCCCTCACATCGCTGAGTGTTGGCACCACGTTCACTTGCAAGAGAAGGAACGTTTCAAGTGGTCTTTTCTTCAACTTCAGCAGTCTCGGTTTTGAAATCAACCGTTCCTATACCGCATCATCCCTTACCAGCCCAACTCGTAGTCTTTAAGTCCTTCCCTTCCCGCCCCTGTCGCCCCTCTGCCTTCCTCTCCCTTCCCGCCCCTCTACGTGCTTGCCCGACACCAGGCCCTCCGTCCTCCGCTCCCCGCCGCAGGTCAGCGCTCCCCCGTGCTCAAGGCGGCCCCGAGAAGTAGGAAGGGTGCAAGGCTGGTGACGCCAGTTTTGGACCCCTCAGGTACCCCCGCAGTCCCGGTATGGAGGGATGGAG
>VZRI01004438.1:14360-38805 GCA_013397515.1 Upupa epops
GGGGGGTAGCAGGGGCCTCCCTGCCTGCGGCCAAGGTCTCCCCTGCCCACACACAGGAGCGCGGAAGTGACGTGCCCAGGCGCTGACGGCATCCGCTGCCTATCCCCGGCAGCCGGTGGGACCAGACTACCAATACGGAGCACTCGAAGGNAAGCCCCCCCATCCTCGACACCAGCGGCCCCGCTCCCGCCTCTCATCCGGCTCGGCCCGCAGCCACTGACTCCCGCCGCAGCACAGGCTGCTGGCCGCTCCCCACATCGAGAACAGGCCCTGGCCCGACCTTGGGGGCGGTGAAAAGCCCCCCCATCCTCGACACCAGCGGCCCCGCTCCCGCCTCTCATCCGGCTCGGCCCGCAGCCACTGACTCCCGCCGCAGCACAGGCTGCTGGCCGCTCCCCACATCGAGAACAGGCCCTGGCCCGCAGCAGAAACCCGGCCCAGCGCCCCACCCACGGCTTCAGAAAGCCAGGCGCGCTCCAACCCCCATCAGCTGTTCGCCCCCCACCTCGGTTACCACAAGGGATGGAGAGGCCCTGCGGAGACCGAACCCACCACCCTATTACCTGCCGCAGGGTGACCCGAAGCCGCGCCAGGACCCGGATGGAGTCGCGGCCGCTCCTGCCGCCGTTCGCCGCGCGGGACCACGGGAAGGCGCGACGCGCCCCACACCCCATTGGCTAGCGGGAGCCAAACTCCGCCGACAGGAGCGGCGGGCGAGGAAGGCCAACCATCAATCATCTACCGTTTCTCATGTCTATTGGGTGTGAGGCGGGCGGCACAGCCTCCACCTGGGCCTCTCTGTTCTCATTGGACAGCTGGAAAAAGTGCCCGCCCTCCGCCGCCATTAATTTCGGGCGTCCGGGGGGCAGCCCAAAATGGTGTCGTCTGCGGGCGTGCAGCGGCTCGCCTGATCAGGATTGTTCCCGCAGTCACCTTCCTTGGCGGAGCTCGGTGGCAGCTGTCCGATAGGGCCCGGCTTGTCCCCTTGAGACAGGCGTTGCCAGGTGGGGTTCGGTGCCAGCTCAGTGTTTCCATTTTCGCCTCCCTAGTCTTGTGGCCCCAGTAGACTGGCTGAGGGGGTCACTAAGCAGGGCGGGGCCCGGTCCGTTTCCGTGGGGGCACCAGTATAGGTACAGGTCTCCAACTAGACTGCACCACCGATCACAATTCTCTGCCACCAGACCGTTCAGAGTGCACCTCATTGTCCTCTTCTAGGAGGATGTGATAGGAGGTTCTGTCACAAGCATTCCTTAAGTCGTAGTAACATCCACTGCCTTTCCCTCATCTGCCCAGCCATTCACCCCATCACAACTGGCTATCAGACTGGTCAGGAATGATTTCCGTTTGGTTAATAGATGCTGACTGTTCACAATAACATTTGTTTCCTACATGCTTTTAAGAGATGACCTTCAGAACAAGCTGTTTCATCCCCTTTCCAGGGATGGAGGTAGGGTTGACTGGTCCATTACCTAGATCCTCCTGCCCCTTTTGAAGACTGGAGTGACGCTGATTTTTTTTCCTCCAGTGCACAGGCAATTCTCTTGTTACCCAGGACCTTTCAAAGATGGGATGTGGCCTGGCAATACCATCTGCCAGTTCCCTCAGCATTCATGGGTGCATCCCATTGGGGCCTGTGGATTTGTGGGTGTCCAGTTTGCCTAAATGGTCTCTAAGTTAATCCCCCTCAAGTGAGGGAATGTCTGCCTTTCTGCAGACATTCTCTTACCCTCAGGAACCAGGATTTCAGTATTAGGGCAAAAAATGTTTGTCAGGTGTTTGCCAGTTACAACTGAGAAGTACTTACAGCTCTTGCACTCCCACTATAAGTCACAAGATGGGGTATGAAGACCCAGAATGAGGATTGGCTAAGAAACACGATCAATTGTAAAGCATAATTACATTTTATTTTGCAGAGGCACTGCAGTAGTTACTGCTACTGCACAGGACACCAGTTTGCTAGTTTACAGGCTGAGCTGTCAAAGAGAAGGGATTTGTGTCTTTGAATTGTTACTATTTGTGTTGCATGTGAAATATGTTACAGTAAGTATGTTCTAGTTGTCAAGGATGTGTGCTGATTCACTTATGTAATAAACCTTCAATCCATAAAGAGGGAAACAACAGAGAGCAAGCATCTTTTTTAGTCAGAACCCTAGACAATACCTAATTTAAATGAGAAAGCAAGGATCTGTGCTTCCTTCTAGATTACAAGGGACACAATGACTATCCAGCTTCTAGGCTGGATGGTGGCTTGGAGTCCCTGGGGGCATCCAGGAGGTGAGTTCTCACAATCCCATTCCTTGAAAGGATCAACGCTGACAATGTTAGCGTCAGGACAAACACATAACCACCGGAATGGTTATATGAGGTGCTTTATGGAGGCACCAGGAATCAAGGGTACCCACCCAAATCTGATTCCAGCTTTGCCACCTCACGTCCACAATTTGTAACATAAAAAGTTAAATGATTAATACATATTCAACATGGGTTGTTACACTAACTAATTAATATGTATTAAGGATTACTTCATCAGTTCGTTACAGCATCAGTCTCTTCTGCGCTTGCATATCCCCTTTTGTTGGTCGTCGGTGGTCATCCTGGTGAAGTAAGCATCCTTCTCAGATGAAACAAGAAGCCCTCTTTATTCTGTCCTTTTCACCCCTCCACCCCTTAGACCCAACCACTATGTGGACGCAGCATTCTTTTATCTTCACTCCGCTATCTGGCTTAGCTCAAACCCAGGTGCTACCCAGGCAGAGCCCCACAGTACATTCTTTTCTATATCTGTTAGCTATCCAGGGCTAGTTTCTGCTGCTAAAGCTACAACACTCTAACATACATATAAAGGCCCTCTACTAATTTACAATAATTTCTATTCATAAAATTTTGCCTTTTCCAACAACAATGCAGCCAAAGCTCACTGCTCTGCAATTTTCCTGCAGATATTCCCATCAGTTGAGGAATGCCCAAATTCTGGGCCTGTTCTAGGTGACTGCATTGAGCCAGAGTGTAAAAGTGATCTAGCATCCTGGATGAGTATCAGGACTGAGATTCCAGAAGATGTCAGGGGCAAGTGTCATATCCTGATCATTAACTCAGGCCATCTGAGAGTGACTCAGGCTCATGGATTGACATGAGGTTGAATTAAGGAGATCTATACCACAGGACCACATAAAAGTCAAAGTTTACTGAAATTATCAGATTCAGAACTCAGAAGGCATAGAAACCACTCAGTTACTAGATGCCCAACTCAAAGAGAGTGAAAAGGGGAAAGGAAAAGATGGTTAAGAGGTCAGATTGGTTACAGATGATGATCTGTAAATTTCTTCTCCAGCTCCTCTGCTCAATGCTCGAGCTTGGCCCCGCTGGCATTGCAGGGATGAGTAGTCTGTCTGCTGACCTCATGGCCTAAGCACTAGTTCTCTGTCTGAAATAGAACCAAATACTTTCTGTTAAGGTCTGATAAGAAAGGATGGACATCAAAGAGCAGCACTATCCCCAGAACAACGGGAAATAGTAGAAGAAATCCTGGATGAAAGGAGGTGGGTCTATTTCACCCTGTCAGATTGGGCAGGGTCTTAGAAGGAACCTCCTTATCCTGCTGCATCCTCTGTGCTTGAGCCATGCTGAGGCTTTACTTGTCATCTCTGCTTTTGGACTGGGCAAAACATCCCTGTAGACAAACTCACCCAAGAAGGCTCCAGTACCAAGAAGTCTTGCTGGGGTCCCTCTGCCCTCCTGACTTGTGTCTGATGGGACACCCTGAGAGCCTTCTAGCTATAGTGCTGTGGGAAGGCTCTG
The DNA here is from genome assembly GCA_013397515.1 of Upupa epops. NCBI lineage: Eukaryota > Metazoa > Chordata > Aves > Bucerotiformes > Upupidae > Upupa > Upupa epops. Next base: position 18,159 of record VZRI01004438.1, read on the forward strand.
ATCCAGACTGGCTGGCATTGGTGGTGTGGCTGAGCTCCCAGCTTTCCTGGAGGCTGTAAAGCAAAACAAATGCCCCTCTGAACTCTGCCACACCATCCCTCACACCTCGCCTGGTACCACTCAAAAACACTTAAAAGCAGCTTGACTGGACCTCTCGACACCGTAATGTATGGCAGGACTGAGGCCCAGGGCCGGGCCTGGCCTGAGCAGAGACAACTCAGGGGGACCCAGCTCCTCCGGTGCCTCCTGCTCTGCCAAAGAACTAATCACCCAGGAAAACTCTGCCGCCACCCAGGACCAACTTCTTCATCGGCGGAAGCTGCCCCGGAGACCCAGGAGAGCGCAGGAAAGCCGAGCTGATCCTCCCACACACCCACACCCCCCCTCCCCGCCCTCCGCGCATGCGCCCGGTGGCGTTTCCCCGTGCTGGGAGCTGCGGAGCGGTGGCGGGAGGCCGCGGGAGCCAGGTGGGTCGAGGCCCTCCCACCGCCGCCCTCCGGAGCGCCGCGCCCTGCTCGCCCCTTTCCCAACACCCCTTCTCGCCCGAGCGGTCCACCAGGGCTGCCCCGGGGCCTCCACTATCCCTGTGTCGCTCCTGTCGCCATTTCAGCGGGGCCCTGCCGAGCCTAGCCGCAATCTCAGCCGCAGGCCTCGGCCTTTTAACTAGTCCAGACTTTTAAGTTATTTCCCCGCTATTAGGGCTTTTCTGCTTTTTTGTTGTTAGAGAGAGCACCGTGCCTGTGCAGTAATTAACTCCCAGAGAACCCATACAAGATGAATTCACTGTGTTTACATGCAGCTTGAAAAGCCTCTTTCCATTTCTCATTTCCATCAGGAGGTTGTGTGAAGGCTCCACGGAGCTGCCTGTGTAGAGCAAGATGAAAATAGAGGCAGCCCTCAGGGCCAGATGATCTAAGAACATCATCTCAGAGACCTAATTAGCAGTATAATTCTGTCTCAATTGGTGAGTGCTGGGGTGGCAGTGTGAACCTATCTGAATATCTGAACCTATCTGAATAGAGGTTCTTCAAGAGTGCAAGTGCTCATAACTTGAGGTAAACCCAGTGATACCATCACAAGTAGTTTCTTATAATAGGGGTAAAACTGCATGTGAAAGGAGATGTCAGTAGCAATCTGACATGGTGAAACTAGTGCCTAGGAAGGAACGTGCAAGAGTGCAAGTGCTCAGGTAAGGTACCAGATTGCTTGTAACTTCTAGCAATAGCCAGCAGATCCAGCCCTAGTACCTTGTGAAGAGTGTAGTCTGCTGGCTTATGTTAATTTCTTTCTGATAATTCACATGTAAAGACACACTTGTTTACAGAGGCTCTGTTCATGTAGTTAAGGGTGAATTTATTATCTACTACTGCAGGTGACTCAAAGGGTCCCTGGTTGGGTATTTTCTGGCCATTCTATGGAGGCTGCTTTGCTCACAGCTATCCCAGAGCTGGATAACTGGTGGTAAAGATTTTTGAACCTCAAGCACCTCCTGGCTGCGTGCAGGCCTGTGACCCCTCCGCTGTCTGCCTTGACACACTGATTTCCCACTCCTTTCTGAGGCACAGTCCCTAGACTAGATTTTCTGTTTCTTTCTGAAACAAGGTTCAGGCTCTGGAATTACCTAAACAAATATACAGCAAAGCCCAGATTACTTCCAACCTTGTTTTCTGTGGGTTTTTTTTCAAGAACATATATACAATTGTATAGTATATATTTATGTATACTCTATATAGTATATATAAATACATATAGTATAAATATATATAGTGTGTATATATATATACTATAAATATATACTTTACACAAGTACTTACTCATGGGTAGCTTGTTATTGTTGAAAATATGAAAAATGCATAGAAATGTACCCATTTCCTCAGTTTTCTCTCCACTCTAGTTTTTTTCTGGACTTAATCCTATTACAGGAACATGAGGGGTGTGGATCTACCTACAGTTCTTCATCTCTGCCCACTTTCAGTTCCTCTTGGCCTCTTTGATTTTTCACTCTGAGCTTGACTATTTTCTCCCTTGGCAAAAAGTACATAGTAAAATGCCTTAAACGACTGCCTACCTTAGGGCTACTTCATTTTCTTTAGCATTATCTCCTTCCCTTTACCTAGGCTCCCATTCTTTAACAGCAAAGTTTTATTGTGCATAAAATCACCAGCTGTTCTACACACCCACAGCAGGTCCAATGTCTCTTAGAAATTATGCACACATTAAATGGTGCTTTTGCAAAGGTCTCTCATTTTTGTATTCATATCTTGTGATTTTGATTTAATTTTAAAGCCAGTGATTACAATCAGGTTATAGACTGTTTTCATAGCATTGTAGTCATCCTGTGCATCCATTAAGTGACCTGGAAGTAGTACTTGATAAAAATCTCCCAGTTTAGAGCTCTTTTGAATGGAAATCTCCATGTTACTGTGCTGCTTATACCAAACACCTTACTACATTTCTGTTTCATCATTTATTGGCAATTTTAGCTGACAGTGGAACAAAGAGGAGAAGAGACACTGTTGGAAGAACATATAGTGAAGGAAGTGGGCTGATGCTCTGGGATCTCATTGAGCTGCTGCACATGTACGTTTATCTCACAATTGTAACACTTGGCTTAGTAGACATCTATCAAAGATAGGCTTTGACCCTGCTTTTATGATTGATTTGCAGTGGTCCCGTGTTATGCTTAAGGGACAGAAATATATCTTTTTAAATACTAAAAGTGAAACTTACAAGAATTCTTTAATAACATTTTGTGCGGTTCTAAAGTTAAACAAAACTAAAATATTATCTGCAGTTTTTTCAATACAAGTTGAAAATAAAGCAATATTGATTTTTCTTATCCAAACTATAAGAGCAAAAAGCAAAAGGTGAAGCTGGAAATGTCTAAAAGCCAGCCAGGAACCTAAATACATCCTTTGTACTAAAATGAAATTAACCATAGATCAGGTTTTAGTAAACTTTTCAGTTGTAGGATAGCCTGAGGTTTTGATTCTGTCTATGTACCAATTAAATCTGTGCAATCTAAGCAGTGGTCAAACAATTTAGCAGTGCCCAGGTCACTGTGAGGCAATTTAGCCAGTGTTCTACAGGCCTAAGCTGATAAATAGTATCTAAGGTCATGGCATGTGCCACTCTGTGAAGTGGGCTGTAAAGTGGCCCTGAGGTAGCTCAGGCAGTGCGAGAGAAATAAGCTGTCAGAGGCCTAATGATCCAGTGCTACTTAATCTGAAAGGCTTGTTAGTGTCTTTAAATTGTAACGAGTTCAACAGAATTTTCCAGAGGATTTGGGATTCTTCACTTGGTTGGAATAAGAAAATGCCAAGCCTAGAGCATTAATTAGTCACTAGTATCCCACCTACTCTGTGTATTCTTTCCTTGGAAATAGCAAATTAGCTCAACCTAGTAACTCCCCCAAAAAGTCATCCTTGCCACAAAGCCTTGTGTGATGATGCTGTAGCCTGTTTCAACAAACTTCTTTGGCACCAATTCCTGGAACTTGCTAAACTTAGAAGATCACTAGAAAAAAATAATTCTTTGGTTGAACAGACTGCCACTAATATCAAAGAGTACAAATGTCAGGACAGACAGAAGGGGCAGCCCTGCAAATCTCTAACACGTGAAAAACTGATACAGCAAAGCAACAAGCTATTGCACCAAGAAACCAAACAATCCAAGAGTTAACCCCATGGGTAAATAGTGTACTGTATTATACATCTGAAAATGAACACTAAGTATGTCAGTGTCAGCTTCTCTAATGTCAACATTTAGAACTTTCCCCAAATGTGTGTGCTTATGTTAAGAATTGCATTTAAATAATTTTCCTTTATTATCTGAAGCTGTTCTTTGTGCTTTAACCTGCTAAAAAAGAATAATGCTAATTCCCATGGTTTTGTCCTACAAAACTTTTTACCAGGTGCTTCATTTGTTTAACACATTTTGTGTCCGCTGACACTTGAACAGCACATGTGTCTCTTTACTGGTAATTACCAGCACTCTTCTGGGCCCCTAAAGCAGCAATATGCTTTGGTTACTGCTTGGAGTGACAAACACCAAAGTGAAGGGTGGTGAACTGGGCTACTGGAGGCAATTAGGCAGTTTGCCAATTCTTGCCACACAGTGGATCAGTCAGTGTTTCATAGGTTTGAGGCCCTCCAGTTCCACCTGAAGGCTGGGGAAGCTGCAGTCACTTGGCACTTTTGGAACTGACACTTCTACCAACAGAGGAAAGAAAGAGGTGCAGCACAGGATTTGAAGCTCCACAGTTAATGTTTTGGTGTGTTTCTCAAACCTCCATAGAAATCTTTTGAAGCCCCACTTTATACTTAAGGGGTTTATTTTTTTGCGCCAACACCCATGCACACAATGAAAATGATACTTGCTGCTTATAAAAGTGACTAGTAAGAAAGTCTGTGTGTGATTTTAAGGACTGCTTTGTTCATTTGTCTCTGTTCTAAGTAAATCTATTTTTTTCTGTAGAAAAGCATTTGCGTTCTTCTTTCTTCTGATTTCTATTTGCAGTATTCAGAAAAAAAACAACTACACAACAATTCCTGAAAATTAATCAAACAACATAGGCCTGTTACACACTTCATCACTCTACTGGCCAAACTTAGGGCAGGCATTTAGCTGAGATGCTCTTTCTGGAATTACTAAGGTTATTGGACTGAGCCTGGAGTTGTCTCCTGTAGCTTGCTGTCCTCACTCATTTGAATTATGCACATACCCTGTCCACACAAGCTTACAGAAATACTTTGTTTCTAAATAATTGGTAGGCATTTTTAATAATGAGCAGGGAGTAGTGATTAAAAAGTCCCTAACATTCATTAAGAAGGCAAGTGATAAAATTAGATGAAAGACCATCAGGTAATATTTAGTGGCTGAGAATTCATTCAGTAGGACAGCAGAAGATATTGTATCCTAATTTATTTAGCTTGCTTCATTGATTTTTCTAGTATTTAGCTAAATAGATGAAGCCTTTGCTTTGGTTTTAGTAGGTTATGTTAACCTGAATGTACTTCTGTTATGGTTTTGAGAGACTGTTTCTAATGTGGTTCATTTCTGTAAATACTTCAAGAATATTCTATGCTTTATTGTCTGAGAAAAAACCAAGTTTTTTTCAGGTTGTATCCACAGATAAAAAGGAAACTTTCATGTCTGATTTGTTTCTTGCACTGCTTCAAAATCAGTGCATCACTTTAACTAACTCCACAAATCTCTGGTTAATCTAACTCCACAAATTCTCTGTAGCTACATGCTTAGTGGTCTGACGCATCTGCACAGGCACACATATGTCTTGTGGAGGTGAGCAGGAAACAAAATGATGGAAAATAAGGTTATCAAAATGTAAAGTTGGTGTGGCCTGCTTGTCTCAATCCCTTTAAAATATAGGCAGAGACAGAAAGCAGTTTATGGGGTGATTATCTGCATAGTCCCTAAGGCACTCCTTGTACAGATTTAAGTTTCTTACCTTAAGAAAAGACAGTTACTGGCTCCTCCCAGATTACCATCATGAATCCAGTTAACTACAGGAAATACTGTGACCGCATCATTCAGTTTCTCTCCTGTAAATTGTGAGTTGTTACAAGATATTTGCTGTGGTCAGTACTGAACAATGAAGGGATCAACAATCACGTATTCCTTTTGCAGTGTAACAGGTAAGGTGTTGAACTGAAATTCTTGAGACTCTTATTAAAACTCATGTGAATTTACTGTGGTTTTGGCTGTAAGCATTTAAAAACCATTAATTTTATATAATCTTGCAGAGTTGATTTATAAACTTTTCCACTTCTGAATGCTGATAAAATGTGTTACTGACAGTATTTTGTTCTTTTGTATGTAGTCACAGTCCTACAAATCTGATAGTCTCTTAGTAAACACAGAATTCATGATCAGGATCTGAGTCACCAGTTTTGTTTGCAGAACAGTTAATATATTCGTTTTACACCATCTTCTTCATAATTCTCAGTAGAAATTACTGGCTGCCAGCCTGTCAAGATAGTTTTAAATGAATTCTGTTAACTAGTAGGTTAACACTAGCACAGAAAGCTAAGGTGACTTAAATAACATGAATCAGGTCAATCAGTAGACCTGTCCATCACCTTAGCATGCAGTTCCTTGCTATTTATGTCAGAAAATCTATTAATAGCAATACTGAATAACCAGACCAACTCCTACAGAATCTTCTAATGAATTATATTCTTTTGTCTCTTTTGCATGTGAAAGCAATTGCAGTCCTTTTTAAATAGCAAACTTAAGATTAAAAGACTTTCACCTTTTACTAAGATGGAGAGGTATTTTTTTCCCCTTGGGGAAAAAACCACACCAAAATAACAAACCAGTTCAGGTTGTGGCACAAATGAAATCACTAGAGTTTTACAACAGTTCTAGTGTCATGTTTGTAAATTTCGTATAACTAATACTACTAAACTCTATGAAAATTTGTTTAAATGATTTCTGTGTCCTCCCTCTGTCCTGTCTCTGCAATGTATTTGGTGTTTGTTTATGGGTATTAAAACAAGTAAGGCTGGGGAACTGAGCTGTATGCCAACTGAGACATGTGCTCAATGCCACAACTGACTCTAAGACTTGTATATCTGCTTGTAGTAAGCTTTTTACTGATTACACTAGAAAAACAACCTCTGCATTTTGCTTAATTATTCATAATCAAGTTTAGCAAAACCTGTCTATCTACAGTTTTGCCAGTACTTTAGAAAGAAATGCTTCCTTATTCCTGGCAATGTTTAGAATTATATGGTCTGTTGATATTTAAAACACTATTTCATTTGCCAGTGTTTCCTGCAGAAGCGACTGACTGGCTCAGCAAATTCAGAGTTTTCTGTTGAAAACACTGATGTTCTGCCTGTCTGAGCACAGATCTTAAGCCTGAATTTAGAGACCAATTAATAATGTAGCAGGTCTTAACCGCTTCTTTATATACAAAGATTTTGCTTTTGTGGGACTGCTCACTAAAGCAGAGTTTCTCAGGAAGTTAAGCATGTGTAGAATCAGGCCACTGAGTAAATACTAGAGGTGTAATCTGAGTATGGAGGTACTAGACCAGTGTGGCCCCTGCTTCCATCTGCGGTTCACTACGTGCCTTTAAAAATTTGAGTAGTTACTTAGTCATGACTGCCAACAGGGAGAGAACAAATACACTTTAGAAGATAAGAAATAGTAAAAATAACCTCCACATTTTACATGACAGGCATAAACATCAGCAGTTGCATGTACTGAAATAACTTTTCTTACACACTAGTATTTTAAAATCAACAGCTAGTCCAAGATTTTTTCATGCTAATACCTTGAAGTCATCTTTTGAAACGTTGTCTGCTGTCATGTTCTTGTTTACCAAACCCACATGAGTTTGGAGAGATGGAATCCTGGGGAGCTTTACCATGGGATTACTGTTTGTACCCACAGCTGAACTGCCCCAATTGGAATGGTTCCAATCTGGACACAAGCTCTTCTATTTTGAAAATGTGGCCTGGAGTAAAAGATAGTAATGGCATCTATGAAATAACCATCCTCACTGCTATGGTAAAATAAGAGCCATGCATTCTTATATCATACTTTTTGGCCATGTAATTTTTTTTTCCTGGCTGCTAAAACATTAGATGTTGATCCTTTCATTTGGTTCTGGGGCAAAAACTCAGTCTGGTTACTGGAATCCACTGATACTCAGATCCAGATATGCTCAAAGAAATCTCTTTGTCACAAGGCAGTGACAGCTAAGCTTGCTACTGATTTGCTTTGCTCATTTGTTAGCCCCCATTTCTGGGTCAGCGAGTCCATCCTGCAGCCACCCACATGAACCAGTAAGATATGATTCTGGTTTTGTGCCCCTCCTTTCTGGGTCTGCCCACCAGATAATCACAGAACCTCCTTTGCTGTGGATCCCTGATGTGCATGGCACTTTACTACTCAACTTGTAACTTTACAAAGAGAAGTGTTTTTGTTTCAGGATATGAACAGGATGAATGTGACAGGAGGCTGATTCACTCTTGAAGGGACAGGATGATCTCTATGACAGGAGACATAAAGTGCTCCTAGAATCATAAAATTACAGAATGGTTCTGGATGGAATAAACCTTCAAAACTTCTCTGTAGACCAACCACCCCGCAGTGACCAGTGATGTCTCCAGCTAGATCACGTTGCTCAGAACCCAGACCAACCTGGCCTGGAATGTTTTATCCTTTCTGATAGAAAATAGTCTGCTTGAAAGTGGGGAAAAGAACCCACCTCAGAAATGCAACCGGGCATGACACCAAGTATAAAGCCTACACATGGAGGTTGCTACCTGAAACGTCCCCCTTAGTGCCTGACATCTGACGGTGTACCTCAATCCCAAGAGACTCTTGTTTTTGTGGGCAGCATTGTGCTGCTGTTTCCTCCTTTCAGACAAAGATTTTTTTGCTGTGTTTTGGTGCCTGTGGCTGTGTGGTTTATGCATGCTTAATGACATCCTGTCCTGTGATCAAATATAAAGAGATGGAACATCACGTGAGACACAGTTCTGTTTCTTCAGTAGAGAAAAAGGGCTTAAAAGACCAGCTTCTTTGCTGTCATGGCAATAGAAATGCATGTCAGAGATAAGGAAACGGATCTGATTAAGGAGGAATCGTGATTGCTATGAGGCACGTGATTCAGTTCCCTCAGCTAATGAGGACCATGACCTGGAATGACGCTGCAGGCTTGAGTTTTTATTACCAGCATCTCTGTGTTGGTGTGCAAAGAGAATGCTGAAGAGGACCTTCTAGAAAGTGACAATATCCAGATACACAGAAGAATCAGGATAGTGTTTTCTCCGAGCACTATTTTGGCTTTTAATGCTAATTTTGTCAGTGCAGGGATGCAGTCCCCCTCTCTGGAAACATCAACACTGAATTAGTACTTGCTGTCCCAAATCAAAACACAATGTTTACCTCTGCTATTCAGAACAGTCTGGCTAATACCTTGTAATACTGTTGATACATTGTCTTCTGCATTAATCTCTCTCTCTTCCTATCTTGGTTAAGAATCCTTGTCAGACTGACTCATTTTTTAAATAAAATTGAAAAACCAAGGAAAATATTTTTGTATCATAGAAATACCTATGAAATTCTATTTCATTTTTTCCAAGTACAAGGATATAGGAAAATTAAACACTCCCAGTGGGGTGGTTCAGCTGCCTGGATGAGAAGTGACTTTTTCTAATGGTTTTACATTGTCTGGACAAGCTATGAAGATTTTTAATAGAACTTCCTGAGAAATAGAAACCAGTGAAGAGTTTTCATTAATTTGACTGAATTAAAATGAATTTCAGGGGATAAAATAAAGTTATTGTTTTTGCTACATTTCATCTGACCGTGAAAGCCATCCCTTGCATATTTCAAAGTCCACTGGAGAAAAAAAGGTTTTGGAGCCTCTCCAAATAAAATGCAATCACATGCAAGAATTCCTACCTATTTATTAAAGCATTGACTTTTAAAAGTGCCAAGTCAGATGGTCAAGTAGCTGAGTAGAAAATGCTTCAGATACTCTTTAATCTTTATTCAGATTCATCTGCTGTTATGCTCTCATTACTGTGTTAGAAATGCATTTCTGAGCATCACTGAAGGTTCTTTTGGCTTTCACAGATAAATATAATTCTCCCTTTTTGAGACAACTGTTACAGCAGTATTAAAGGGTTATGAATGTGCAGGTGTATTCTCTTCCTGCCTTTAAACATCTTGAAAAAGACTGAGCTACCCTGGGTGACTTTGTGAAATGAAGTCAACAAACAATGATAGAAGAATAATTTATTCAAGTACATGGTAGATAATGTCATGTTTGAATTCAAGAAATTCTATTTGACTCTATTTCAATAATTACTTTAAAGACCATTATGTAGATAAAAGACGGACAGTGGACAGCAAGTAGTTAACAACACACCTGGCACAGGACTGTTTCACTACCTAAATCCCACAAAGCTTTGTAGTTTTTCAGGTTTTTTTTATCAAATCTGCCATTTAAAGCACTATGCTGCTCAATCCTACTAACTGGTTCCCCAGATTTTGGGTCAGAATATTTGTCTGTATACTATGCAGTAGGTATGTACTTAGTTTGGTAATAAAAGCATTTTTGTTGCTTGGAACTACTTTCCTATAGAGGAGAGAGAATGATAATAGTGGGTAAGAATTTCCACTCAAGATCCATGTGAATGTTTCTTTTAAACCTCACAGTGACTGATTAACATGTTCACATTTACAGCTTTCCTTTAGCTTTCTTTTTATCATGCAGATATCTAGAGCAGGAATTACCTTGTATTAGAAATTAGACTAAAACATGAGAAAAAAACCCACAAAACAATTTGGTTTTGCATTGTCAGCTTCATGTGTGTTTTTTTATTAGTAGAGAATCATCATTTGTGTGACTTCAAACTTGCCAACAGACAGAAAATAAGAGGCAGTGGGAAGAGAGCAGAGAACAGGTGTAGCTTGTGGCTAGTATCAACCAAAATTATCAATGGTGGGATCTAGAAATCATGCTGACGTGACACTGTTAGCTTTGCTGAAACTGTCCCTTGCAAGACATCAGTTTGAGATCTCTGATTGTATGTTTGCTTTTAAGAATTGGAGCAAATCAAAGTGGTGTACCATTAAATGCTTTTAGTCGAGTGATTTGTGTCCACATTAAAGCACGTGGCTATAAAATGCATAATGAGAGCTTGAAAGACCACCAACTGAATTTTAACTGCTAGGACAGACAGGGAAGCTGTTGAATTTTAAAGACGACTGGGCACCAAAAAGTGCAGTCCATGTATGACTGCGCAAATCTTAAACCTCAGACAACTCTATAAACAAGAGTCAGGTATGTGGCTTTGTTTTGCGTTTTTGAGCTGCCGTGTAAATTTTTAGTGACCATGTTACTGTTTCAACAGGTACTGCAATGGCTGCAGGGGTTTTGCTGCAGAATGAGCTACCGTATTCTTCATTGCTCGAGAGCAGTTTGTACCTGGCAAATATGAGTTCAGGTAATAACTCTTCTCTGATATGGCATTTATTAAAAGTGCTTAGAGAAATTCTGTACAAAAGAAAAGTTACTTTGCACAGAAAATAAACCCTCTCCAGAAATATTACCCTCAGTTACAAAACTAAAAATGTTCTAACAAAAGCAAACTGTGTTACTTTACCACCACCACAATATGTTATCGTCTTGTACTTTTTGGCATTGTCAGATGTCCTAATTGAAGAAACTAAGTAGTCTTCATAAAGCTGTGGGAGTTTAGCTCCCTGAAAATACAAACACAGCTTCAACAAAATTCCCTTTTCTAATAAAATACATAAACTCGTATCAAATGTAATTCTTTCTTGGTATCCTGTGTGAGTATTCACAAATCCTGCTTGATTCAGTGGGAAAGTAATGATGTGCTGCATTTTATTTTGCCAATTTCTGATTCTACTATCATTTGAGAAGTTTCTGGGTAGAGAAACAGAAAAAGAATTAAATATGAAAAAACAGTATAAGCAATAAAGAAATATTTTTCATGCTCCTTCCACTCCTAAAATTAATATATAGTTATTTCCTCACCTCTTTATATCAGCTTTATTGTTGAATTACAATAGTCAGAGTTTGAAACAACAGCTAACAAGAGTTGGATTTAACATTTACCTTTCCTCATACAGCAGCACTACTGATGTTTCAGGCATCCACATCTCCTTAAGAGCTGGGGGTGCAGCATTCAAAGTCCAGTTGCTCAGTTCCTGTTCCATACCTAAAAAAACCTGTAGATTTTTGCCTGATGAAATTTTATCAAAAAAGAGCATTCTCTTAAGCAAATTCCTCTGTAAGAGTTTTTGGATTTGTAGGACAAATAAAGATAACAGCCTCAAGGCACAAGTATCTAGGAAAATGCAACAGCATTAATTTCCCTACTGAACAAAGTTCTGGTGAGTTTTCTTATCTTCACAGCCTTTCTCTTTAATGCATAGTCTAATGCACAGAAAAGTGTTGTCTGATATCATTATAGTATGTCTGCATGTCATTGCATGAGAATGTTATGGTTTTGATAGTAATGCAGTCCTTCTTACATCTGACTGTTCTTACCACACTGGAAGCAAAGTGGAAGCCAATCTACCTTCTAATATCTATCTTCAGACACACAGAACACTTAACTGGCACATCTTCTCCTCCCCGTAATCTTTGTTATCTTAGTCTGTAGGGCTCCCAGCTTTCCTTAATAAAAGAGCTGTCTTTAATAAAAGAGGTCTTTTGTTTTGAGTAACAAATTGTGTTTTGTTAGAAGATTTGAATGGTCCAGAGCAAACAATCTACCATTCATCCTGTACTGAACCATTTCAGTAGGAAAACACTAATCCAAATCATTACAGACCTAATGATGCTTTTTGCAGCAACTAAGTGGAGGAGGAGAGGTGGTTATGGAATGTTAAACCAAGAGGTGGGGGAGTATAATGTACTTACAGATTGCTCAGGAAGCAGAACCTCCAGCTACATTGCAATTGTTCTTTTGAATCTAGTATTTTGGGTCGTATCAAGCTCTGAATGCCTGTTATTTACAACTAACTAAATACTCACATTGTCTATGGAAAATGTTTTCGTTGTTCCCAGTCCGTTTTGAAAATTATCTACTTGAAATGCAACTATTTTCATCAAGCAGAGGAACAGTTTGTCCCAACCAGGCTCCATTCCTATAGAGTTGAGCTGCCCCAAGGATGGCTGGCAACAGCGCCTTCATTGTGAGTTACTATGGAGACAGCTCAGCCCATGCTGACTAGCTGCTGGAGCACACAGAAGGATGTACAGCTCTCTGCAACTTCAGCACTGAGCAACTTGGGTTTCCAATCAGTGTCTCCACAACAGCCTTCCTAAACAGTATCTGGGACTGGTCAGTCATGCAGGGTTCACCCCGAAGGCGTTCAGCAGTGAGTATTTTTAGCAACTTTTTCCAGGGTCGGAGGCATTCTTCCTCCGATCCTCTTCTTCGCATCATCCAGAGGCGCCGGAGCTCAGTTGTAGAGGTGCTGTCATCATCGACTCATCGGGTTATGGTTGCAGTATCATCTCTGAGCCCAAAGGAGCTGGATGCAAGTTTTCCTGAAAAAAAAAGTAAAGTACTTTTCCTTCAGATTGTTGGCAGTTCTGCTTATTTTCTTGGTATTTAATGTATTTTTCTTCTCTTAACTGTATTTTATACCATGCATAAAATACATGGGTTTACATTTTTTTCCTGTATTTTATGTTTTGTTCACTGGTTGCTTATTTAAGAATTAATATCTGCTCTGCACTGTAACAGCTCAGTTATAAGGAACAGGCAATATATCCACACAGGCAAAAAGCATATGGTAAAGTTATTTCCAGTTTCAGGTGAAAGAGGACCATGACTTACTCTCTGTTGCAAAGGGTATTGCACAGGTATCATACACCTCTAACCTCATCATTAAAATCAAATGGTGAGAAAATAACTTCTGAAGTGATGCAAGCAGTGTTTTCCCCCTAAGAATCTTTATATCTGTGCTGAAAAATTAGCCTTAAATATATATTGCATACATTTACGTTTGTAACATTACCAGTGTATGGTGAAACTGACACTTTTAAGGTTGAGATGAATTTCTAAGCTTTCTTTTGCCTGTGTTCTAGGAAGTTCAAGGCGTCCAACTTCAAAATACACTAAGGTAGGGGAGCACCTTCGTCATGTCATTCCTGGTCATATGCAGTGCTCAATGGCATGTGGTGGACGTGCTTGCAAATATGAAAACCCAGCTCGATGGAGTGACCAGGAGCAAGCCATTAAAGGACTCTACTCTTCTTGGTAATAAACAGCATTTATTCTTACTAAACATAATGACCTCAATTCTGTTTATTAAAACACAGAATTCAAAGGAAAACAGCTGTCCTTTTAAAACCAGCTAAGTATAAAACATAATGGTAACTTGATTTAGAATTACAGGGTAACAGTAAACCATAATGGCCTTTGTACACAGCCCAGTAAAGATGATGAAAGTTTTCTGATGAGTTTAGTTCAGATCCAAAAGAATAAATCCCTATTGGTCACAAAGTATAAAAAAAAATAACTACTCTGTGTTAGAGGCTTTCTTGCTGAAGTTTAAAATGCAAATGAATTAAAATGTGTCTATTTTAAGTTTAAAAATAAAAACATTTCCTGAATAATGTATGTGTCCAAAAGCACATTCAAATGAAGTAACAGCCACATTAAGTATATTCTTACTGTTTCGTAACAGCAAATACTGCTCAGAAGGATACAAACCTTTAAGGGCAAAAGAGAGATCCAAGTTCGATTTTTGTTCAGCGGAATTTTTTTAGTACGTCCATTGAGCTGGCATTTAAACAGCTCCAGTAATGGTATCTTGATGCCATATCTGTGTCAGCTAAATGAGATTTATCAGTGTGATAAGTAGCATTTTTTGAAAAAATATTTCTAGTTAATCAGCAAGGTATTTCCATCTTTCTTGAATATAACAGGCTGTTTTGCTAGATTTATGCCCAGGAAATGATGAATAACAACTGTAACATCTACTTTTCCTATTTCTCAGGATAACAGATAACATACTGGCTATGGCTCGACCCTCGACAGAGTTAATTGAAAAGTACAACATTATTGAACAGTTTGAAAGGTAACTAATGTAGTAACTATTTATTGTACCTATTACTACTGTAATTCCTCATCTATTTTCTCTTCTACATAGATTTGCATTGTTGGTATTTTAACTATACACAGGTAAAAACTTAATGCTCCACTAAGAATAAACGTCTGTTTCAGAAAATAGGGTATTCAGAAAATGAGGTATCAGCTGCGTGTAATACTTTGAGTTACCTATTTCTTCCTTAAGATGTGGCATAAAAACCATAATTAACCTTCAGCGTCCTGGGGAGCATGCAAGCTGTGGGAATCCACTGGAACAAGAAAGCGGCTTCACTTACCTTCCTGAAGCTTTTATGGAGGCTGGAAGTAAGTTCACTCCCGCTGCTGTTCCCATTAATTATTGATGTAAGCACTTAGAGCTATTTTTTTACCTGAATTCTTGTGTGTTACATGTAGCTGTGTAAGAAGTGTTGAACAAAATGGGATGTAAATGTGAGACCTGGCAAATACAATCAAGAGTGAATAGCATGTTATTGAAGATCGTGTTATTCGTAGAGTGAGATGGAGGATTTGTGTTCAGGTTGTTAGAATAAAGGAGGTTGTTCTGAGTTAACATAAAACACTAATGATGTTTCAGATTCAGATACAATGCACATTTTCTTATCTAGACTAGGAAAGATTATTTCATTTGAGGACATCTATATTGACAGCATCTTTGTACTTTCTATGGTGAGATAGGAAAAAGTGGCTCATGGTAAGAAACAGCTTTTGACTGAAGAATGGCTTTTATTTCAAATACCTGCTACCTATATATAGCTGTGTAATTGTTGTATGAATCACTCAGACAAAAGGTTCTGTTACACCTTTTACATTCTTGCTGAAACTTCAGTTCGCTCAGGCTCTGCTAGCTTCAGGTATTTGTCAGGCTTCAACGGCAAGCATACGCTGAAATGAGAAAATAATTTCTTGCCAGCAGTACGCAGTCAGATGCCATTATGCAGTTTTAGTACAATCATCTGGTATTAGTCATCTGACCTCTGCAGATAGTACTGAAAACTTTGACATTTGGTACGGCAGAAAACAACTCTCTCTCCTTCTATTTCAGTCTATTTTTATAATTTTGGATGGAAAGATTATGGAGTGGCATCTCTCACCACTATCCTCGATATGGTGAAAGTCATGACTTTTGCCTTGCAGGAAGGGAGGGTGGCTGTTCATTGCCATGCGGGACTGGGTCGGACAGGTATGTGGTTTCCTACTAGGATTGGTTTTTTCTATTCATCAAAACCAGTCATACATCAGTAATAACTTGTTTAGGTTCTACAGCATTTCAAGATGCACAGCTATAAGATGGTTAAAAATGCTAAACACATTTGTGAAAATTATCTGGATGGCTAGGAGAGATCAAGTTTAGTCTATTAAAACCAGAAACCTGTGAAGTTGGAGAATTATTGAATCTGCCTAGTAATTCCCTGCTACAAACAAGAAAGCTTTTTTGATGGGAAAAATCCACCTAGTACACATTAATTGTTACAGTTACAAACCTGCCACTTTGTGTTAGATCAGGTAGATTGGGTGCAGAAGCTAAAATTACACTTACTTCCATCAAGACCTTTTTGCCTGCATCCTTCCTGTAGAAGCTGCCATTGCTCCTGTGTTTGCAAAGCATGGAACTTCTAGAGATGCTGTGGTGAGAAACTAGCTCTCACTGAAAGCGTACCAACAATACAGTTACTGGCTTGTGGTCCAACAAGTGCTACCATAATTAGGTAACGGCATCTAGCAGTAGAGGGCATGAAGCCCCTAATTATCCATATTAATCTTCATCCTGCATTTCTAATGAATATTTTTATTACTCTGACAGTTCTTCAGCGAATGCCTGTCTTTCACTTTTCCAGGTGTTCTCATAGCTTGCTACTTAGTTTTTGCAACAAGAATGAGTGCTGATCAAGCAATTCTTCTTGTCAGAGCCAAAAGGCCTAATTCTATTCAGACTAGAATACAGTTGTCGTGCATCAGAGAATTCACTCAGTTTTTGGTTCCTCTGAGAAACGTTTTTGCCTGCTGTGAGCCCAAGGCACACACAGTGACCCTGTCCCAGTACCTGACCCGTCAGAGACACCTTCTCCATGGTTATGAGAGCAGGCATCTCAAACATGTGCCAAAACTTATTCACCTGGTTTGCAAGTTGTTGCTTGATTTGGCTGAAAACAGACAGGTGATAGAGGCAGAATTGTTGGACGAGCCAGATCTGTCTGCTGAAATAGAGAAGACTGTTTCTCAGTTGGCATCCTCACAGCTAGATAGAGAACTCACAAGGCAAGACAGTGATACATCAGACTCATCTCATGCACACTCGTCTGCTTTTGAGACCCAGGATTCTCTTTTCTCTTTGGGACATGAATGTGATCCTCTCTGGAAAAGAAGGAATATGGAATGCCTTCAGCCTCTTACTCACCTGAAAAGGCGTCTAAGCTACAGTGAAACTGACTTAAGGAGAACAGAGTTTCTTTTAGAACAGGAAGATGCTGCATGGACAGTACCGACTCAGATACTGCTGTGCAGCAAACTTAAGCAGAACAGCAGTGAGGAATGTTCTGACACAGGCGAACAAAAGCCACAGTTGGATTTAAACAAAGAGACATTAGTGCGTAATACATGCACACTCTGGAATCAAGGTAAATTTAATTTGGGTGGACAAAAAGGTGTATCCTCACATTATCGCCGAAGGTACTCTACCAAAGAAGTACAGCGCAGCAGAACCTTTTCTTCAGGCTTAGCATCTATTTACAGTACCAGGGAACCTGGAACACCAAGGCATAATTGTAACAAAGATGTTGGTCGTAGAGAAGATCCTGAGACTAATATGTACAGCAGAAGATTTTATGTGTCTGAGGACTCCGATTCTTCTTCTAAAGTGAATTCCTCTGTTGGTTATGAAAGCCAAGGCAGCAGAGATGTGTCTGAGACAATTCCACACATTGTTCTACAGTCGGAATTGAGTTTGGAAGCCCGAAGAGTTTTGGCAGCAAAAGCACTTGCTGATATAAATGAATTTCTGGAAGAGGAGGAAGTGAAGGAGAAGGTGGAAATGTGGCAGGTAATTTTTAACTTTCACATGTTCTGGGTGATGCACTTGGGTTAATTTCTAGAATGCCAAAAATGCCACCATGTCCTTTGAAACAGCACTTGGGAACACCAGTTTTTACTGGGGTTCAGTAAATAATTGTATTTGTCGGTGGCACAACAGTCATTTAAAAAACAAAGCAAAACGCACTCACAAATGTTGGTCTGTAGCAGGGGCTTTCTGATTGCATTCTCTCATTTTACTAATGAAAACGGATGCAATTAGCTGTGGTTCTAACTTGGCTGCTGGTAGTATAAAAATGCTGCAGACTTTAAGGTGAAGCTGTGTTGGTTTTAATCAGTGCTCTCACAGAACTAATCAGAGGATTCTGTGTGTAAAATAGTTTTGTAGAAACTTCACTGCTTATCCTCAAAGCCAAATCCTGATAGCAATGTTTGCTTTGAAGTTGGAATCCAAAGCTGGTTTATATGTCCAAGTAGATAATGGGAAGGCTCTGAGCAGCACTGTTCATGTCATCCTTCTGTTTGCTACAATCAGAGAGAGCACTGGCAAAAGTAAACAGGTGATTTATTTTCAGCTTCGTTTTGTTGTGTTTTTTAAGAAAGAACTGAATTCTCGGGATGGAGCTTGGGATAAAATATGTACAGAGAGAGACCCTTTTATCCTCTGTAGCTTGATGTGGTCTTGGATAGAGCAGCTGAAAGAACCTGTTATATCCAAAGATGATGTCGACATGCTGGCAAAAAATTGCACAGAATCACAGGATGTGCTTTACTTACTAGGAAAGGTAGGTATTACGTGTGCCAATTCATTCTTTTAACTGCCAGGCACATTTTGTTAATGTGCATTGAACTATTTATGGCCTTTTGGGCAAGAGAATTACAGTCTTAAAAAGCAGCTTCAATCTCTTTAACAATCAAAATGAGGGTTATTTTGGTATTGAGTGGTATGAGTTGTAATCATAGAACATGTTGGGCTGGAAGGGACCCCCTCCTCTACTACAAGCAGGGACATCTCTAACTAGAGGAGATTGATCAGAGCCCCAGCAAACTTGACCTTGAATGAATCGATGCTACAAAGAATATTGTCAGAAAAATATCTTTGGACACCATTCACTAGAAGCTCAACGTAATCACAGTTCCCCGCAAATTCCGCAATTTGAGATCCAAAGGCAAAAAACAAGAAACCTTGTCTCTGTGACTTGATAGATGGCTTTTGCCTATGACACATCTGGCAGCTCTGCTTTATGTTTGTCAGATTTTCTGTGGAAACCTCTTAATCGATCAGCACTGGAAGAGCTGCGGCAAGGAATAAGAAGAATCTGCCAGTTCATAGAATGCTACTGTTTGTGTTGAGGACCTTGAAGAAAAGTCTCCAGATGCACATCTGGGCCTCCTAGAAATTTCTAGAGCAGTTTTGGGTACACTGTGAGAGGAGAGTTTCTCCTGTTACGACTGAAAAAATTATGTAGAGGCACTTGAGGCTTGTGAAAGGTCCCTCCCCAACTCCTACACCTAAAGGTTTCGGTACAGGAAGGCACAGGCTGAGACTTAAACAATGATTCCTGGAAACTGGAAGTTAAATGTTTTCCCATGAAAAAATTTCTCCTAACAAGGTGCTGTTCCTTTTACCCACCAGGAACAGTGTCAGACCATCCTGTGCATTTTACACTGCGTGGTGAACTTGCAGATGCTACCAGCTGATGTGGAGGAGGCCTTAATTGCTCGTGCTATTAAAGCTTTTACTAAGGCAAGTAACTGTTTGTCCCTGGCATCATATTTATGTGTTGCAAATCATGAAGGGTGAATCAACAGAGCAGACCTTGGTGAGAAACCTTGCAGCAGTTACTTCATGTGCCAGAAGCTCATGCTTATTTTTGTGATGTTACATTTTATAATAGCCTACGTAAAAGGTAGAAAATATTCACTATGAAATCAAAAGATGTCACTGCAACCTTAGTCCTTTAGCCTAATTTTTGTGTTTCTGGATCACTGCCAATGCTCTTGAACTCGTTCAGAGTAGTGGAGAGATCATTTTTGAGTGGTGAGGTTATTCTCACCACTTGCAACCTTGCTCACCACAGCAACAGAGGTTGCTGGGAGTACCATACCTAAGGCTTTGGGAGAGATTCTGTGCTCCTTGGGAGTCTCTCCAAGGAATTAAATAATTGTATGCATTTACATGTCAATTCATTTAACTTTCAGGCCGTTAATAAAGGGTGGGTGCTTTTGGATTAAGTGAGTAACAGTGACAGTTTCAATTTGCTGTTGCTGAGCTCAGAGCTGCTTTCTTCTCATACTGAAGAGGGGAAATAGCTGGAACAGAACATTGATCATGCTGCTTCATCAGGTCTTGTAGATCTATGGCCATGTCACCTGTTAAACCCATCATGGCATTTCTTCTGCCATTTTGGTTTTGTGTCTGGTCACAATAAAAGCATAAAAGAGAAAATACTGTCAGCATAAAAGAGAAAATACTCAGCTTTAATTACTCAGTCAAAAAACTCCCTTGATAAAACTTACTTCTGTGGGTTTCGAAGAGTTGGTCATTTACTCTGCATTTTGCTGTATGGCATCTATTTAACAACTGTACTTATTTTTACTAGATGAGCTTCAATTCTGAAAATGGGCCCTATGTTTACAGTACCTTGAGAATAATATTTAAACAAACACTGGAAGAAAAAAGAAAAAAGCTGAAGGAACAGAAAATCCCTCTTGATTTATGCACAGCTGCGCCGAAGAATTAGATGGGCCTACCAAATGAGTGTACATTTTCCAGCTACTCTCTCTCCTGCCATCTCTTGCAAGTAACTAATTTTAGGTCTCAGCAGTTATTATGTGGTTTGGTTTTTTCCAGGGCAAGTTTCAGTGTCACTTTCCTACCTACACATCTTCAAAGAACTGCATGTGTGCACATACTGTAGCATTTAGTTTCACATGCTTGTGTATCATGAGCTGTCCTCGTTTCCCAGTGTATTGAT